>JADRCH010000281.1:1645057-1771188 GCA_019843965.1 Rhynchomys soricoides
TCTCTCTCTCTCTCTCTCTCTCTCTCTCTCTCCTTTTTTTTTTTTTCCTGGCAAACTCTTACAATTTCCCTAAGGCAAGTGGAGACTGAACACGGAGATCACTGGGTGAATATTTTTTAAAGAATGCAGAGCCAGTAGCTCAGTGCCTGGCCTCGAACCCTGGGCTTCAAGGCATCCTTCACCTCCCACCCCTCTGCCTGCTGACAACTGGGGTGCTGCTGCCGGGGCTACCGGGGCAGGCCAGCCAAGAAAGCATAGACAGCTCCAGTGCATCTTTCTCGCTCAGTGAGCAAATTAATTCACGCTATCTTTACATTATGTATAATGCTGCATGATTTTATTTTGCTTCATTCCCGAAATCTTTTACAGTAATTAGTAGCCGAGTAAAATATAAAAATTAATGCAATATAACACTTTAATGGTAATAATACACCATCCTGTCTAATTAATAAAATCTGTTGTTTCCAAGCACGATTATTTATTTGACAAATTGATGGCACACATCCTGTTCATACCCCCTTCCCCGGCTCCCATCCTTTCAGTTTATTGAATAAAATTGTATCAGGAAAATAAACAGATTGTCTTCTGACCTGACAAGCAAGTGAGAAAAAACCCCTCACTCATACAGTCCTAATTGTTCACAACAATATTCGCTAACATGCGTTGAGAGGGCTTGGAAATGAAGCTTGATTTCCTAGCTCCTGTATTTTTCCATTTAATTTAAATCTTTATAATTGTGTCTTCTTACTTTTAGGGACGGGGGACCTAGCGTGTTTGAGGCACTGAGTTTTGTCACTGTGGGCTGTCATTCTGATGGCCTTAACAAGCGGGGATGGTTCCCATTCTGCAGAGATCAGAGTGGAGATCTGGATTGCTCTGAGCTGTGGCAGAGTACACTGAAGTCACCTCCAATGCCGCAGAAGAGGACCAGATGGGCAGCTGGGGACAGTCATAGTGGAGGACTGTCATTAGGGGTTGATAGGGACATGGAAGAAGGGGTCCAGGGCAAGATACTGAGGCTCGGTAATGCCTGCGGGTAGAAGTGGAGTGGGGAACAATGTCCAGCTGGAGCGTGTGCCACTGGGACAGAGTGCTGATCTAATTACAGACCCCCTCTGTGCATGCTCTCTCGTGTAAGACAGGACGTTTATATGCTAGGTGTGAAAACATGAAAGCCTTAAGCTATAAATAGAACGGCAGAGACGGAGGCACTCACAGAGGAAGAGAAGGCAGAAAGAGGAAGTAAGAGATTCGCCACTTGCAGGTTAATTTCTAGCATTTTTCTCTGAAAGAAAAATGATGTGATGCGGTCAGTGTTCAGGAAGAGCCCCTGTCACCAGCTTTAAAGCTACATTTACTGCAAGAGAAAAAGCCCTCAAGTGCACACAGGTGAGGACTCATCTCCTCTGGTGAAGTGGCTTCTATACCAAAGAGAGGTATACAGAGAGACACAGAGTGCAGCCACGTGTGAGCATGACAGGTGAACACGTGCCCTGTGAAGTCCACACCACTGAATCGACACAGTCCTACCCCATCCGGAATGCCTAGGACATTATACTGGGTCATGACAATAACAAAGTCTTTCCCTGAGGTCGGTGCAGGACTCTGGTGGCGCTGACCCTTCCTTGCCATTTCCTCCTGATCTGCTTCCTCACCTTCACTGCTATTTTATGCCAATGTCTTATATTAACAATTCTTACAATAATGGTCAAAAGTTTAAATAAAATGTATCGATGCAGAAGTCACTACAAGTTTCTGGCTAACACCCAGGTGTACAGAAGATGATTAATAAATGCCATAGGAAGCACCACCTTCTACTTTATGCTGCTTACAAATTATTTCATGGCCTATGTTACTATGCCTACCCATTTTATAAAAAGGACACAGTCTCCTTCTAAATGGAAACAGTGGGATTGTCAAGGAAAAACAATGGTATTTGTTGAACTATTTTGGAGATTCCAAAATTGTTTAGCTTAAAGACATTTCATTGAAACCTCAATAATAACTCAAAGAGAAAGGCCTAATTGTTCCTACCAGTGCTATAGATGCAGTGTGATTTTCAAAACTCAATGGAATTGGCTTAAAATGATATAAAGTGTATAGAATGACTGGGGTTTGAACCCACATCTGTCTAGACTGGAGCTCCTCCAAGCCATTCTGTAGGTCTAGGGTGCTAACAATTTTGCTTCCTGGGTAGTATTTCTGTAGCCCTGCCTCCTCAACTGTAAACATCTGAAGTTCTACCACTGAGTTTTATATGGCTCCATGTGGCACTGTGCAATAGGTTAGGAGGGTAATCCAGCCTACCTTGTCTCTTTGTTCTTTCGTTTGTCACTCCTCCAGCTATCATCTGTCAGACAACTCTTTTGGTCAGGGCTGTACCAAGGGAGTGACAGCTGGGCTTCCAAGATCCGTTTTACTTTTTGCACAATAAGGAAACCTCTACTGGTAAAGCAGAAGGCAGCTAAGGCATGAGAGGTCTGTACAGTGCCTGGCCCGTAGCTGACAAGAAAAGGTAGAAGGCAGGGACCCATCCCACCTAGCCCTGCCACAGAAACCGTTAGCAACATTCCAGGGGACAGTGAATGTCCCAGGGACCTGCTCAGTGTCATTGATCAATATGTTTTATGATGGATCTAATTAAGCTCCCTAACGAGGGATCAGGAGATAACAATTTATACTGGAGCCATCAGTCATTAAAATGCTATTTCAGGAGATGACATCGTTCCAGCCTTAATTAGTTGGGTTCGCGTGACTAGAATCCCTTGGGAGCCGAGATGCCCCTTGTCATTTGCTCATCACCTCTGTGGGAAGGGGTCTCAAAGGAGCTCTGAGAGCCCCACGACTTCTTCAGCATTGTGCTTCTTTACTCTGCTGAGCTCCCTGAACAGGTTAGGAAGGAGGTCATTGGCAAGAAAGCAGCTTATAAAGACCTGGGTCCAGAACCAAGCTCAGTGTTTGAGTTAGGTCCTGCGGAGGACTAGGCTGGGAACCCTGGGAAGAGAATGTTCTTCTCGGAGCCTTAATTTTCTCTTCTACAAAGAGACCTCCCCAGTCAGTGGAGAAGACTCAATGGGTGACATACTAGCCTCAAAAGCATGAAGTGTGAATCCCCAGAACTCACCTCAGGACCTTAAATAAAGCCCCACAGGATGGCACATGTCTATATTCCTAATGTATCTTAGCATGGACCTGCATCGTAGGTGTCAGATGTGAAATTTCTCTTCATGATAGTTATATGTAAATGAAGTGATTATTAAAGGAAGGTTAAAAGCCTAAAATGCAGACACAGGGAGAATCCTCAGTAGTTCTAGGGCCGGCTGATATAACATAGCAAGCTATGAATAACACAGGAAGTCTTTCTCAAATGAAGTAGAAGCTGAATACCAACAACCTGAAGTTGTTCTCTGACCTCTCCATGTGCCATAACATGTTGCACCCACAAACACACAAATGCACATACATGCACACACATAATATACATATGTATGCACACAAGTAAGTAAAGTAAAACTTGGAGTGTCCTGCCTTTCTGTCTACTTAGAAGAAAATGGAAGATTTGGCAGTGAGCTTTTCCAGGCTCAAATCCCTTTCCTGCATCCGCACGCCATGCCACTCTGGGAGAGTTGCATTGTGTCTCTGAACCTTGCTTTCTTCAAGCATAAAGTGAATCAATAATACTGTGTAATGTAGAATTTTAAAAGCTCAATGGGCAGCCTAATTTCTAAGGATCCTAGGAACACCAAGATGAAGAGACGTAACTTTATTCTGAAGGAGCCTATGTCAGGTACATCAGAGTTTTATGTGTGTCAAAGGTACAGTACCAGTCCACAGAGGACCCAAGTGAATTGTAGAAGTCACGTATGCTACATCCACAAGGGAGAAAGGGTGATTTGACCTAGGTCATGAACAAGAGACCTTATTAAGTTGAAAATACATTCTGGAACAAGACAACAGAAAGTGCATACGAAGGGCCTGGGGTTGGAGAAAGTGTCCAGAGTCTAGCAAAGAGCAGTGATGTGGGATGGCTAAAGGACACACATGGTGACAGAGAGAAGGTAGGCTAAAAGGGCAAACAGAGCCACTTAACTAATGTCCTTATATGTCATGCAGAAGCACTGGAATGTATGCGTGTCTCTGAAACCTCACAAAGATGAGTTTAATGAGGTCTCCTTCCAAAGCCTAGACCACAGGAAAGAGAAAGAGGAGGAAGAGGAGGAGGAAGAAGAGGAGGAGGAAGAGGAAGGGGGAGGAAGAGGAAGAGAAGGAAGAAGGGGAAGAGGAGGAGGGGGAAGAGAAAAAGAGGAGGAAAAGAAAGAGGAGATTAAGAAGAGGAAGAGGAGAAAATGAGGAGGAAGAGGAGGAGGAAGGGGAAGAGGAAGAGAAGGATGAAGAGGAGGAAGAAAGGAGAGTAAGAAGAAAGGAAGAGAAGAAAGGAGGTGAAGAAAGAAGGGGAGAATAAGAAGAGAGGAGGAAGAAGAGGAAGAGGGGGGAATGATTCAGGCACTTTTGCCCCAACAGGTAGCTTTGTAGCCATAGGACAGATCCCACCTGCCCAAGACCGGGAAGCCCTGGGTGTCAGTGTGCCAAGTGCTGCAGTTCTGTTGGGGACACCCAGGCTGGGGGAAACTCAAATGGCAGCTGCTTTTCTCTAGAGTTGGAGACTAGTAAGGAGAAAGTCAAATTTGTGGGCCTGCCATTCAGACACCAGGATTATGGCATTTAAGCCTCCATTAGGTGTGGCAAATCTCACCAGCTTATGCTCTGAGTGTTTGAAAAGGCCATTGGCCATCATGGGGCTACCTACTAAGACCAGTAGAGCTTTGGGTTTGAATCCTGAACAGCTGGCTCCAAACCATATCTTCTATGACAGCATACTCTCTCATCAAATATTGCCACTTCTAGGATGGCCACCATCACTACTTTAAAGGACAGATAATCTAAACCCCCCATCCCCCAAGAGGAGAATACTGAGACCAAGAATTCTATAAGAATCCCTTTGCCCATGGACACTGTCATGGGTTGAATAAGAAATACCCTGACTGGACTCTGGTTTTGAACATGTGTCCCCAGAGGGTGGCAGCAGTTAGTAGTTTGTGTAATCTTTAGAAAGTGGGGTCTAGCTGAGTTTTTGTGGGGCAAGCTGGTCTTGGGGGTGACAGCATGGCCCCACTATCTGTGGGGTTCTGTCTCCTGATTTGCTGGGATCTGAGCAAGCAGGTTCAGGGTCACAATGCCCCTGACTCTTGCTGCCATAAACTGTCGTGTCTTCCTGGCCATGACATACTGTATATCAGATCATAAGCCAAAATAAATCCTTCCTCATGTATGTTGCTTTAAATATTTTATGACAGTAATGAGAAGACAAACAGACACTTTGCACCCCAAAACCTTGGTAGAAAACATAGATGAAGTTCTAATCTGACAGCACTGGTGCTGGGGAACCTGCTTGCCCTGAACTCTGAGGTGCACTTCAGGGTCACATTTTAACCTGCTGTTACAGGGGTCATTTGTCTTGGTCTACTCCTGACTCTGCCAGAAGATGCAATCGCTCCTGGCTCTTTGACTTTTGAAGAGATAGACATAGGCAATGGGGCCAGTTTCTTATTGTGTAATAAAAATCATTCCTTATATATAAAAAGCTGCAGGGTGGGTCTCACAGCTTCTCAGGCAAGTGCTTCTAGAAGAAAAAAACCACTATAGAAGTGTACTTAGAGATCGTTGAAAGAAATCTCCCCTAAAAGTGAAGCTGCTCGGGTAGATGTGCATGTAACTGGGCTTCCAGAGTCCCTGACAGCCACTACTTATACTGCTTAGAAGTTGCAATTAGTACCAAAGGCTGCAATGAAGAAACATCCCATCACAGACATATTTATAAAACATCTTCCATCAGCCGAAGGAAAAATGGACAGAACTCTATTACAAGCTTTTTATATTTGAAGAGCAATTTCTAATAATATCTCTAGCAGCCATTTCCGAAATTGACTTAGTGTGCATGATCTGGGATTAATGTTTTCTGCGAAATCACATGCTCGTTTGAACATAAACATTTTGCACTTCCGTTCCACCTCTTGGTTCAGAAGAATGCACCTCCAACGTATAAAATGATCTATCAAAATTAATTGTGAATGTCCTAATCCAATCAAGTCCACCTCATTAGGCAAACATTTAAATTATTAAGTTAAATAGTGGGATATTTCAATATAATCTTGTTAGGCTATTTTTATGGCATTACAAATGCTGTCTACATATGGGCTCAGCTTCCTAGCCTCTCCTTTGTTAAACTGTTCATATCCTTTGGAGCTGAACTTCACTATCATTTTGCTATGAACCCTATATGGGCTTCATTCCCTCCCCCGGGCATTACTAAGGGAACGCTGAGGGGAGATACAGGAACTGAAGTTCTGAGAGGCTGAGAGCTTTTGGGTGAATCACACAGCAATCTGTGACAGCATGTATGTGGAATCCTGGCTTCCTGCATCTGCTCGCAAGCCTCTGCTCTCCTCTCTTTCCTCCTCTTCTCTCTTTTGCCCATTTCCCTCTGAAATTCATATGTAAATGTATTCGGGTATGTACCTTTGATGTCTTTTTAAAGATGTTTTATTTGTATTTATTTGTGGTTGTTCCATGAGTGTGTAGGTGCTCCAAGAGGCATCAGATCCCTTTGCCGGGGGAGAGACAGGCAGTTATAAGCTGCAGAGATGTGTGCTGGGAATTGACTTGGATCCTTGGAAAGAACCAAGAGTGTTTTGAATAGCTGAGCCATCCCTCCAGCCCTCTTGTTTTAAATAATAACTTTTGTGCAAAATTATTCCTTTATCCATTCTGTTGATACAAAATCTTTCTCCCAACCTGGTTGGTTGTGCTTCACACAACTTTAAATAACTCACTCTTTCCAAATTCTTCCAGTCAGCAAACCACTACTTATCGTTTGATATTTCCTTAAAGTCTTGCCCAACAGAGGCGTGTTGAAGAAATAAGATCTTGATCCCTCAGACTCCAGCCCCTTAATCACTCTCCAGGTTCTGCCCATTGGAAGGAGGAAGAATGAAAGAGGAAACTAACAGGAACTAAGGCAGGCTGGAGGGATAGCCTTGTCTAAGGTTCAGATGACATCACCAGGATCCTCTTGGGAAGACTGAAAATAGATGTCATACTTACCAGACAACTTGACCTCAAGGTGGTCAGTTCCATGCTGTTTGTTTAAATTTCACAATGGCCCTGGAGGAAGGTTAAAGACCTCCTATGCCCACATTGCTTCTGCCACACCATGAAATGAGGAATGTAGTGTCCTTGCGTTCCAGTCCAAATCTTGGCAGAATCCTTCTTCCTTCCCTCCCTCCATCCCCCCCTCTTTCTTTTCTTTTGTTTTCTTTCTTTCTTTCTTTCTTTCTTTCTTTCTTTCTTTCTTTCTTTTATGTCCTGAGGCTTGGCTGAATCAAAGCTTTAACTATCACCAAGCTTATACCTAAAGGAACCTGAATTCAAACAATGCCATGAGTTCCAGCTGATTCTTTCTCTGTTTCCAAAAGTCATGCTATGACCTTCATGAGCTATAAGTACAACTGCCTTCAAGGGCTTTGCTTCCATTTAGATAGGACTGTAGATGGATAGATACACACACGCGCACGTACACACACACACAGAGAGAGAGAGAGAGAGAGAGAGAGAGAGAGAGAGAGAGAGACTACAACTGTAATGACAGTAATGCAAAGAGGAGTGTATTAAAATTATCTTAAATTACATTTTCTTCAACCTAAAATGATTTCCCCAAGATTTTTAAAAGAATGTAGACAGTGTGTGTGTGTGTGTGTGTGTGTGTGTGTGTGCGTGTGTGTGTGTGTGATTTTTGTGGATCCTGGCACTTAGATAGTAGTGGCTATGGGAAGCCCAAGCAGCAAGAGCTACTGGTTATTTTTTCATCTGGCAGATGGGTGCTAAGAGACACAAACATCTCAGACTTGTCTTGGTTTTTTGGGCCTGGGTAGGAAGGAACAGCAGTCTTTCCAGTCTTCTTCCTTCCCTTTCCCTGCCCAGAGACAGGTTGAAAAGCAGTGGTGGAGGCAGTTGTCACCTTGCAATACCCACAGAAAAGGCGCTTCAAGGTACTTGCTGGAGGTGGGATGATGACCATTGCCCTTTGCCCTCACAATCAAGATATGATGTCCTTGCCATCATTACACTGGTCTCATGCACAGCATGATCTTTTTCCACTGACACACGACATATAATCTGGTAAAAGACTTTCCGAAAGGAAAATAAACATGGAGGCCATCATGGAGTTACAATACAAAAATAAATATACGAAATTATGAAACCCTGGGACACAACAAAGTCAAGACTCAGCCTTGTTTTCATTGGTTTGTTTGTTTATTTATTTTTGTTTTGTTTCTTAGGTTACTAGCTCAACTTTCCCCACTCTTTGCTTTTCTCTCAGCAGTTTGAATGTGGGAAGAAATGTCCAGAACATGGACAGGAATATATACCTCTGGAGAAAGCTGGGTGAGTCTACTTGTGTGCTTTCTCTTTAAAGTAACACTACTGAGCATAGGCTATCATTATGTTCATAGTCATGCTCAAACATACATGTGACTTACTGCATGAGATGTCAGTCAGAGAAATCCGGGAGCAATGGAGATTAGCAAACCCCTCCTTCCTTGGGATCTGCATGCAAACTTTCTGAATCCCTTCAATGAATGTGCACACACTCAGAGTATGCTGTCCAGTGATACCAAGCAGGTCATCTGTGAAGCACAAGCTACTCTTTCTGGAAGCACAAAGAGAGACACTGAGGAGGAAAAGGCAGCAATAGTCTCCCACAACTTTAGACATTACTTGCTACAGTTTTCCAGGGAAGAGATGCTTACTAGTGCCATAATGGCCCAATTGTTGAAGGGGTAACCAGTTGATTCCTGAATGGATCTGATATAGGCTCAGTAGAAAGGAGTTTATAGATACATTTTTTTATTGTTACTGTTGTTAGTGATGGTTTAGTGTGTTTGCTTTTAGTATCACCAGCATCTAGACTATGCCCAGCACCTACCAGATGCTTTAAATAAATATATCTTATATGATAAGCAAATGAATGAATGCCCATTTAAAACCTAAATGCCAAGCCATCTTAGTCCATTAAAACCCAATCCATCCTCCAAACTATTTCAAATTCTATTTCCTGCACACATCTCTCCATCTCCTTGCCTCTGACTTAATGTGGTTTCCAGCTTCTCCAAGGGCTCCCAGCATTCTGTTGAACTCTATTGTGGACTGTATCAATCTTCCTGGGCCAGGAACATTTCATATCACCCTCAGCATCAGTCAGCACATCTCTTGAGCCCCAGAGACCCATGCATTCTCTTTTGATTATGCCCATCTATGTCTGTCCATCTCTCCAGGAAACCAAAAACTAATACTAATACATAATAATGGGTCTTTCATAAAATAGAGTGTACTTTTCCTAAGCTCCTAGGTTTGCTTTTTATTCTAGTTCTGCAATTTTCTCTCTAGACATATAAGCACTTCAGTTCCCCATAAACCTGCTATACAAAAATAGAGAGAGACCCAGGGGCCAGCACAGACACTTCCAGGGAGCAGCCAGCCTCTTGCACCCTTTCTGTGCAAACACCTTAAGCCCAAACTATCCCCATGGAGAGCAAGCTAACACTCCCCAGGAAACCCCACACACTCAGGCATTCACACATCAGAGGAAAAAAAAGATTCTG
Source organism: Rhynchomys soricoides (assembly GCA_019843965.1). NCBI lineage: Eukaryota > Metazoa > Chordata > Mammalia > Rodentia > Muridae > Rhynchomys > Rhynchomys soricoides. The sequence continues at coordinate 1,654,777 of JADRCH010000281.1, forward strand.
AACAGGAGGGGGAGAATGGAATCATGGGCTGCAGCCATCACACACAGTAAGAAGCACTAATTATTCTGTGTAGCCTGAGTTTTTCTTAGTAGGCAAACTCTTTTGAATATTAACAAATATTTATTTAGGAATTAATAATTGACATCTATTAAAGCATAATTTATGGAGAGTGAATTCCTCTTGGTTTGGGTTCCCACTGCTCTGCTACAACTGGCTTACCCACAGCCACTGTTTCTTTTGTTGAAAACAAGATGCACAGTGTTCGGGGTGCATGAGCAAAGGGGCAGGGTGCACTATGTTGACTATACAGATAAAGCCTGGGAGAGAGAGCAGTGGGTTAGGACACAGCTAGAAACTAATAGCGCTTCTAACCCTCCCACTCTTGTCTGTTTGGCTTGGGAGCCCAGCCCTACCCAATGCTCCACTGACCATCTCTATATCTCTGCAAAACTTAGCATATGAGCATGATGACATTTTCCTACCCGCTTTGATTGGATTGGAAAAACTTTTTTACCAGGAAAAAAATCCCCCCCCTCTCTCTGTGTGTGTGTATGTGTGTGTGTGTGTGTGTGTGTGTGTGTGTGTGTGTGTGTAAAGAGACCAGGTCACCTCATGGGAGTCCTTGTCAGAGGAGAGGCTGGACCTATGGGACTGCTGGGTGGCAGGGCAGGTCAGCTCTCACATTCTACTTCCCATCTCTGCTCATTCTCTGTGCATTTTTTTCTTTATTTTCTTATTTCCTTCACTTTTATAGTCCCCATGGCAAAAGCACGGCCTCTTCACAACTCCTGAACTCTTCCAACATATGAGAGAGGACAGTGCACATCTCTTTGTCTATGCTAGCCCCTCAACCCTGTTTTCTGCTTCCTGGAGAGATGCTTATGTAAAGCCAGCCGTGGGCAGCAATACAGACATTTGATAAAATACCTGCAGCTCTTCCCACACACATTAATTAACTCAGTATGTACCGAGGTCCCACTGTGTGCCAGGCAAGTTCTGGAGACAGAAAGGTGTGCAGACCAGACAGGACATTATCTCCATAGCATCAGATCCTTCTGAGGCAAGAAAGTAGCATCATCAGAGAGCCGACAGGAATACACTCATTGGAGTCTGACTTCAGGTGTTATAACATCTACTCAGCCCTAAGATCCTGCACATCTACAGAATATTATTATGATCATGGACATTTTCAGGAAAAATATTTAATCAAATATTTTAAAAGAAATAAAATAGAAGAGATACAGAAGTAGTAAATGCAAAGGTAGGTCCACAAAAATCAGAATAGGACAGAGATTGATTTGGGACCTATACAATAATTTAGTGTTTGGGTCCTAGAAAATTAAAGCAACAGTGGTGAGCTCCAGCTTGATATCTTGGGAGAATATCCAAGTCAAAGCTAGAAAGCCTCCTGTATGAGCTGACTTTAGGCCAGCTATGGTCTGGGCAAGAGACAGAAAGGCAAACTGGCTGAAAAGATGCTCCACCATTCTGTAATTCTAGAAATCAATGTTCAGAGCCCAATCCAAGGACACAATGCCATACTCCTGGTCTTTAAGCAGAGCAGTAGCTCATAATCTTTCCTACCCTCTCAAGATGAGAGTGTACACCTCATTTTAACGTTAACTAAAAAGCAGCATGTCATCTCCTCTGGAATGCAAAACTGTGAATTTGAGTGAAATATGCAGTTTTCATTATGTTAAAAGATCTACTCATTACAATCAGGATAAGAGGATGTGAAAAGACAAATTGATCCCCACTTTAAATGTATTAATCAGCTCGCAACTCTTGTCACCAGTCAAAACAGAACCAGCAGACATTTATTCTGTCTCAGTTGTGTTTTAAAGCCCATCCCAGGAGGTCACAGAATCAGTGAGTCACCCTGTACTGTGTGTGGGAAAACAGCCACAGCACATGGCAGAGTCCTTGCCTGCTTACAAGCAGGCTAAGCAGACACCCACATACACACACACACACACACACACACACATTTTACTCATTGCAAAACTCTGTGCATCCTCACTGATCCCATCCTTTGTTCCAGACCTTGGTCAAAAGTGGTCCTTGTTCTCTATAAAGTTTAATCAGGGGGTAAATGAGCGAGCAAACCCTGACACTAACGTGTAAGTAGGGATAAGTCAATGATCTGTGTGCAATGCTGTAGCACTAAGCCTCAGATTGAAGATTGTAGTTTATAGGCAAGTGGGCAGGCTGGAAAGATGGCTTGTATAAGTGCTGACTAAGCGTTAGATCTAGGAAGAGACAGAGTTTAGTGAGAAGAGAGTCAGTCATCTTCACTCCAGTCTGTAAACACAGGACAAGTATCACTGTTCAGGAAGAATGTGTCTGCTAGCAGTGTAGAACTCCAGGTTAATATCCACATTAGCCAAGACACACTCAGCCCAATGGAAATGGTGAAACTCCTATGGAGGGCCTTCCCTCTCATTTTCTGTTCTACAATATGACCCAAGGCTCTATAGGGCCAGAACAGTCAGAACTTCATGAGTATAGGCAGGCAGGGGATGGAAGATCTATTTTCACAGAGGAAGAAGGCAAAACCCTTCAGAAGTGAGCTTCCAGGGGTAAAATAGGCTGAAAAGAGGCTGATGGTTGGACCGGGTTAAGCTGAAGCAGGACTCCCATAACTGAGAACCCAGGAAACTATCTTCATTCTCTGGGTGTGTTTAATGATTTAAGGACTCAGGCATAGTTGGGATGGAGCTGTTCGTCAAGCTTGGGACACAAGGTGCTCAGCTTGCTCAGAATCAAACCTTGTCAAGAATGAGACTCATTGTTCAAGATCAGCATCTTCAATCCTCCTTGTCTAAGAACAGAAAGGCAAGGCAGGGTTGACCTGTTGACCTCTCACTCACTCACTCTCTCTCTCCATCATGCTGATTCTCAGAAAGACATCTAGAGTGGTTAATCTTCGTTGTCTGGATTGAGAATCTTCATTGAGATGCCTCCTCTGCCCATTTCTATGTAGGTGTTTCTGGAAATAGTTAAGTGAACAGAGGGGCCCACCCTGAATGCAGCTGTTACCATTTGCCCAACAAGCCAGCTGAGCATTAGTATTTATCTCTCTCTGCTTCCTGAATCTGGACAAATGGCCAGCTGTCTCAGGTGCCTGCTGCCATGTCTTCCCTACCATGGTAGACTGTCCCCTCTAGCTGTGAGCCCAAACAAATCTTCCTTCCTTCCTTTAGTTGCTCTTGCCAGGCATCTTGTCACAGCAGTAAGAAAAAAAATGACTAACATGATGCTTACCAGTACTGGGCACAGACTCATGCCAAGCCTGGCTACTAACTGAACTCAAGTGCTTAAGAGTCATCAGGTATCATTGGGAAGGCAGATGGAAACATCCAGAAACAAGATATCTTTTGATAGCTTTGCTCCAACTGTCGTGGAAGACATGGAACAGCTATCTGAAGTTTAAAAAAAAAGACCAAACTGCCTCTGGTGTGACATGCTTTTCCTCTGGGCAGCCCTAGGGTCAAACAATCATTGCATTAAGTTGAACAGTACAAGTGACAGGATTTTTTTTTAACTTCAATTATCTGCTGTTGACAATTCCATTATGGGGAGAGAGAGGAGTGTAAGCTCCATCTAGGATTCTCCAGAGCAGAGCATTTATCTGGTTTTATGAGCCCATGAGAGGCCGTAATGTATATTTTATGAGCCCATTCTCATTTTTAATCTTCTGTGATAAGATCACTATGCTAGAAAGACAGAGAAACTCACTGACAAAACCAGCCCAGAAGAGAGGCAAGGATACTGACTGGGAGAGTCTTGGCTCTTCCAGGGTTAAACCTTGGTGGGGGGAGGTCCCTGGATATGAGCACCTTCGGATGGTTTCTCAAGCAGGGCACAACCTTGCTCATCTTTTCAGTCACCACTTACCTGACCTCTGAATGGTAAGCACTGATAGGGGATACAGACTTCAGACAGTGACACAGTCATCTTAATCACTCTGTCAGGTCATGACAGCAATTGTACTTCACAGTGAGAGGTTGGTATATATGCCCACTAGGAGAATATAGTTTTCATATGCATGCAGACGGTCTGAAGCACAGATATCAAATGTAAGATTTTAAAGTCAAAAGTTGACTTAGATGGACTAGGTTCTCTGCTCCATCCATCATCCTTGACGTTGGCCTTCTTCAGTGATGTCCCCCTAGGATCTTCCAGTCCTTTATCAATTCAGTCTACCCATCAGAAGGCAACACAGTACTGCTAAATAGATAGAGACAAGCAATCCTCCCTGAATACCCACATGTTCCCCCTCCACTCCTGGACTCCTTTGCAGCTAGGTCAAGCATGAGCCAGATCAATGTCTGAGAGAGGAGGCAAACTGTTGCTTCTAGTTCAAGTATCAGAATTAGAAGGTGGAAATAAGTTTGGTGGCTGAGTGACTATTGCAAAAGTTCCTCTATGTCCCTGACACACAGAAGACTTTATGAAATCACCGGGGCTTAGAGACAGCTTGTTCTCACTGATTAGTGTGTTCCCTTGGAAGTCATGGGAAACTGGCCTATTATAGATCCCACTCACTATCTCATTTCTTCCTTGTCCATTTGATTTCCCAGTGTATTATCTCTCCAACCCCATCCCCTCCTACCCCACTCTCTCACTATATACCTAGAGGGTCAGCTGGCAGTGACTGTTTCAGGTTGACTTCTTGGAGTAAATGAGGAAGGAGGTGGGACTTTATCTACTGTTGTGGTGGAGGCACACTCAAGTCTGGCCATTCTGGGGAAACTGAGGGGAGAAACATATCAAACCTTTGATTTTGTGGAGAAAGACGGAAATGGTGAGGCCTGCCTAGTGGCACACCGTGACTTGGTGGCAGCCCTCCTGGAAGTGCTGTGCGTTAAAAACTCTCTTAGGGGCTGGAAAGATGGGTCAGTGGGTAAAGCACCTGCCTGGCATACAAGCAAGGGGATGGAGAGAACAACACTAAAAAGTTGTCCTCTGACCTCCACATGCCTGCCATGAGACACATCAACCTTACTATTGATTACCTTCCACATACCAAGCACTGCATTGGGTTCTTTCTAGAATTATCTCAACCCACCGCCATGGATGTGAGTGCACTTTAGGGAGGTCTGACAGGTGCCCATGGATCCTCCAATATTTTATTTTACACCCACCCCTCTTGGGTTCTAGAGCCTCAGATCCTGTCTTCAAAGAGTCTCCTGAGAATCCAGGTGGCTGTCTGGATCTGGCAGACTCCACCTTTTCTTCTGGACCTTACAGTGACTGGATGCAATGACAGTCACTGGGTTTTTTGAACAGAAGTGCTGCAAAGTGACTGACTACATATGAAATACTGATTGCCAAGGCTGAAGAGATGACTCCACTCGGAAGTGCTTGCCCTTCAAGCCCAAGAACATGAGTTCAATCCTCACAGCCTTCGAGAACAGCCAGGAATGGTGGCTCATGACTGTGTGTAATCCAAACTCCAGAGGGGTAGATACAGCCAGAGGCTTGAGACTCACCAGTCAGCCAGCTAAACATATGTGTCATTTCCAAGTCTGTGAGTAAAACCCTGTCCTTAAAAAAAAAAAAAAAATCACAAGGTAGATAGCATCATGAGGGATAATACCCATGATGACTTCTATTCTCTATACTACACATCTGAACACATGAGCACATATACCAGTACACACACACACACACACACACACCCCACAGTACGGTATGCATCCGGAGGTCAGAGAACAACTTTGTAGAGTTGGTTCTGTCTATCCCCTTTGCTTATATGGCAAGCGCTTTCCCAACTGACCATCTTCCCAGGCCCTTCAGAGATTTTTTTAACACCCAGCTGGGCACATCATTTTCAGGCAGACTGTCACCTAGTGACTGTGTGACACTGGGCAGGACACTCCATTCTCCTCTTTCTCCATAACATCAAAGGTTTGCAAGTTCATCTCTTCAGTTTCTTTGGAATGTCCAGACCCGTGTGTGTCTAAGGAGCAACAGTAAAATTTAAAAGTAAAGAAATGCCTTCCTCATTTACGACAAGAAATCAATCAGAAGCAACCCCCATCAGGTTTAGGAATACAGAGAGAATGGGGTTGGGGGAGATATAGGCACATGAAGAGAACAGAAAGGAGAATAGGAAGGTACAAAAGAGTAGGTGAACACAAGCTGTTTCCGCCAGGAATTTCTGGTGAAAAGAAGACACCTCAAAGTTTACAAATTGACTTAGTGGCTCCTTGAAGTTAACCAGCAGACAGGGTCACCCCACCCCCTGAGCAGAGGGCATAGGGAGCACACTGAAAAGGAAAATTTAAAAGCCACAGCACAGAGCAGAGACTACAGATACTGAACAATAATCATCCTGGTCAAATTGCCGATCCAAGTGTCTGTATCAGGCTGCGTTTGTAGTCTCTGCATGTTGAGTGATGGGGAGGCCTGATTGTGACCGGGAAGTCACACAACAATGAGGCCTGATGTTTTGTTTCCACTTTTCAAAGGAGCTCCTTTTTTCCCCCTCCTGGTGATAAGGCCCAGGAAATGGTTAGTGACATGCTCGTGGGAACCTCTGGAAAAGAATGCATGGGTATCAATGGTGCAGCAACAGGCCCAGGAGCAGAGCTGGGGGGTGGGGGAGCTGAAGGTTCCCAGTGTGGGCTGCAGTGGTGAGATAGCATTGAGGAGACCGCTGGAGCCCTGCGCCCCTAGTCTGGGGAGTAGGCCCCTTTATTCAGCCAGAATGGGTGGAAGGCCAGACAATGGAGAGCTATATTTGGTTTGACAACAAAGGCCTCAAGAAAGATTTGATAGTGTAGGGATGGCCGGGTAGGCGGTACAAGAATCCAGCACAATATAGGCTTTGCAAAGGTATTTAGCAAGGTCCTTTATGCCAGGAGCGTGCCGGGGTATGGATATGTCCTGATCTCTAATGGTTTTTGTCCAGGTCAGCTTCTGTTTGCTAGAGTGAAGTCCCTAGGCAGAGCTCAGAAGTGCTAGGGTACCCTGGTGACACAACAGTCAGCTACACCGCGGCTGGTGCCCTTCTTTCTCTTCATCCAGGCTCCTTCAACCCCAAGCCCCTAAATGAGAGAAAGCAAGAGCAGGGTCTTTGCAGCGGTCACACAGGTGTACCAACTAGAAAGGGGTACTTACAGCTGCAAGTCTATTCTGAGCATACAATTATAAAGTTTATTTAACTGGCTCTCATACCTGGAAGCTAGGCAGTTTCATAGTGACTGCTTGCTACAGGGCAGAGAACTGGAGAAACTGGCGGATGCTCAGCTCAAGATGCTGGTAGTCTTGGAACAAGAGGACCCAATGGTGCAGCCCGATTCCAAAGCTGAGGGTTCAGAAGCACCCTGGAGAGCCTCTGGCTCAGCTCATTTTCAGTGGCTGACAAAGTAGCATTTGATGTCCATGGTGACGGCAGAAGATGAAAAAGTTAGCCTGATGCTGTCAGGCTGGCCTCTTCTCTTCCTCTTGTTGCCTACCTAATGGGTGGAATGGCCCTCGTTCAGGGCAGATCTTTCCACTCAGTGTGCTCACCTAATTGCCAGTTGTGCCTGGAAACACCTTCACAGGGCTACCTAGAAGTGAGTTTTACCAGCTTTCTAGATACTTCCCAATCCAGCTAAATTGACCATCAAGATTAATCTTCAATCTTCAGTTTTAACCAGAGAGAAAGCACGCAAAAGGGACCAGTCCTGCTCAATAAGGCTGGCACAGGTCTAGAAAAGTGAGATTCAGGACCTGGGGATGTCTTAGGAAAAGCTGTAGACTGAAGACAGTGACTTCAGAAACGCAGGGTATGGGGCAGTCCAGTCCAATGGGCAGCCCAGTTATATCAGGAAGTACTTTGGACCATGGATCTGGAAATGGGGGTTACCACTTGATAACAGTTTTGACACATGTCGGTCAGGCATGGAGTGTTGATAATTATTTCGAACCTTAATCATGTTTATTTGTTGTTTGTTTGAGTCTTGTAAACCTTATAGGGTTGCCTTCGTTCCAGGTCAAGAAAAGAAATACGACATCGAGCATATTGGAGCTGGGGTGAGAAACAATGTAATCACCTCAGAAAGATAAAACACTGTGGAGGCACAGGGAGGAAATGAATACTGGCCATCTACCAGCAAGAAGACAGCTTAGAACACATGTTTACCTCATGGTTCCCGTAGAAGCCAATCCACTGTCACTCTGATAATTTATTTTATGTGTGAGTGTTTGCTTACATGTATGCATATGCACCATATCCACTCAGTGCCTTGAAGTCCAGAAAAGTGAATCAGACCCCTTGGAATTAGAGTAAGAGATGGTTGTGAGCTTCCATTCAGCTGCTAGGAATTGATCCTGGGTCCTCAGGAAGAGCAGCTGCCAGTGTTCCTGTCACCTTAATCTTGAACTATGAAGGGAGTCATTCATGTTACTTATGCTGAGCAGTCTGTGGAACTCTGGCATGGCAGCTCTAGCACATTGGTCATTTTATCACTCCAAACACTGACATTCTTTGAAGGAAAGAGATAGGCTTGGGACAATAGAGGTGCCCAGTAAGTGCTGAATGGAGTGAATAGCAGCCCATTCTTACTTGAAATTTATATCAACCTCAAGGAGAACATGCAAGCCACAGATAAAGTGGTCCTGTTCCTGATTTGCACCCAACTTTTATCTCAGTTTCATTACCTATGCACTAGTTACTCTTGTTGTGACCTCACAAAAGGCAACTCAACAGAAGAAGGCTTTCTTTGGGCTCAAAGTTCAGAGGACTACAGTCTATCATGATGGGGTAGGCCTGGAGGTGGTAGGAAGAGGTGACTGGTCCCTGTAATCTCAGTCAGAAAGCAGAGAAACACTAATGTCAGTTGGTGTTTAGCTTGCCTTCTCTTTCACCCTGCATTACTCAGCCTGAGACTCAGCCTGAGACGCCAGTCCATGTGATAGTGTCGCCTTCAGTGTGGATTTTTCCTCTTCAGCTAAACATCTCTGGAAACATTTTTACACAGATGCTCCTAGTTGATTCTAAATCTAATCAAGTTAATAATGACTATTAATTACAATATCTATATACAGTCAGTCAGTAGGTTAGGATCGAGAAGTGATTATGAAGGAGGAATTGCTCCTCCACGTAGGGTCATCTTGAAATGACTAAGTTAGCACCATCCCACCCCAACATTGGACTTGCCTGGTCACTTCTCAATCATCCAACCTTGGCATCTTCAACTTCCAACCAGGCAACACTTCTGGAACAGTCCGTGACCTTGACCATGGTCCAAACCAATTATGCAGAATCTAGAAGATACCTCTGAGCCTTATAAAGAGAGACCATGTTACCAGGCAACTCTAAATCTCTCACTAATGTAAGAAACCTCTACCCCAATGCTAATGTAATTATAGTTTAGTCCTTAAAAACACTGCACCCCTGAGCTTGGGCGCCAATAGACTTTCCAGAGGCAAGATGTCACTCTTGGCCTAGCAGTTAATGAAGGAGTCAAAACTTTCAACCAGCTTAATCATTATGGTTGTCAGTAGCTATCTCATGTGGATCCTTTCTACATCTCCATCACACTATGGGCTTAAATTGATGACAAAGCTTGTCTTTAGTATATCCTACTGGAAGGCTTAGATAGGGCACATGAGCCACAAGATTAGTAGCACCAGTAAGGGAATCTTAGGACAGATATCCAGGTGAGTGAACTGAATTCCCTTCTGTTGTTCCTTGGGATTATTCCTGGTCCTGGGATGAACCTAGGCTGATACAGACATGTGAATCCTCAGGAAACTGTGAGTTTCTGCTTCTACCTGGCAAGCATCCAGCTACTGGTAGTGATGAGTGATCAGAAGGATGGAGAACAAGTGTGTGTGCTAATGAGGGCTGGGGAGTCAGCCAGGAAGCCACATAAGGAGCATCTGCCCCAGAATGCCAGCTTTAGAGGCAAGCACTGTGGGTAAAATCTGCACACATTCACATACATATGTGTACACATGCCAGCATGTGTAGTGTATATGTCTGTTAGCATGGAAGACATTCTACTCTATGCTGCAGCACCTGCACACAACCCTGGGTAGGAGCCAAAGGCATGATAGACACAGAAAGCCTGGCATGTTTGGCATGCTCATAAGCACACAACTGCATAGATGTTTCTAATACTCCATATACTAGAAAACTTAAGTTTAGTCTAGGGCGTGGAAGTTAAGTCAAACTAATTACAATGTGTGGAAGTTGCCTTTCCTTAGGGTCTTTATCCTCCTTGACATTTTAGAATATCCTCCCAGGACCCAGAACAAATAGAAGTTTTTACTCTTCATGTCTTCCTGATTTGTCTTCAGATGAGAACTATACTGAGTTACTTTGGAAGTCACAAAGCACCACTTGGTAGATTGCCACCATTTTTGATTTATAGGGTCAAAATGACAAGATAGTGCAAGTTTTAAGAAAAAGCAGCAGGCTAACAATCAGAAGATTTAAATTCTTCCAGGTATATATGGCTAAATTCCTCTCAGATTTCTTTGTAATGGTTGTGACAAGTATGTTCTGAAGCTCCAAAATAAAGAATGCCACATTTGATTAGTAATGCCTAAGTCGGCATAAAAATACAAAAGAAGGATATGTATTAATCAGAGTTGTCTAAAAAAATAGAACTGATAGGATATAGATGAATATATATATATACATATATATATATGTATGAATACATATACATTAAAGGGTATTTGCTTCATTAGATTAGATTATAGATGTGATCTAGGTTGGGTACTCTATCAATGGCTATCTCACACTGGGAAGGTTAAGAATCTGTAGTTTCTCAGATCATGAGTCTGAATGTCTCAGCAGTCCATGCTTTGCCCTAAAGGCCCAGGCCTTTAGGGCAAAGCATGGACTGATGATGGTTTGAGTTTACATTGGAAGTCCAAAGAAGCTGCTTCTACTATTAGTGAAGATGTGCTGCAACATCAGAATAGATGAACTTGCTAGCAAGAGTAGGGACAAGCAGGCAAAGCTTCCTTCTTCCACGGTTCTGACACCAGAGAGTGCTGACCACATTTAAAGTGCATCTTCTTGCTTCAAATCTTCCAACCAAGAAAATCCTTCACAGAAATGCACAATATCCTCTGCCTTAGTTGATTCTAGATGCAGTCAAGCTGACAGCCAAAGTTAGTGACCATGGATTGTGTGTGACCTGTATATTTACAATAAAATTTAAGCGTATATTGTGTGGTCCTTATTCAGGATCTGGATGTCTGGTAGCATACATGTTTCTCTTTCTTCTCTCCCAGCTCTCCCTCAAACTTAAAAAAACCTCTGGATTGCTGATAAGGCACTTTGTGACCTGTGTGAGTTCCATGAAGCTTCAGTTTATCATCTGTCTCTGAATGGAGGGTTATCCTTAAGGCTCTCCAAGGCTATGTAGTAAAGCCTCAACGTGTGGTCATGGCAAGAGTTGCAGGGCTGCCCAGCACTTACTTTGCTCTCCATGGAGTATCCTCTGCAACTCTGTGGAACAATGCACTTGCCTTTCAGTTACCAGAGTGGTCCCAGATGCTGAATAGCATCTGTATCCTCTAAGCACTGTGACTCAGACTGATGATGTAAAGGTGAGGACTAGGCAGAAGGACTGAAGTCCCTCACCATCATAACACTACTCAGACAAAAACAGGGAATCTAATTAGGGTTGTCAGACCTGTACTTAATTTCTGCCTCCTGATATCTCAGTTCCCTTTACATTAATCAAGACAAATTCCCAAGAGGACCTGGATTTTTAGAATGTGCCAGACATTAGACATTACACCTCAGGTTACTTATACCATTTAATATGTTCCACTTGCTTATTAGATAAATAAAATCTGAATTTTTTAAGTAAAACAAAATCCAAAGAGGGACTAAATGGAGCAAAGGAAAAGTTGATCAAGAGTCACACCCTACAATGGACTGGTTTTCCCAGGCTCCCTGACGAAGCTGTCAATGACAAAATCTCCTGCATCATTACTCTTTAAAAAAAAACCTTAACACATCATTTGTGCAATGTGTTTATACATCCAGAACACTCAATCAATTTCACCTTTAACCAGTTACATTGCTATAACCCATTTTAGTATCATGTGCAAGTATCTATGTTTCTCTTATTGAACCAAACAACTGATTAACCTTCCATTTTTGGCACTCAAGGGGTAAAGTGGGCTGTAGCTTTAAAAGTTCAGGACAGCTATGGCAGAGTCTCTAGACTTATGGAAATCCCAAAGGGGTGCTCTGATCTTGTCACCCACATACTTGGTAAATATGTCCCCAGCATTTTAATAGGAAAGTCCTATTACCCACCCATATCAGTGCAATTTCTCCAAAGTAGGCTAAAGCAAAAGCAGAAAGGAGATGGTTCCTTTGGCCAAGGATGAGAGATGGGGAGAGACTTGGTTAGAGCATCCTTCCCCACAGTCTGAAAGAGGTTGGTCTGTGGGGACCACAGAAGACCTCCAATTAATTATTACTAGAGAGCATGAAATTATAAACAAAATTCCTTATAATAAATTTTTCAAATGAGATCACATGTTTTATTTAGAGTACTGGCCCATTTTGGGTTTTAACATCTAGAAACAAAAACAAACTTCTTTTTTCAAACAGATAGGGAAAGTCCTCAATAGCCTTTCTTTCTCTGCTTCTGGGGAATACATGCTGTCTGTGCTGGAGAGTGCCAGCCAGGCTCTGAGCTGGAAAATAATTCCCCCATTTACCTTTGTTGAAAACACTTAGGCTGTGTGGATCTTTTTACTTAGACACGGGAGATACAAAGTCTAACTGAGGCTCAGTTGTTTTGCTTCTGAATTCAGCATAATACTTGGCTAGAAAACAAAACATATCTAAAGGGTAACCTGTAAGTGAAGAAGCTTCCAGGCCGGAGAGATGACTCAGTGGTTAGGAACACACACTGTTCTTGCAGAGGACTGGAGTTTGGTACCCAGCATTCACATTGGGCAGCTTACAACTGCCTATAACTCTAGCTTCGGAGAATCTAGAATGAGGTATCTATTCTGGACTCCATGGGCACTACCCTCACATAACCATACACAGAATCATATAACTTAAAAATGCTGATACTAATAATAAAGACATTTCTATCAGCCAGCTTTCTGTTGGCAAAGGTTGGGAATCCAATTGACAAGAACATCCTACAAAGAATGAAGAAAGAAGAGATGAGCTGAGGTTCCAATGTCCTTTGCCTTTGTCTACCTGGAGCCTCATAAGGTGATTTATGAACCTTGGAGAAGAAGTGCTATATGGAAACACCTCTGCTCTCACAGTCTTGAATTTGACTTTAGTCAGTGATGTCAGTTACTAAATTGTCCATATTATCTACTTAATGATGAATGCAGATCTGATGGAACAAAGAAATAAAGCATTAAGAAATCAGATAAGTACCAGCTTAGGGAAAAATCCTGAAGGTAAGGTTGCTGTTTTCCGGTGAGTGTTAGCAGCCTAAGCCAGTTATATTTTGGCCTGTGTTCTTGTAGATGCTGCATAAAGTCACTATAAATTTGGTGACTTAAAAAGACACAAATGTGTTCTGTTACAGTTATGGAGGAAAAATATGCAAAACTAGTCTTTCTTTTGCTATTTTAGAGGGTTTTTGTTGTTTTCTTTGTTTTGAGACAAGATTTCCCTGTGTAGCCGTGGCTGTCCTGGAATTCACTCTGTAACAAAATTATCTATGAAATCTAAATGTTGCAAGGGCTGTGCATCCTCTAGAGTCTTCAGTAAAAAAATCCATTTTTTGCATTTTCCAGTTTCTGGCAGCTGCTAGCACTCATTGGCTTGTAGCTGTATTGTGCAAATCTCTGTCATCATCTTCTCATGACCTTCTCTTCTTCCATCTGTCTCTCTTCTCCTGTTTTCTTTTACAAAGTTGTTTGTGATGGTGTGTAGGATCATCCACATAATCCACAGTTATCTCACTATTCTGAAGTCTCCAACTAGTCACATCCACCAAGGCACTTTTTAAGATAACTATTTAAGATAACATTTACTGGTTCTAGAAATAGGAGGTTATATTTTTGAAGATCATTATTGAGTTTACTGTAATCCCCAGTAGTGATAAAATAAGAGTCTAAGAACCAAGTGTGACCCAACTATGGAATCCTTGGTTTTCATCTACAGAAGTTTGATTTCTTCAGGGTTCTGGGTCTTGATCTTCAGAGCAGGGGACACAAAACGTGTTCCACTAAACCTGAAATTGTAAAGTGTCACCAGATCATTTGGAGATTTCTTAAAAATAGAGTCACAGGTAATGAATGAGTGGTGAAAGCAGGCATGAATGTGCCTAGATTCCAGAAGAATCACTGGCCTTACCATCTGGTCACCCTGTATTAGTAGAGGAGGTGAATGAATACATATAACATGGATTTCCAATATAAGCAAGGCTAATGAAACTTCAGATTAATTGGGATGAAAGCCTAAGACACAAAAATAGACAAGTATCTCAGAGTGAGTAACTATATGTTATGAAGGAAGAGGGACACTGGAATCTGTGGTAGAAGAGAGAGAAATGAAAAAAAAGCACTGGAAGGTAATGAGAGTTTATTCAGCCAGGTCTCTTGTGGTAAGTGTTAAAAGTTTTAAAGACCATATAGGTCCCTTCTGCACCATATCCAATTTCTCCACCCAGCCATATCTCCCAAATCCTTCTCCAGTATCTAGCCTGATGACTCTCTCAATCCACACTTTTTCTCATGCCTACAAATCTAGCCCCTGTCCCACATCAGTGTCTTCTACTCTGGCCACACTATTTGCCCTGAAACTAATCTCTAGGTTTCTGCCAGCACTCTCCCTACATATCCCTAAGGACATAGGCCCCTCCCATGCCATATCTAACCTTTTCTCCTGCTAGATCTACCCTCCTACTCAGGCTTGTACCAGGAGGTATATCCTGTACACCATTCAAGTCCCCTCTATCTACCTGACTTCATTACATTTCCAAATTCTATATACAATCTGCCTGCATATTCTCTCTTCTTCCCCAACCTGCTCTGTCCACATTACACACAGAACTAACAAAAGAAGTCTGCAAGCCCAGATATCATTGCAAAAATACCAACAATATGAAACATCAAGACAATATATTCTCTCCAGAACCTACCAGTCCTATAGAAAAGTTTTCCAATGGGAGTCACCAAGGTAAATCCTAGGACACAGAATTTAAGGGCACAATCATAAACTTTATCAAAGAATTCAAGGAGTCCGAAGAAGGCATGGAGAAACAGCTCAGAGAAACTAAAGAGAAAGAATTTTTTCAAGCCAATCTGCTCTGTTTCCTTTCTTTAAAAACAAACAAACAAACAAACAAACAATCTTTATTGATTCATTGTGAATTTCACATCTGCACTCACAATCTCCCCATCTTTCCATATTTGCCCTCTGTCTTGCAACCTCCCCTCCTAAAAACAAAATAACAACAACAAAGTATATACCTCTCTGTGGAAGCTGCTATGTGTTACTGTATGTTTCACAGCACACCTTTTGTCCACACATCTTTACTTGCAAATCTTCTTAGCAATGTGCCAATGGTCTGGTTGGAGGCCTTTGGCTTCTGCTACACTATCAATACTGGGTCCTCACAGGGACCCCACTGAGATAGCCTGTTGTTGCCCTGTGTCACGGAGATCCTATAGCTTTTGTTCTGCAAGGACCAGCCCCTCCACACACTCCAGCAGTTCACAGATGGGTTAAATATTGGGGTGGGCCAACTCAAAGCCCTGGATCTGGGCCTGAGTAGTAGCTGGGTTATTCGACCCACCAGTTCTCCTGTGCCCATGCTGTCAGTGCTGTGTGCCCTGTAGCCATGTCTCTTCTGTGTTCACACTGTCAGGGCCAGCTCTCCAGTACTGTCCTGGAAAGGGATAGTGGCAACTCTCTCTCACATTCTCAGGGCTGGACTGTACTGTGCTCCACCAGGGCCAGCTCTACAAGTCAATGAGAATAAATGCCCAAGCAACACCTAAGCAAACACAAGCCTAAGGCTGATGAAAATAACAAAGACAATCTAGGACATGAGAACAGAATTCAATCAAAAGATAGAAACACCGAAGAGGACTCAAGCTGAAATGAAGATGTAATTGAAAACCTAATAACTCAACTAGAAAGCTCAAAGGAAAGCATTGCAAGCACAATGAATTAAGCAGAAGATAAAATGTCTGGACTTAAGAAAATGTAGTCTTTGTTTCTGGCCTGTGGATCACGATGTGCTCTTTCAGTCTTTTGCTTGTGCCACCATTCGTTTCCCACCATTAAGGACATCTAGCCCTCTGGAACCATAAGCCAATCTCCATATGGCTGTAGTAGTTACTTTTCTGTTGCTGAGATCAAATACCATGACCAAAAGCAACTTAAAGAAGGACTTATTTTGTCTCACATTTCCAGAGGGTTAGAGACATGGAAAGTAAGGCAATGACACGAACCCTCAAAGTCCTCAGTGATGTACGTCCTCCAGCAAAGTTCCATGTCCTGAAAGTCCCATAACTTCTCCTAATTGTGCTACCAACTAGCAACAAGGTATTCACATACACAAGCCTATGGGGGACATTTCTCATTCAAACTACCACATTCCACCCCCTGTTCCTAATATGCTTGTGGCCATCTTATGAACAAAACTCATTAAGCCCAACATCAAAGGTCCCCATAGTCTTTAATTGTCTCAATGTTGTCCAATACTCCAAAGTCATGGAAATAATCCTAGCACTTGGGAAATAGAGATCATCCTTGACTACATATTGAACGCCAGGTGATCTTAAGCTAATAATTAAGTCTTTGTCTCATAAAATAGAATAAAACAGAACAGAACAGAAACAACAAGATGACATGATTTCTTGGCGTATGTATTGTATGTAGACACCGTCCTAAGCATTTCGTATAATGTGATACACATTTATTTGCTTTTCATAGTAACCCTAGGAAGTAAGTTATAAGAAGTGATAAGATACAGATTCAGACTTGGTCCTGAACCCAGGAAACTGGGCTTCAGATCCAACATGACTTCTGCACCTCCAACCATGCGGCCTACCTGCAGGGTGGATAGTATTGGTGAGGTTGGTGAGGACTTGGTAAATTAGGTAACTAATTTGCTGCATTTGCTGTTGGTGGTACTTCTACCAACATGGTGATAGCTGAGAAAATGCTGACATGAAAGGGCACTTGGATACTGAGGCTCTCCGAGTTAGATCAGCTATGAAGTGGCCATTTTATCTGTTCATTCTATGGCTGTTTATGTAATGACTTTGCTTTGGTGTCTCTGTCATCATTCCATGATACCAACTGAATTGATAAGCAGGTAGTCACTAGAGAAATTTTTCTCAGCACCAACTTTTGCATTCCTGAGATACGAGCTTCACCAGGCCAAACATCCAGATGGTGATTTTCCAAGAAGGTCAAGAAGCAAGGTACAGCATGGCTGGCTCTGTCCCCAACTTTCCTGCTTCTGAGACTGACCTTTGTGAGACATGATCAGCATCAAAGCCTTCAGGGGATGGGCAGGGACAGCCTGAAGGCTCCTCACTGGCCAAGCCCCATCAAAGGCACTCTTGCCAGGCTCTGCTCTACTAAGTCTGTGTAGATCAAAGGGCTCTTCACAGAAGTTGGGTTCCTAGACAGCCCCAGTTCTGATCATCAATTGTCACTTTAGCAGTGACAGCAGAGTCCAACATGACAAGACTACCACAGCCATAGCTCCCAGGGAAGACATCAGAGCAGAAGCTCCAAAGGGCCAGAAGCCACTGAAGGCCCCTATGGCCCTTGACCCTTGGTGGGAAGGGAGAAAAGAACTAGAGAGACCTGAGAAGAAAATGTTTGGAGGAAGATCACTAGAGTAAAGTTGCTGTGGGTGAGAACCTGGGCCCTGGCACTAATATTCCTGCCACTGAGCCAGAACTGACTGCTTCACGTGGCTGAGAAGCATGGTTGGCAAGCTCACAAACATTCATTCTCTAACACATACATGTGGTCACAAACCCATGTACATACCTTAATCACCTGGTCGGATATATGTGATAATGACCACTTCCCTCTCATACAAATTCTCATGCAGGCACACTACCCATACACACATTTTCCCTTAGAGCCATCACACTTACCTACATACCTGTACTTGCACATATACACATAACCCACTATACACCTGGGACATGAACACATAAATAATTAGGCACACATACCCAATTATTTGCTAATTGTAAGGGCTTAAATTGGAAGTCTACCAGGGGTACTGAAAAGGATGGTCCCTTTGGACAAAGATTTATGCAGAAAATTTTTAATGTCACAGACAGGTAGCCTAGAGAGAGTTCCAAAGAGATTTTTAATTTTATACACACACACACACACACACACACACACACACACATATATATATGGTTTTTGGAGACAGAGGGTTGTCACTGGAATATAGTTAATAAGTAGTACACAGTAAGTGCTTATAGCCAGGTTGTCTGTGATTTCTGGGCAGCAGGGGAAGGAGAAAATTTGGTTAATCTATCTAGCATATGGGATGTGTCACCTCTACCCATTCCTCCACCTCCATTGCTGTTTGGTGAATTCCTTTGTGATGTGTGTACACTAAGCATATATCCTGTAGCAGCTTCTGCTGTCTTTTAGGGTTTTCTACCTTCAGCATTCTCCTTGAAGGAAAGATCTGTGATTCAACAATAGTTTCTAAGTGCACAAATTGCCTGTCATCCACATCTAATGTCAGCCATTCTCCAAGTTCTCTGTAGAAAAATCTAACTGTGATGTCCAAGACTATATCAAACAGGATTTATGTCAGCTCTTGGAAGGGGCTTTCTGCCAACAGCAGCTGTAAAACTCTCAGCACCTTAGACTCCTGTTCATTGAGGGATATCTGCTTCCCAGAAATTTCAACCAACAGAAATATCATCTTTACCTCAGAAAATAGTTACATGTTCTGAGTCAATAAAGTTTTTTATTTTTTAAAGCATAATGGCCTAGCTGTAAATCAGAGGAATTGATTATAATTGGGAAGTTGAAAACACTTTAAAAAGTGATTAATATTAGAATTCCATTCAGTTTAAGATTTAACTGATGAATTTAACTAAGAACCTTTCATAACTGAATTCAGGTCTTGGTCAAGCATCTCCTAGTTCATGATCAAAATAACATGACCGAGAAAGCTAGCAAAAAAAAAAATTTCTTGAAACCAGCTCAGGGTCTCCTCCTTGAGACCCAGTCCTAGAGAGACAAAGTGAATGTTTTCAGAGGGTAGTGGCGTATGACATCAAGTGTATCTTCAGAGCCTGGGCTGCTGTGTTGCATGGTGGCCAACAGGTCAAGTGACAACCTGTTTAGAAGGCAGCCTTCCCCTGTGGTGATGTCTCCTCCCTGGGGCAGATGTTTATGATAGCAGACTAATGTGAACATACAAAGGTCTGTCTCTCTTGGCCCCATTGGAAAGTAATAAAAGATTGTCCCAACTCCAGATTCCTGCAGGATCAGCTGAGACTTCTGTAATGACCACATTAGAGTACAACCGAGGGACCCCAATAGTCCTCTTGAACCCACATTTTTAAGATGCAGAATTGACCCCAGCTGACTTGGCTTATTGTAGCAGCATCTCTCATCAACACGCTGTCATCAGATATCCCAGTGTCACCAGACATTTTTCCTCCTGCCAACCATCATATGACATCAACGAGTATATTAATGGTATATCCCGACTCTCCTCGTCTCTCCTCAACTCCATGGCTACCACTCAGTAGGAGCTACATTGCCACCTGGTCCATCTACAACAGTTTTCAACTTGGTAACCAGTTCGACTCTGGATCTCCATAATCTATGTTCCACACAGTAACGAAGGCAGGCTTACCAAAACATAATTTAGCCATGACTTTTCTTTGCTCAGAATCTTTGGATAACTTCCTGTGTTTTTAAGAAAGAATCCCAAGTTCTGTGCCTGCTATTATGTGGCCTGGCATCTCCTTGCTCTGTGATGTCATCTCTTGCTTCCTCCTCCCTAATTCATCACCCACTCTGTGCCAGTGCCTCTCCTGTAGTTTCTCGAACACAAAGGGTATGCTCCAGGCTCAGGTAACTGTCAGCCTCTCTTCTTGGATACTTGGGGATTGTTCTTTAATCATATTTCGTTCTTTTTTTAAACCTTATTTTACTTGAGGGGTCTTTGCTGTCATTTCTTCATAGCAATGATCACCACCTATGATAGCATATACTAACTTCCTATTTATATCTACTCAGTGTGACTGCATGTACTCCTGACTGCTGGTGTTACAATCCTGCTACAAGCATCTAACAAAACACGAGTTACAGAAGCACACAGAAAGAAACAAGGACGAGCAGTTTAAAAATTAACAGAGCTTGGAGACTTTGGCAGAATCCAAGAGAACTTTCTCAGAGATGTGTGTGTGTGTGTGTGTGTGTGTGTGTGTGTTTGTGTGTGTTTGTGTGTGTGCTTTAGCATGTGTAGTCTGAATAAAAAATTGTTCCCAATATTCTCAGGAACATAACTACTTGGTCCCCAGGTGGTGGTGCTGTTAGATTAGTGAGGCCTTTATGGAAGAGTATGTCTCTGTGTGTAGGCTTTAAGATGAAAAGCCCTCATCATTTTCTCATTTGAAATTCCCAAATTCAGGATGCATGCAAGTTCTCAGATTTCTGTTTCTGCCACCACACCTGCTGCTTGCTGCCATGCTGACCCCATCATCGTGGACTCTAACACTCTAGAACCATAAACCCAAATAAACCCTTCCATTCATAAGTTGCTTTGATTTTGTTGTTTTTGTCACAATAGAAAGGTAACTAATACAAAAGATGTCTCTAAGATGGATCTGTGCCCTGCCCTCCTAGGCTGAGATAGAGTGACAGTTCTCAACGTTAGTTACAAGCTCTGGGAAGGCAGAGAGATACTTATGTGCTCTACCTCTCCTCCTCAGCTTCGGCCAATCATGATAGAAATTCTCCTCTAACCCACCACAAAAGGTACAGGAAGATTAGTTGTAGTGGCTTGGAACATCCAGCCATAAAGTTTCAGAGCCACTGAATTTACCACAGAGTCTGGAAGGTCCCCAAAGTATCCAGTCCGACAGGTATGTGTCCAGTCTTTTGACATTGTGACCCAACATTGTCATCTACAAAGTTTCTGCTCAGGAAACATCCATTGAGTTAACCACCCCAAAGGAGTTTAAAACGAATCCCATAATGTTTTAAATGAGTTTACAATTTTGTGTTGACCAAATTTGTAGTTCTCCTTGGACACTCCTGCATGCCATAGGTTGAGCACACTTTAATATTTAGAAAGTACAAAAGCCATAAGAGGGTCTGTGGAAATGAATAACTGAGGCTGGCTAGTACTCTGGCTGTCAGTGTACGATTACACCACACCCACTTCCTCCTTTCCTCAGCTGTGAGCCCATCCACCCCATCCCATAGCTTGATGTCATATAGCCCTCCATACATACAGCTATGATGCTACCATGGGGAGGAGGAAAAAAAGCAAGAGCCCCCTTGTTATTCTTTGGATCAGAAATATACCCCTATAGGTTCATGTTTGAATGCAGGAGCTTGGGACCCTATTTGAAGCCTTTAGGAGTTAGGGCCTAGCTGGTGGTGATAGTCATAGGTCACTAGGGGCCAGATTTTCTGTTTCCAGTCTACTTTCTCTGCTCCTGGTCTATGCCTTGTGGTTAGGCACTGCCACATGTTTCAGCCTCCGCAGACAGAGGGGCCTCTGTCAGCATGCTTTCCCTGCCATGAAGAATCAAAATCCCTCTAACACTGTAAGCCAGGATAAATCTTTCCTCTGTTCTGTTTCTGTTAAGTGTTGTGTTACAGCAGTATGAAAGGTAATGCACCCTGAACCAAGATTATATTCCTTTCAACAATGGGCTTCTCAAGTTCCCAAAAGACAAGCTGGTGGGATGGGAAATCACACTGGTTCCCTAAAACCACTGCAATGAGGTGTTAACTGATCAATCTGTCTCAACTTCCACAAGTCTACCGGAGGGATTACAGGGAGTTTTCTAGAATATAGATATGACAATTAGTAAGAACCCAGGTTTTCAAGTGTACAGAGGCGAACTCACAGCGTGATTCTTCCGTATGCCAACTATGTGACTTCACTGTGAACTCCGTGGACATCTTTGTCCTTGCTCTGTTAGAGATGGAATGCCCTATGGTTACCTTACCAGATGCCACTGGGACCCAATGGGATGACACAGGCCCTGGCCCAGGTTGGAAATCCTGTTATTTGTTCTGTGCCTCTTGCCTCTTCCTGGCTTCACAGGTAGAGTTCTTTCCACCCAAATCAGAACCAGAAACCTCCTCCTAGAAGCACACTTCCTGAGGCCTGGGCTGAGATGCCTCCTGTGCCCTATCACAGAGGAGTTTAAAGGTTTCACAATGGCATGGTTCAGTTCCCCAAGCTCAGCCCAGTCATAGCAATCATCACATGTAAGCTGATGGGCATGTCCATGTTCTTCTAAGCCAAAGAGCTACTGCTTTATCCCTGGGTCCCCTCCCAACTTTGAGTTCTCTGAATCCTGAGAGGACTCAAAGGATAAATAGCGGCTCTTCTTATAAGCAGTGGGTCAGGGAAGTGTCAGAGTTCAGGCTGAGGGAGAGATGGGCTGTGAGTGTCTTCCAACTTGATTCATAAGCCCTCAGCAGCATGGCATCCCAGCAGTCTGGGGGACAGGCTTTCCACGTCATCTTTCATCTTAGCTCATGGTGTTTGTCCCTTTGATCCTTGAGCAGATCAAACAAAGCTCACTAATCAATGGCTTCCTCCTTGCCTTTTGGAGCAGATCCTCAAACAGCCTGCATCTCTCCTGTTTCTAGCCTGCATCTTACCCTGTTTCCATCTTTCCCTCTCTTTTTTCAGATATAGCCAATAGCTCTGAGGTCCAGCCTCTGGACCACCTATCACCCCTGCTTCCATACAAGGGTGATTGTCTGCTTAATTTATTTAATTATCATTAGCATAGAGATCGTTCAGGACTCACTCGAGGGTGTATGATGGCTAATTGCTTCTTACCTATGCCCTTGGCAGGTGGATCCAGATCTGTACTTTTCTTCTCTCAGATTGGTCTAGGAAGCACATAGTAATAAGAGAAATAGGGGAAATACAAGAAAGGCCACCTAGCAATGACAATTCGTTCTGAGTCCCTTTTCCCATATTTTTTTTTTAAATGAAATATTATTTCTTGTGCTGTGTACTTCTCAAGGCTGAAGTGCAGATCTGGCAAGCTAATAAATATCAGACATCAGGAGAAAGTGTAGCATTTTACATGCATACAAGTCTTCCTTCTCCTACACTGGGGATTGTGTGGATATTCTGGTAATTTTTCAGTTGCTGTTGTAAACACCATGATCCCAAAGCAACTTAGGGGAGGAAGGGATTATCTTATGCTTCCAGGTCACAGTTCATCACTCAGGGAAGTCAGGATAGGAATGCAAGCAAGAGTAGAGGCAGAAACCACAGATGAAAGCACCTTTCTGGCTCCCTACCTGCACTGTCCAAAGATCAACCAGTGTCCTGATACAACCTACGTATAATCCAAGTACAACCACTTGCCCAGGGAATGGCACCACTCACATGGTCTGGGCCCTTGAACCTCAATCAACAAGGAAAACAACACAGAGACAACTCTACAGGCTGATCTGATCTGGGCAGTTTCTCAAAATGAGACTCCCTCTTCTAAGGAGACTCTTGCTTGTGTCTTGGAGATAATTAGAATTAACCATGACAACACCTGGAGACTGATCCACCAACCAAAGAATACACATGGAGGGACCCATGGTGCTGGCCACATATGCTGCAGAGGAGGGTCTTGTTAGACATCAGGGGGAGCAGAGGCCCTTGGGCCTGAGGATGCTAGATCCCCCAGTATAGGAGAATGCCAAGGAGGGAAGACGAGAGTGGGTGGATCAGTGGGTGGGGGAATACCCCCATAGTGGCAGGGGGAGGGGGAGGAAATGGGGAGGTTCCAAAGAGGAGAGCTGGAAAGGGGGAAACATTTGAAATGTAAATAAAATATGAAAAATAAATTTAAAAAAAGAAAAAAAAAAGAAAGGAGGGCTGTGTGAGAAGGTTTGTTTAGGGTGGGGGAAGAAAGGGAAGGGAGAAATGATGTAATTATAATCTCAAAAATAAAAGAACTAATAAAAGTAAAATAAAAATTAACCGTGACAGTATTGATTAACCTATTGTTTACTGAGTATTGCAGCTTAGCAACATTCATGGCTGTGTTGGTTATTTCCCTCCTTGATTATGGAACTGATAGGGAATTATAATTAACTTATTAACTTAAGCTATATATTTCTAACATGGTAGAACACCAAATTATAAAAACAAAAGTGCAACTGACATTGATTGTATATTACTTTTGCTCCCTTTTGAGGTTAAAAAAAAAAAAGTAAGTGGAACCATTATAGTTTGAACACATAAGCCCTTATTATCTTTCTACTCTGTGACCTAAGCTAGACTATAGAAGAACTAACGGATTGGACTTCCTGGTTTTCCCAGGTCTGAAGCATTTGCTAGGGTGCAACTATGGTGTTTACCTTACAGTAAGATCACACTTGGGAATCTTTGTCATGGGCTGAATTGTGTGCTTCTTCAAAACTCATCTGTTTAGGTTCTAAGCTCCAATCCCACAGAAAGTAGCTATATTTGGAGACGGGACACATAAAGAGTAAGCCCAAATTGTCACTGGAGTAGACCCTAACCCACTCTGACAGATGTCTTTGTAAGAAGAAAAATATTGGATACAAAAATAGACACTGAGCCAGGCAGTGGTGGCGCACACCTTTAATCCTAGCACTTGGGAGGCAGAGGCAGGAGGATCTCTGTGAGGTTGAGGCCAGCCTGGTGTATAGAGAAGAGTTCCAGGACACCAGCGACACAGGGAAAAACCCTGTCTTGAAAAGCCAAAAAAAAAAGAAGAAGAAGACATTGGGACACAGAAAAAGTGCCATGCATGACAGCCACACACAAGCCACAGAGGCTGCAGCAGACACCACTCTGTCCACGCCTGCATCATGTACTTCCAGTCTCCATAATAAAAGGAACTTAATTTCTGTTGTCTGCAGCACTCGGTTACTAGTGTATTGCTCTGGCAGCCTCAGTAGATTAATATAGTGCCCTTGAAAGAGAGAAGCAATAGTAAAAGCTAATGGTTTTAGGGCAGTAAACTGACATACATTAGCTCTTGTTAGTCTTCAGTGTAAGTCTGCATAGGGGCTACATCATTTATCCTCACTTCACAAAGAAACGCCTAAGGCAGAGCAAGGCGAAGCAGCCTGCTACAAAGTCATAGCTAGTAAGGAGCAGAGGAGAGGCTTCATTCTGTGTGTACCAGAGAGGAAAGTCCAAGGCAGGAGTTAAACGACTGACACTTTGGAAGAACAAGTCATCCCCTTGAGGAACCTCCCAGCAGGTGCGAAGGATGAGATAAAGTGAAAGGTGAGACAGGGGGTGATTTAAGGCTCTGAATGTATCTGACCTGAGAGAAACCAAACCTCCCCAAATCACCGTGGCCAAGCTACAGTTTTATGTATCATCTGCAAGGAGAAAGCATGGCTTAGAGCAGTTATCAAAGCGAAGAAGGGGAGGGGACTTGGGGAAGTGGCTGCTGCCAACTCTCTTTTCTCCCTGATTCTGGATCACTCCATAGGAAACAAATGCCCCTGCACTCCCAGATTTCCAGGCCCACCTCTAACTTGTTTGGGGCTTTAAAAAGAAGTAAGAATAGGGCTCGGGACAATCTTGCACAGCTATCTCTTTACTAACCGAGCTATGTCCACAACCCTGTTCTTGATACATACCCACGCACACGCACACGCATGCGTGCGCACACACGCGCACGCGCACGCGCGCGCGCGCGCGCGCACACACACATATATCCTAAGCAGGAAGGCCTGACATGATGACGTGATGGTGTGTGTCAGTAGTAACACTAGCACTAGGTTGGGAAGAGGACTAGGTGAAGACAAGCAGATTTGTGAAACTCATTGGCCAGCCAGCCTTGCCAAATCAGTGGGCTCCAGGTAAAATGAGAGACACTGTTTCCAAAAACATACATCCTCACACAGATGGGTGCATGCACTCACACACCAAGGGATAGTGAGCAATTACATAATTCAAATTTTTTGTGTTGAAGCCCTAAACTCTAAGGTGACAATATTTGGTTTGGTTGGTAGGGATGTTGAACAACTACACTAATGTTAATATTCTTCAGCAAAAAACTCAACTTCCCAAACTTTCTTTCTGAGAGGACATAGCAAGAAAGTAACCGTTAGCAGGCTAGCAAGAGCCTTCACCAGAAACTGAATCAAGCAGATGCTTGAGCAATATATTTCTTTTGTTTATGTATCACTCCATATAAAGTGATTTGTTATAGTAGCCCAGATGGATCAAACAAGCTTACTAATACAGAGACCCAGACAGCATGTATCTATTTAGAAGTGACACATAAGGAAAGCTAACTGATAAATGGCCTGTTTACATCCATCTCTATTGTCAAGCATATCATGTTTATGACCTGAGAAGCCATTAGAATGTGGGATTTTTTAGGACTCTGCTCTATGGGGTTGGATATAGTGGGCAGGGTAGACCCCACTTGCTGTTCCCAGCCTACAAGATCTGCTTCTGTTACTCCTACCCCTATTTGAGTTCTATACCATGAATAGCCTTACAAGTTCACATCTGGGAAACAAGTTCTGTTCCCAGTCTCACAGCCACCCCGGGGTCACATTTCAGACTCAGGATAACTCAATGATTGAAGGCTATTTTTAGGAGTAGAGGCCAGAAGAGGCCCCAAAGCAGTCTGGAGGTTATTTTCTCTGGGAAATGTGGCACCCACATGCACATAGTGTGATCTACAAAGAGAAGATGAGGATGCTAGGTTCATACATCACACCGATGGCTCCTCATGTTCCTCACTGCAAAGCAAATGCTATGGGTACCCAGAAGTAGAGCCCTATAACAGGTGGGACACAGAGCAGAGAGCCATGCTGCTCCTTCCTGAGACAACAGAGTACATCATATCTCATACCTATGGCATGGCATTCATCAAAATCTAGAGAGCTCCATCTGAGAAAGAGAGAAAAATACACTTAAAGCATCTAAGAAGGGTAAGAATTCCAAGTCACACACAACAGGGTTTCAACCTGCGCTATCTTGTTCCCTAGTCTATTCTTATTAGTACGTTACAGTGTTTAGGGAATAGAGCTAAAGTAGGGACAGCCAAGAACACTTGAATAAACAGAGGCAGCATGAGGGGTACCTCTCCAGAATCTGACGCCAGCGAACCTCTTGCCCTTTTGAACGAATACTCAGTTCCTAGGGCAAGGCCTTGGCTTCTTGCAAAGCTATCAAAGAAAGGCTCCAGGCTCATTAAAGAAAGATGAGCACTCATGAAGGAAAGCTACTCCATGTAGGTTATACTCATGGACTACCACTGGGTTATGCTGTAGAATATGCTGAGGCGTGGAGAGGAAAGTGGCTAGTTTGAGGTGCCTGAGATCAGGATTTGAATTCTAGTATAATCTTACTCCAGATTCCCAGCGTATTTTAATTGTGTAATACTGAGGGCACCCATAGTGGCACTAAATGATATTCGGTCATTTGCAAAAGCATTTGTTAGGAGCATTTCTTGCCATCCATTGATTAGCCTGCCAGGAGAGAGATGTGGACCTCTGCTAGAGGACCTCAGACTAGCCTCTGCTAGAGTTCTTACAGAACGAGGGGAGGGGTGGGCAGGTAAAGTAGAGGAATATCAGATAAGTGGCAACAAGAATCAAAGCTTCGAAAAACACAGGGAGCACCCAGACTAGAGTTGCCAGGAGTCATTATCCTAGATCTTGAGGGTGAACAGGAAGTAGCAAGCAACAGAGTGATACCCTCTCCAAAGAAGAGAGATGGGAATCAGGGATCAGGCAGGGGCCTGGAGCCTCCTGAAATTGGAGCATGTTGGAGTTTTGAATATGCAGTTGTCAAGCTTATTAAAGCCTGGATGGAGATAAGCAAGACCTCTGAATGACTTTAAGGCAGGAAATGACCAGCTCATAGATAGGCTGTATTATGAATGACTCTATCTATACTTAAATGGCTTCTATCCTCGCTCCGCTCCCTAACCCTGTCTGTGAATTCCTGCTGAATCCTGTTTCATTCATCTCTAGCTTCTGCCTTGTGTGGGGCCTGATGTTCACTTGCTAAATGAGTGAGTGTGTGAATGTATGAATGGATGAATGAATGAATGATTCAGTGATTAAACTACTGCCACATGGTTGCCTCCTGCTGTTTTAGCTACATTCTTTGTACTGTGATGTTTCTGATTTTAGTGGTGGACTAAATGTGGGCTCTGCGCACAGGCCCTAAGGCTGTGAGTCTATGTGTATGCTGTGTGTGTGTGTTTTACATCAGCCAAACCAAATAAACACATGGCAGAACCCCAGGCCTGGGGCTCCTTTGCTTGGCACATCCAGCTGGCACGTGGCAGCCCCTCCTTAGTCTCCCTTCGCACCTCCCTCTGAGTCTGAGGCTTGGCTGGGGATTTGAGAGCATCACCCCCACACACAACTCCAGCAGTAGCAGCAGGGCTCCCAGCACTTGCAGAGCTGTTCCCTTTAATTAGAGAAACTGCTTCTGTCTGGAAACTCTTTGGAACACTGGTTGGCAGCATGGAAGACAATGAGGACCCCATGAACAAGACTGTGACCACACTTCCTGCCAGGCCAGGCCACTGACACCCTCACAGCTTCTTGCCCCCACTTCACCCTTTCTAGTTGTACCTGCTGCCCACTTCCTTAAAATTTCCTTCCCAAAGAAAGTCCTGAACTTAGGACTTTCTTCCCAGAGATGTCCTACCAACTCTTCAAAGGACCTAATTGACCATCAGCACCTTCGGTGTTCACCTCCTTAGGGCAAATGATAATGTCTTCCTGAATCCTCCCAAACAGCCAGGGACAGACCTCAATCCCCACTCAGAAACAGGACTGAAGCTAGACACCTTCTTATATTAAAATATTCACTTATTTTTTCTATTATACAGGACTACATAAGCCCATTTTCATGCAAGTATATGATGTGCTTTGAGCACATTGTCCCTGTACCTCATATATCTTTTTCTCTGTCACCCCATTAGTCCCCACTGATTTTCAGTCTGTTTTTATCTACTTTCATGTCATAAAACATACATTTCATGTATATGACATTATGCATCCTTGCCATCTAGAACCCACAAATGAGACAAAACATGTATTTCTCTTTCTTAGGCTGACCTGAGTCACTTAATAGACTATCTCCAGAGAAGGGAGAAATAGATCAGCACATCAGATCACTTTTCCACCCTTCTACAGGATCTGAGTTCAGTTCCCAGTACCCATATAGAGTGGTTCACAACTGACTGTAATAACAGCACCTCAGGATCTAGAAGGCTCTAATACCCTCTTCAGGCCTCAGTGCTCAACTGCAGAACATTGCATATATACACAAACACGTACACACAAATAATTTTTTTTTAAACTTTAAGACTATGTTGAGTTGTATGCCCCCATTTTCCTGTAAATGACATAACTTCATTCTTTACAGATGAAAAAAATTCCATTGTGTGTATTGGCTATATTTTCTTTATCATTCCTCTGTGTTTGGATACCTACATTGGATCTATGACTTCAGTGACTGGGGCTGTAATAAACACTGATCAGTAAGTGTCTCTGTGATGTGCTGACTTGTATCCTTTGGGTAAAGACCCAGGAAGGTATAGCTAGTCACGTGGTGGTTCTAATTTTAGTCTTAGGAGGAATCTTCCAAACTGATTTCCACAGTGGCTGAACTTGTTCACATTCTTCCCAGCCATGAGTTCTCTTTCAGTCTTGTCTTTCTGGGCCACCAACAGTGAGACTCACTAGGCACTGTCTGTTGTAACACCTCGCTGAGTTACTGAGCCAAATCCTCCCTTCAGCCTCCTCTGCTGCTCTTCTCCCCTGCTGGCCTCCTTATAGCCACTCTCTTCTGTCTCTAACCCCTTCCTCTGTTTATTAGTCTTCCTCAATTCCTGATTTGATTCAGCATTTTCTTACAAAACTAAGTCAAGCACTTTCAGCCATCCCTACAGAAGATAGTGTTGTTTCTCAATCATCATATTTCCATAGTGATTCAGATCCTACAGTTTAGGTGGTTACCAAGAAAGAAGACTACATTTTACAGCCTCTTGGCAGTCAGGTGGCCATTTGACAGAGTTCTGACCATTACTGTTTACTGGAATATACAACTTGAAGTAATATTTTTAAGAATAACTAATATACCTTTTGTCATCCTTTTTTTCCTTCCTGCAGGGTGGAATGCAGGTATGATAGCTGGAACTAGAGTAGCCATCCTGGGCAATAAGTAACAGACCATGCTTCTCTTTCCTTCCAAAATCTCTTGTGAGAAAGGAAGATGCTCCTGTTTTGATTAACCAGACATCTGCCACCGTTTGAAGGTTTCTCTGATGCCCCAGCCAATTATAACTGTAATGAATTATCACAGTAGTGGTCTGGGGTTCTCAAAGACATGAGGCACCAGGAAACAGGTAAGCAGACTCACTTGTGATGCCTGCAGGAACCTGGAGACTGGGATGGATTTGCTTATTTAATCATTCTTATTGATCGAGTCATTCAGCTTTCCATTTAACAAGTATTTCCAAGCTCCATACGAACCAGGCACTCTCACAGGCACTGAGAGGGCCAGTACAGATTGGACTTGGTCCATTCTCACAGGCGATGCAGGTCTGGGTAGGGAAGACAGTTTTAATAGATAAATGAAGAGTCATAGAGATTGTAGAAGCTGGTACACAAATAGTAATTATCAGCAGGGGTTGGGGAGGTGGATTAGTGGTTAATAACACTGCAGTTGCTGATCTTCCAGAGTACTCAGGTTCACTATCATCTGTACCTCTAGACAGGGGATCCAATGTTCTTTTCTGGCCTCTGTGAGCACCAGGTATACATGTGGTACACAGACATACATGCAAATAAACACTTATTCACAAAAGAAATACTAAAATAAAATTTTAAAAAGAGAGTATCTGCTGCTCTTTCTGGTCCAAGAGGTCCCAGGCTTGGTTCCCAGTATCCACATGGCAACTCACATCATTGTTAGCTCTAATTTTAGGGGATGCAATGTCCTCTTCTGGACTTCATGGACACTGCACAAAACACTCATGACATGAAACAAAAGGAAAATAAGTTATGTTCTTTTAATAAATTAGCAGCAGAGGCAGGAAAGAGAGTAAAGTCAAACCTATGAATTGTACATACTTTGAGGAGAAGGCTTCATTTCCCGTTCCCCAAACCAGAGGCTGGGTGACAAAATTAATACCGAACCAGAAAAGGCTTGGATGATCTGTTTCTCTACTGCTTACAGTCACTTCCCTTTCAGAACTGGGTAGAATGGGGCCTTAAATAGGCATCCACACTGGCTTTGTCCTGCCTAAGGCATCCCAGACCTGGGTTCTCCAGCCTCTTTCTCAATGTGTGCCATGCAGAATTAGATGGTACTGTAGAGCAAGATGACACAGTTTCTTTCCTTCCCAAGAGTCACCTGAACCACACTGACAGAAAGGAAGATATTCTAAAGAAACACATGTGTGCCCCTACCCAACCCTACCATGGAGATGGTGGTCTCAGGGCTCTAGAATTTCCTCAGCAATCTCATGCTCAGAGATTGTAGCATGTCTGTATACAGACTGGAGCCTGTAGCAGTCTGAGGGGATCTTGTCTCCCAGGAGGCACAGTTCTGACTTGTCAGAATACCTTGAAGGAGAGACTAGAGCAGAGAGAATGTTGGTCATGGATGAATATGACCACACCTTGATCAGATCTTCTTTGTCATGTCTACTTCCTGCTTTCTACATTAACCCAAAGTTCACATCAGTACCTTGAAGATAGAGTAGAAGTCACTGGATCCCTTAATGGGTTTCTTTTCTCAATGTAGCCATATCAAATAATGTCAGTTTTCTGCCATTTCACAACTACTTGTAACTGGCCAGTTAGGGATGGGCAGCCAAACCCAGCTTATTAGGGGTGCCAGACCCTAGGCTCTGACCCTAACAACTTCAGTAACAAATCCACCCTTGCAGAACTGAGGATTAGGAACCAAAGGCATGAGTAAGGATCTGGCACATAATAGCAAGTTGGTAAGGTCTTCCTGAGGCCTTTGTGTATCCTCTACTTCTCTGATCCAACATATGCAACCTTTAATTGGAAAACTGAGTTGAAATTGCTCCTGTCTTGAAATTCTTTGAAGAATTGTTGATAGACTTATAACAACCATGAATCCGTGAATAGGATTACAATTACAAGAATAGAATGGAGGTCTGGCCTCCAGCTCTGAATGTAAATACATCTAGATGTTCAAGTAATACTCAAAATTGGAAACAATTCATTCTGCTAGGATTGAGAAATTAGGTCTGCAAATGTGCACTACCAGTCGATGTGTGAGCCTGGAATCAGCTCTTTCTGGATAAAAGTTTTCAAAATGACTTTCTAATGGACCGAAGAGACAGCTAGATGGGTTAAGAATACTTATTGTAAAAGCATGAGTACCTGGGCTTGGAGTCCATTGTTCATATTACAAGATAGATGGGGGCCTAGAACATATCTGTATGGATCCCTGATCCGATGTGAATCACTTCATGAATGCCAACCTAGCCAAAATAGCAAGAGCTCCAGGTCTAGAGAGAGACTGAGAAACACTATATCAAAAAGAATAAGGTAAAAAATAATAGATAAAGATAGAGATGTTTTCCCCCAGCCTCTGTGCACACACAGACACATACATGCATACACATTTGCACATAAAGTTAAATTTAAATGATTTTATAAAAGTGATTTACTCACTTGAATCTTATATTAACATTTAAAGAGACCTCTCATAGTAGGAATTGCAAAAACAAAATTTCAGGTGGCAGCCTTTCTTTCCTTTCTGCTTTGTACCCTTTGCTATGTAGACTCTCTGTCCAGGTAAGACAGAGTCTCATGAATCTTAGACTGTCCCCAAACTCAATATATAGCAGAGGAAGACCTTGAGCTTCTCATCCTTACAGTACACATGTTACAAACATGCACTAACCACACCTCATGTATGGCATGCTGGGGATAGAACCCAAGGCTTGGTGCATGCTAGGCAAGCACTCTACCAACTGGGTTATACCCCCAATTATCTGTTTATTCTTTGAGATTTAACTCTGCTGAAATCCCACCTGGAGTCCACTGGAGTCTGAAGAGCCAGGGCCTGAGACCTGGTGGTAATCAAGACATCTCTGCCTCCCCAGTTCCCCATCTCTCCCCCATGAGTGCAGACCCCTTCCAGTGATCCTATCTTCCAAGGCAGGAGTGAACCCCACTGTTATGTTTATACTTGTTCATTCCACCTAGTTTCACGTGTTCTAAGCTGTCCCTAAAGATACCCACAGGGAATACAAACCTGACACATTCTTTCTGCTGGGAACATTTTGCTCGTGGGGAAATGATCTTCAAAGAATGCCTTCAGAGAATAGACAAAAAAAAAAAAAAAAGGCAGGGCCACATTTGCCAGCCGCTGAGGACCTTAGAAATAACTCCTCCAGCTGCTCAGTTCTAAAAGGGGAAAGCTGAGACCCAGAAAACTGGAATATTTTGCCTGAGAGCAAACACAACATTTTGCAAAATTCCCCAACACTTTGGGTACTTCACCATTCATTTCTCTGTGTGCATCTTGTAAAGATGTTTTGAACAGGTAGAAGAATTGGGCCTACAACCCTGAGCCAGCACATAGTGTCTCCTTGGGAAAAGGACTATTTATGATCAGAGCATTTGGGGAACCTCTGTGGTTCTAATATGTCAAAAGAACAGAATAGTGATGGAGAACAACATGGAAGGAGGGCCAGAGCTGGAGGGGTCGGACCAAGATTCAGCAGGGATCCAGGGTAGTAGGAGGGGGATGGACTTTTCTCCCTGGTCTAGAAGGTTTGAGCCTTTAGAGTAGTGGTTCTCAAACTGTGGGTTGAGACCCCATTGGGGTCAAGTGGTCACAATATCAGATATCCTGTAGACCAGATATTTACATTATGATTCATAACAAGAGCAAAATTACAGCTATGAGGTAGCAATGAAATAATTTTATGGTTGGGGATCACCATCAGATGAGGAACTTTACTAGAGGGCCATAGCATTAAGAAGGTTGAGAGCTACTGCTCAGAGTCTAGCAGGTAGGTAACCAGCTGAGAGCATTAGTGTTTGTTTTTATACTTTGGTTCTTTGTCTTTCTTGTTGGCAGGAGCCTGAATCCTCTAACAGGGAGGAGAGGGACACCTTGATTGACTGAAGAAAATGAGAGAACTTTTCTTCAATAACAGGTCAGGAAGTCTTTTGTCAAAGCCTACTGGTAGACTCACTAGATCCCACTAACTATTGCCTCTACTCCTCTCAGTTCTCAAGTATACAATGAGAGGATTTGTCCAGTTCAGGGATTTTACAGCTTCTCCTCTGTAGCATTTAAACCACACTCTTTTGCCTCAGTTTGTATGCAGAAACCCAGTATTCACAGCAAAGCCCAGCCATAATGCCTGACACTGGAGTCAGGGTCCATCCCATTCATTTCCAGTCTTGAGGACAACTGACCCTCATATCCCCAAAGAATCCCTGAGAATTCAGCTTTAAATACCAGATGAGGGAACTTCCTGTCGAGTATAGATATCTCTTAGAGAATCTGTTGTTTATACAGTGTAATCTGCCATCTTGGTGATATCATGTCTCTCTGTAATTGTAACATTAACCTTATGAATGGGGAATGGGGGTGTTGGTCCAGGATCTCTAGTCCAACAGAGAAATGAATGACTAGAAGGCATAAATGGCACAAGATTCATCTGCTATGCAGAACAGACTCTGATCACCTTTTCTTGAAGTCTAATTTTTTTTTTTTTGATTGTTTGTGGAGAAGGTGTCCTCCAGCTGGAACACTCTGGTCTTCATTCAAGGTCTCTTGCCAAAAGTTTCTTTTCTGGAGACTAGAACTTGGAGCAGATGTGATGGTAGGTACTGAGCTGGAGAAAAGATTTCTATTTTTGTGTTAAAAGAGAGAACTTCAGGGCAGGTATTTAACCTAAAGTTCCATGGGAAGATGATACTTTTGTCACTAAAGTTTTTAGGACACAAGCCTGAGCTGTGACATCTCTAACAAGTGAGGCTCTGCCTCCACCCCACCCCCAGTACACTATTTAAAGAAACAGGCAATAGTGAATGCAGAGAATGGAGATTTGTCCAGTATGACCTCGTGTGGAAGAAGAACAAATACGGAGGTCCGAAGTCTTAGGGTTACTATCGCTATGATGAAACACCACTACCAAAAGTAACTTGAGGGAAAGGGGCTTATTTGACTATGCTTCCAAATCACTGTTCATTATTGACGGAAGTCAGGACAGGAGCTCAAACAGGGCAAGAACCTGGAGGCAGGAGCTGATACAGAGGCCATGGAGGAATGCTGCTTACTGGTTTGTTAATGTGGCTTGCTTAGCCTGCTTTCTTATAGAACCCCAGACCACTAGTCCAGGGGGAGCACCATTACCACCCTCTCCTGTCAATCACCAGTTAAGAAAATGCTCTACAGCTGGGTCTTGTGGAAGCATTTTCTCACTTGAAGTTCTCTCCTTTTAGATGACTCTGTTTGTGTCAAGTTGACATAAAACTAGCCAGCACATCCAGTGGCCTCAAGTTTGTCTTCAGGAAATTGAGGTGAGGTTAAGGTTTAAATGGCAGGCAAGAGGTAAATATTAACTAAGAAATTCTGGCCAAGATAAGATCCTGCTTGTTGTTGTTTAAGCTCTTAATCTGTTCTTCAAGGTGGTCTGAGAAGGCATCACAGGAAGACACATTTCTCTGGATGACACCGGGCTTTAGCCTTTCCCTTCCTCAGTATGAGATTCCTGGGGAAATTTTAATTCTTTGGGGCTCATTTCAATAGCCTAATGGCCACAGGGACACAAATGTCTCTTTAGAGCATGTTGTGCCTGCCAGGATGGTTTTGCTTTAATTTTACCACTAGCATATCTACCAGAGAAGGACATGTCTAATGAAATGGATGGGCGGTTGGTGAGTCTCTTTTACCTAGTGACAGACCAGTGTGAGAACTAGAATGTTCCATCTGCTCAGGCCACCATATCTTCAGCAGCACCCATTCATAGGTATAGAGACAGTCACACTTCTATGACATTATCTGTGAGTCACCATTTAACAGAATTCCCCAAATATTCACGCACCTGAGAAGTGAGTTTACTTCAAAGCCATACATGATATTCCCTAAGCTCTTCCCAGCCTCCCATGGGAAACAGAGCACCTGGCCTCAGGCTCGTCATGTGATAACCCCCCTCATCCTCAGAGAGGATAAGAATCCTTCCAGGAGTCCTCTGATGCCTCTCTTCAGAGACTCCACCATTTTGTCTGAATCTGGTCCTGGGATCTGAACTCTCTTTGGAGCCTCTACCATGCTATTTTCTCTTATTTGTCTATCCATGGCATTAATAACCCTTCTCCTTACTCCCCAGTTACCCATCTCAATTCCCTCTTGAACCCCTCCCCTATCTAAAATTGAGCAAAGGCTAGATTTCTGAATGTGTCACTTGAAGTATGTATCAAGCTACACTCTGGAATGCCTTAATGAAACAAGACTCTTGCCCTTGAGGGTCTATTGATCCATGTAAGCTGATGGGGATCCTGGTAAATTCTTGAAAGGGATCCTATATTCCTCCTCACTAGAATATTGGTAGATTCTAGAACCCAAAATGGCCAGGAAGACTCATTGTTTTGGTGTCTTCTTTGTTCCTTTGACCCTGTTCTTTGGGGTTCACTGACCTGGTAGTGGATTATATTTAAGAGCTGAAACTCTGCAGCACACACTGGATCTTCCATCTGCTGTTGCTCAATGTTGCTGACTTCATCAGTTGTGCTCACAGGACTTGAGTATATCCACATTGCTTTCATCACTTCTGTCCTCATTTGCCACCAACCTAAATGCAACTGGAGTCAGTGGAAGGAACCATTACTCTGTGTCTGCTGATAATTTTGTACTGAGGAAGAACCCAGTAAAATAAAATAATACATAAAGCATCAAGATTGAGCCAGGGTTGTAGGAGAAAACATGTTATTATGGTTAGAAACACGCACATTTCTTATTGATAATCACCTAAAATAAGCACCACTAATCTTTAAGATGTATTTATTATTTTATGCATATGAGTATTTTGTTCTCATGTATGTCTGTGAACCCTGTGTGTGCCTAGTGCCTTCAGAAGTCAGAAGAAGGTATCAGATCTCTTTGAAGTTATGGATGATTGTAAGGTGCCAAGTGAGTACTGGGACTTGAATCCTGGTCCTCTGCCTAAAAAAACCAAGGGCTCTTAACCATGAGCCATCTCTCCAACACAATAAGCTGAATTACTAACAGTCCTTTGCTCTCATTCTCAAGTGGCTCCTTAACTATAGCAACTAGGATTTGGGCAACCTAGTCACTGATACTGTGGGCTCCCTTGCCTAGCATTTTTGTGCCAACCTGGATTGCTAGACTTCAGTTATTACCCTACTGATCCTTAAATGGAGCTGTCCATGGAATCAGAGAAATGTGTATTCCCTATTAAATTTAGCCGCATGTAGAGCTATACATGAGCAGTCCTGGTCAAGGTGTGATCGTTCACATCATTGCTTCAGCTCTAGGCTGTCCTTTAAGGCAGCTTGACAGAAAAGATGTCATTCAACCATTCTACAACCATTCTAAGTGTTTGCTTTGAGCTGGAGTTGTACTCAAAGATGGGGCTACAAGAGACAAACAAACCATGGTCCTTGGGATCCCCACCCTTCATAAATAAATTTGGAAGCCAAGTTGTGGTGGTTTGAATGCAAAGGCCCCCACAGGCTCATAGGGAGTGGCACTATTAGGAGGTACAATCTTGGAGTAGATGTGACCTTGTTGTAGGAAGTGTATCACTGGGGGTGGGCTTTGGGGTTTCAGAAGTTCAATCCAGGACCAGTGGCTTCCTCTTTCTCTTCCTGCTATTACCAATCCAGATGTAGAACTCTGAACTCCTCTCCACCACCACGTCTACCTGTGTGCCTCCATGCTTCCTACCATGACAATAATAGACCAAACCTCTGAACTTGTAACCCAGCCTCAATGAAATGTTTTTCTTTATAAGAGTTGCATGGTCATGGTGTCTCTTAAAAGCAATAAAACACCTAACTAAGACAAATATGGCACATATTAACTACATCCAGCTATAAATACTGGGTCCCTTACACATGACAAATGTTTCTGAATAAGCCAGCTGAAATGAACTTTCTCCAGGGCTAGAGAGGTTACTCAGAGGTCAACATCACTTGCAGCAATTGCAGAAAACCTGGGTTTGATTGTGTTCCCTAAGCTCCTTTATCCAAATCTAGTGTGAATCCATGTCTCTTAGGGTGGCAGTTGACTGTTTAGGGGGCCCATTCTCTACCAGATGAGGTAAATTCTTTTATCTCCATGAGTATAAGGAAAAGGACGAGAGAATGTCAGTTGAACAATCTCTCTGCAAGCAGTGGTGTGCAGACAAGTGGCCTGTTCTTCAGTAGACAGGAAAAGAATTCTGAGTGCCCCACAGCTGTTCTGGGGCTGCGCCCACCTGCAGGCCTGGCCCTGCCCCAGCTCTGGAGCAAGGCAGGAAGTCTTTAAGCACCTTTGGAACCCGATCCAATGAGGCTTACTGCCATTTGCTTTGCTTGCCTGCCTCATGAGTGAGTCATTTCCCCAGTACTGAGTTCAGGATCCCACTGCTTTTCCAATTCATGTAGGTCTGGCCTGGAAGTTGGTTTGTGTTACCTATCATGCTTCTGAGGCTTCTGACATGTATCCCATCACCCCATCTGCCTCCTGTCACCTCCAGCTCATGTTTGGAGCTGGGCCTTCCTAAAGCATGCTTCACAGTCCAAGACTAGAATGTTTAATGCCAATCTCTGGTGGCTTCTCTTTTAAAATGGCTTGGAGAATGGTACCATATTCTTGCCAGTCCCATATCCACATGCTGAAGTTTTTAGGCCATCAGCTTATCTCTGGCTACACAATTGAAGGCATAGATTCTATTCAGATTTAGAGACTACAACACTACTCAGCACTCAGATTCTTGAAGGTTGAGACTACATTCCAGAAGGGGAGGGCCTGTCTCACATATACCACTGATAGAATACTAAATGAACAGAATGGACAGATGTGTGCCCAGCTTCATGGCTAGCCTTCTCTAGGATGAAGCGACAGAGTGTCCTGGCCTTAGACTGTTCATCCTTTAATCTCATATTCTCCTCTTCAATTCTTCCCTCTCTGATAGCAGCTTCTCCAGCAGAGCCTAGTGAGCCACATCTCAGTCCAAGTCCTTCTTAGAGCATCATCAGTTTCCCCCAAGTCTCAATCCCTCATTATTTTCCCATCATTCTTATCTTTTGCTTCTACCATGCTCTGTGGATGGATCTGTCCTCATAGAGAGACATGTCTATAGTAGCTGGTTTTTGCCAACTTGACACAAATTAGTGATCTGAGAAGAGGGAACATTAACTGAGGAATAGCTTCCATCCAATTGGCCTGTGGTCTTGCCTATGGACATTCCCTTGATTTAATGACTAGTGCCATCCTGGGAAGGTGATCTTGGGTTGTCTATGAAAGGAACAAGCCCATATTCAGGTTTTCTCCATGGTTCCTGCCTCTATTCTTGTTTGAAGTTCTGCCTTGACTTCCCCTAATGATTGTCTGTCACCTCGAAGTGAAAATGAAATAAATCCTTTCTTCCTCTAAGTTGCTTTTGGTCATGATATTTATCACAACAATAGAAAGCAAACTAGGTCAGTGTCCTACGCTGTAAGTTCTAGAGTCCAAATCCTCGAGCCATCCACTAATCAGAGCCTATGTACTTGAACCATTTATATATATATATATATATATACTGCCTCCAGGACAACTATGAGCCTCAACTGTCTAGGATGATAGAAAGGCCTTCCTAAAAAGCCCCTTTACCTAATTCCACAGGAGAACCCCTATATTCAGCCCCTGCCTCTAAGCCAGCTGTCCTCTTTCAGTGCCTCCTCAAACATGCACCTTGCTGTAGTGCTGTGAGGTAGGGGCCTAAAACCACTTTGATGGAACTTAGCACTTCCCATGGCCCTCTAATGCTATAATGAACAGTCCTATATTATGGCTAAATTCTAAGAGACATAAAAAGTAAAAAGGTCCCCAAGCCCTCAACTCTCTCAGCTGACAGGTCTTTGTTTTCATAGAACAAGCTACAGTTCTCCTTTTTCAAGAAGTAGCTCTGGGGGCTAAAGAAATGCTCAGTTGCCTAAGTGGATTCAACCCCCCCAGTACCACATTAAAAAACAACAACAAAATAAAGCCTGACATGGTGGTATTTGCTTGTGATATTACTGCAAGGAAGGTGGAGCCACAAGGATCCTGGGGTTTACAGCCAGCCAGCCTGGCCTGTTGGTATTCTAAGACAATGAGAGATTCTGTTTGAAAAAATAAAATAAGTACACAATACTTGAGGAATGATATACAAGGCTGTCCTTTGGCCTCCACAAGTCATGTGAACCCACACACAGTTGATCACCCCCACACAGATATATTCTCATTCTATCTATCTATCTATCTATCTATCTATCTATCTATCTGAGAAACAAGACATACACTCCAATATAGAAAACCATTCACATCCCTCTGGTAGACTCACCCTATTACAGAACACCTCAGGCACTAGAGACCTAGCAATCCCAAACACTTCACGTACTGTGTTCTTCATGGGTTGAGCCAAAGCCTCTCTGTGTCAGAAATGTGTTAATAGTCTCTTAGCTCTTCCTTCTGAACTTCCATGATACCACCACAAGCTTGGGAAGAGTTCAGAGCACCCCAAGGGAATCTAATCATCCCCCAGTTTATAACTCTTTTCTGAAGCAGCCAAAATCCCATTTCTCTTTAAATGTCCCCGTGGGGCTAAGAAGAGTGTCTGATAAGAAGATAAAGTTGTGAATTCAGAAGCCCATTTTAGGTCATTAGACCACACCAATGTCTTCAAGGCATTTATTTATGCTCCATCTTAAACAAAAACATCTTCCAGCTTCACTTTACCAGTTCTCTCCAGCTTTGAGCCAGAGCAGGACCCCTGACAGCTGAGGGCAGCCTCCACCCTCTGAACTCCCTCCCAAACTCCACCCCACATACACACACTTCTCATCTCTAACACCCTTTGCCATGGGGGCTGGCTTTTTCACATGCAAATTTCACATAAAATCTTTCAAATGAAAACAGGTACTTTTCATTTTGCTCCCATAAACAGACATTTTCTAAATATTTAGACATCTGTATATAATGCCCTTAAACTGTTTGTTCTGAAGCATAAATAGGTATCTACATGTTTGAGTTACTGTCTGATGTGTTTCTCATTTAAGGAGAAAACATAAAAAATAATTGGAATAGCTGCAGCCAGGAACAATGCTTAGCAGGCATGTCAGCGTCTTTTATTATGTCTTAAAGTAAAAGCTTCAATTGTGTCTTTCCTTCTGCAGGAAAATAACCACAGCATGTGCTTTTTAACCCTTTCTAGTTTTCAACTAGCTTCGGGCAAGGGCACCAGCTATGTGCTCCAGTTCAGAGTCTGATACATATGAAACAGTAGGCTGGTTATCTGTTCTTCATACTTACTTTATCATGGAAGGGGATGAATTTTTCTTTTATTTCCAATATGAGAAAAGTGTAGCCTTTTTCTTCAGTCCACATTTTTACCTCCCAAAGTATGGAGTTGTTGAGGAATAAGTATACGAGCTCTGTTGACTAGCCTCTGACTTTCAGTTCTTATGGTCTCCATTAGGCAGCTCTGTGTTTTCCTACCCATTTTAAATGGGTCAAGAAGTCTAGTTCATGAGAAAAGAAAGATTCAGGACTCAGAATAGAGAGCTCCATGCCGTTTTGTCTATAATTGGCTTTATAGTACATTTTTCTTTTCCATTACTGGGACTCTAGTGGGGGTTTGCTTGTTTGTTTG
Source organism: Rhynchomys soricoides (assembly GCA_019843965.1). NCBI lineage: Eukaryota > Metazoa > Chordata > Mammalia > Rodentia > Muridae > Rhynchomys > Rhynchomys soricoides. The sequence goes on from JADRCH010000281.1 coordinate 1,696,816, forward strand.
TTTGTTTGTCTGTTTGTTTTAATGAGCATATATGTGTATGTCCCTTTGTCTCCCTGCCCCCTTCTCTCCCTGTGTGAGTACTTCATGGGTATAGAGATCTTTCATTGCACCAAGAGCTCATTAATCTAGTAGACTGGTTACCGAGATCCACTTGTTTCTGTCTCTCCTTCCAGTGTTGCCATGATAGGCATATACTGCAGCTCCAGGCTTTTATTGGGTCCTGGGGATCACATTCTTCATAGCCCCCTTGTAGTTTTCTGAAATGACTGGATTTTATTATGAGACACTGGGATAAGTTTTACATCTAAACCTTCACTATCAAACAGCATACTCCTGACTTCTGAAGCTCCTCGCAGTGAGCAGGTGAAGTGTTAACTTTTACTTCATCCTTAAGAGGAAGCTTATATAGATTATTCTTTATGACTTGCTTCTGGGCGATCTAATTCATCTCTCCCTATAGTCTCACCAGAAAGAGCTATTCAGCCTCTGTCTAGACCTCACAACTATGGGGAATTCTGTACTGCAGGAATCAGTCTCTTTTACTGTTGAGCTCTGGTTAGTTGAATGTTGTGTTGTTGTTGTTGTTTTTGTGTTGTTTTGTTTTGTATAAACAGGGGCTTGTGTATCCAAGGTTTGATCTCACTGGGTGGCTGAGGATGCCTTGAGCTCCTGATACCTCTGCTTTCACTCCAAGTGAAAGTGGAATTACAGATGTGTACCATTAAACGTGTTTTAAGCAGTGCTAGGAAACAAATACAGGGATCCACGCATGCTTGACAATCAGGCTAGCCACTAGGCTATATCCCAGTAACCGTGCTATTATTATAATGGGGAAAAATTCCACACAACATCTACCCACTGTCCCCATTCTTTTTTTTTTTTTTTTGACTTATGAAGCAGATAATGAAACACCAGTTTTATAAGGTACTCTATTGGCTGTATAAGATGAAAACAAGAGTAAAGAAGCTTTGATTTCTGCAGAGTGAGAAAAATAAGACACAAAAGTCAGTAATTTTGACTTCACCTGAGTGCCACTGAGACAAAGATGGTAAGAACCCAGGACAAAGCCATTTTCATACGAGCAAAAGCCAGTTCTTAAGTCCCTGGAGAAGAGGGGTAGCATGAAATCTTGCTTTCTTAGGGTAGTCTTGGATCACTTTTGAAAGTAGGGAGTAGCAGAGGTCATAGAGTAGGTTAAGGACCTGGAGTTTTAGGAGACTCCATGATCCGTGCACACTCATACATTCAGAGTGGAGGAGTGGGTTTCCCTATCCTATGGCTAAGCATCTCTAGGGTGGGTAGGGATGAACAAACTCACACACACTTCCTATTCTTTCTTCTTCTCTTCCTTTTCTGGCTGTCTCAATGAGGCAGCCAGAGGGACCCTTCTCAGGTGTTAGATGACACTTCTGGCTCATTCTACAAACCCCCAGGAAGCTGAAGAGAAACCAGAAAGAAAGCTAAAGTGCGCTGAGGCCAGGAAGGCCTGACTAATCTTGCCTTTTTGACCTGTGGTTATGTCTTCTTTGCTATTATAATAACATCATACTGGAATAGCAGGTTATAATTCACACAGGGCCCTGAACTCACTGGTTTTTGCCAATCATATATTTATTTACCCAGTGGCTGTCTTTCCAACTGGGTTAAATGTTGGAGAAGGGAGTCATCAATGCTGAGAAACAGAGTCAGGCACACAGACGGCATCTCACAAATAGTGACGCAATAACCAGTTATAAACAATACCACTATGAGGTGGCTTCCTCTAGACTTGAGAGTGTCCTAAACCTGAAGCTGTTTTAGTCCATTTTGGGGACTGATAAATCTTGACACTAACATGCTCCCTTCTCCAGACTGTTTTACCCAAGCTCTGGGCTCCTTTCCATCCCAGTTAGCACCTTTGGGTCTCAGTTTAGCTCATCAGTGGTGTTTGGAAATGTTTTGACTCTTCAGTGTGCAACACTGGCTAGCAGAGAAATGGAAACTCAGGCTTATGCTCCCAGGTATATGGCATATGGTACTTTTTCCCAAGGCAGAAAACAGCCATTGGATTAGAGCATTTGCCCCATTTCATTGGAAGAAGAAATGAGGACTCCTGGAGATGAAATCATGTATCTAACGAAAGCCCAACTGCATACTCAGAGAGCCTGGGACTCAAACTTTGATTGTTCTGCCTCCCTGAAGTCATGGTCTTTCCACTATGACAGGTCTCTGTGTTCCATCGAATTAGACTTACATGCCAAGTCAGGGACCATCCAGGGTCCAGATATCTCAAGCATGAGTGAGCTGGGACTGTGGAGGCAGGAGAGGTCAGAAGCAGGAGTTAGATCCACTGAGAACCCAGCACCAGGCACTTGGCTGAAAACCAAGCATCAGCCTAGCAAAGGAGAAAATGGCTTAGCTGGGGACAGCTGAAAGGATGTTTACCAGGACAACCCAGAGGAGATTAAATTAAACCCTGTTCACTTGCAAGGCCCCTGAGCCTGCACCGCTGTTTACTGCTGGAGCAGTGAAAAGCCAAATAGAAACTTGTTTTTCCTCTTTTCCTGGTAATAGCTTTTGGCATTCATCTCAGGACAAAGAGAGAAGGTTACTGACCTGGGCCAACTGCCATCTCGCTAGATCGTCTAAAGAAAAGACACATAACCCCCCAAATGAGGGCAGCGGAAGGCTGAACTTCTTAACTTTTAAATCTCAGAGACTTTGGTGGGGTCACTGATAACTAGATGGATTATTTGAGTTTGGTGTGATCTTCAGAATTTTGTCTTGTTATAAAGGACACGTCAAAGCAGCTGGGAAAGATGAACAAGGCCAGTAGTCTGTGAACAAAATCCTCAAGCCTCAGCTGGAAAAAAAAATCGAACTAATGTTTGCAGAGCCCAAGAACATATTACCTGATGATTCTAGTCTTGTTTTTATCTTTGAAATGTACAATTATGATGGGCACTTTAAAAAGAATTAGAAAAAAATTATTATAGAAGCAGATTTTTAAAGTTGCAGAGACAAAGTTTCCCTCTGGCTTATCATGCGCAAATGCTCTGTGTTTGTTTGTATTTCTGTCTCATCTTTTCAAGCTTCTGGATATAACTAGGTCAGAGTCACCCTAATGATTATCTGTTTCTGAGTACTTCTGATGATGTTGTGTCAGGAGCTTTGAAACTATGATCTCAGATTGGAGAGGTGGCTCAGTAATTTGGAGCACTTTTGCTCTTACAGAGGATCTGGGTTCAATTCTAGGCACTCATGGTGGCTCGCAACCATCTACAACTATAGTTGCAGGCAATTCGATGCCTTCTTCTGACTTCTAAGGGTAGTAGGCATGCGCTTGGTATGTATGTGTGTGTGTATATATATATATATATATATATATATATATATATATATATATATATATATATGGGGAAGCTCTCAAACCCCAAATCATTGAATGCAAAAGGCCTTATTTTGTAAGGAACTATAAGTTATATAGTATACTGATTAAATAAGAATTAAATATTTGATTCTAAGCATTAGCAGAGAATGTTAAAATCAGCTAATTCAATTTTTAATTGATAATGGTCTCCTTTATGTTTGTGGTGAACATGCTCAATTGTAGGAAAATCTCTGTGCATGACAGCAGCCATGTCTGCCTAGAGCAACTAAGATACCTTCCTATCAGCAACTTCGTGACACAAGAAAAAATGAGATTCTTCCTTTCTTATATGAGTGTCACTCTTCTCCTACTCTGAGAGAGCAATTATGAAGTCACTTAATTTGTGTCTAATCATTTAATAAATATTTATTGAGGGTTTCCCTCATGTCAAACACTTCCTTAGGCACTGGAATGGAGTGAAAAACCCCACATACACCTCAGCCTCCAGGGATCTTTCAGGACTACAATGTAGGTATGCTTTGGAAAGTAAAAGATACATGTGGGTATCTTACATAGATTGCAAAGAAAGGAAAGGCAACCCAGAGGTAGGACCCCAAGAGCTGAGACAATTGGCTCAGTTGCTCAAACTCTGTGGAGGATACATTAAGCAGGAGAAAGTATTCAGCGACTAGGGGCAGAGGAGATCAGACATGCAATGCAAGAGTGCTACCAACCTGGAGCTTTCTCATGCACATTGTACTAAAGCTCCATGTGGGCAACATACTGTCCTGCTGATTAAAGAAGCATGGAATGTCCTGGGGCTAAGAGATCTCAGATGTCACATCCCTAGGGATTATCTAAAGATGCCCTACAGCCTCAATTCCCAGAACTAGCACTGAAGAATGCCTCTTCCTTGAGCCATAAGGCTTATACTGGGACAAAAAGTCAACATTCCAGATATGCAAAGTTAAATAGAGATGAATACACGTCTTCACTGGGGGCCCTTTAGCATATTTCCCAGGCACACCATCATAGTCATTCTCTAGGTGACTTTGATACATGCCAGTGTGCCACAGAATTATGTTCTGTGAGATAGCTAGTAACACTAAACTTCAATGGAAATTTTGTCCTTCAGGAAGTTCAGACCAGTCCTGACTTTTTATAGATGGAGTCACTGAGCTGGAGAAGGGAAAAGATCACAGATCAGGAGAAGAGAAGAGCAACAAGATCCCACCCTCAGGTCACTGCCTGCTCCAGTCTAATTTGGTGTTTTACAGAGCTGTTCCTATTTGAACGCAAAGTCTCAACTACAGGATCATGTGTTTGAACTTGTCCTCATCTGGTGTCACTGTTTTGAGAGGTTGGGAAACCTTCAGGAGGCAGGGCCCTGCTGAAGGAGACAAATCTTTTAGAGGTAGTCTTCGAAAGTGAAAGCTTGGGCTTATGTTTGCTCAACTCTTTGCTTCCTCATCTCTTCATGTACCCAGTAGCTGGCTAGAGTGACTAGAAAGTTACAAAGCAAATGTCACGATAGGCTATTTCTCAGCTTGTCCTAGGACCTACAGTGTGTTAGCTGTTAAGACCATAACTGCCCTGAAAAGTAGTGGTTTGGCAGTAATGCATTGAACTTGAGAGATTCCACCTGGCCTTAGGTTTACGCACTGTTGTGGACACCTTTCTCCAAGACCTACCCATCCTTGCTAGCAGTGAGTATCTAGGTGGATAGCTACTATTCCATCATACCTTTCCTTCTTTGATGGACCTGCTCTTCTGATAACACCACCACTAGTCCTAGTGATGAATGGTCCCTAAATTTAGGAGATGCTGTGTAGAAGATATGAGTTTAACAATCATCCACTTGCAGCCCTGTAGTCAGCCAGTTTAGAAATGTCCATCTATCTTCTATGCAAAGGTTTCCAAAAATGTTGCACTCACTGGTTCAATCCCTCTGGGTCTCAGTGGCTTTCCAGGAACAGTTATATAGGCCCAGTCCAGAATCCCCAGGCTTTGGGGTTTAGGGGCAGATAACTGCTTGACAAAAGCATTTAGCCTCAAAGGCTACCTACCCCAGCATTCTTCCCTTTCCCTGCAGCTACACTGTAGAGATAGCTGGAACCTACCCTGGGGCTCAGTGCTGGCAGACAACAACCATCATGCTTGACTTGAGTAGCAAAGAGTTTCAAGATGATTTGTCTAAAGAGAAGCAGCTATGGATTAGCCTTTGATTGCTCTTAATTCTCATAATGAGAAAATCTATAAAAAGCACCAGGAAGAAGGGGGATTTTTATTGTCTTTCTTTCTCCCTTTAATGACAACAGGGAGACATAATGAGGAGAGAAGGGGGCTTTCTTGTGGGTGCCGGGGTCTATCTCCCACAAGAAGGGCCTGGCACTATCCCAAGTCTGGAGGAAGGAACGCGTGAGAAAATGAGGCAGTGGAGGAACAATAAAACTTCCAGAGAAGGACATATGTCTTTGCAGGGAAAATAGGAGCAGCTGAGGGAACAGAGGGATCTTGATGAGATCAAGATTTGTGAGTGGCTCCAGCCGCAGACCTCAGGACAGGCAAGACAGGCACCATTTTGGAGATGGAATCTCCCTGAGGAAGCATGCAAAGACAGCTCACAGCCATGCTCAACTTACACTGTGGCTTATTCTTAACCTAATTTTCAAATTGTGAGAGGTGTCAGAAGTTCCAGCAGGGCAAGAGAAGGTCAAAGAGACAAGTGTGAGCTGTGTCCCTCCATTTGTTAGTCTGTCAAAAGCAAGATGGCCACCCTCAAAACCCTGACCCTGATTAGGTATATAAACTAAGTTTCTATAGACTCTTAGTTCTCTGGCCTCCAGGGTCCTCTAGGTACTATCCTAGAACAAGATGATGCCCGTAAATTAGCTACCACAGGTCCAGAAGACAACATGTAGATTCTAGGTGTAGATTTCTACCTTGGGGGGGGGGGGGGTCTTGTCTTAGGCCTGGCCTTCAGAGATATTTCAAGCCAAGGAAATCAGCTACCATGGGTCAGGTATGGACATGTGGGATATTAGACCTGAAAGGTGTCCCTAAAATAATTGTTTTGAGCAATTAAAAGAGGTTAAATTGAAGCCAGATAGGCAATATGACTCAGTCAGGATCATTTGAATGATTAAGTCCAGGATCAGATGTTCTGAATCTGGTGGCAACTCTATTTCCAGGGCTTATGGGAAAAGAGAGCCAGGTATGAACAGAAAGAGAGCTATTGGCTCTCATTTCAAAGACTCCATACAAGGAAATATACTGACATACTGAATAAGTGAAGGAATAAATTTGACAGCAAGAGTGAGGGCAAGCAGGCAAAGAGTAAAAGCTTCCTTCTTCCACATCCTTAATTTAGGCTGCCACTAGTAGATATGGCCCAAATTAAAGAAGGATCTTCCCAATTCAAAAAATGCAGATTATGAATGAGTTTTCCCACTTCAAATAGTTTAAGAAAAATCCCTCACAGGTATACCCAACTACCTGAGTTTTAGTTAATTCCAGATAGAGTCAAGTGGACAGTCAAGACTAACCATTACACATATACTCAATCAGAGCCTGTCACCAGAGTTGGCCTCGGTGTCTGATGGTCAGATCCACTTCAGGTGACATCTTTAGAGCAGGAAGGTAGAAAATTAGAGAGTCGTTAGCATCATCTGTTGGAGAGGTCACTGGATTCCCAATCTATCTTTTCCCTCAAATGTTTCTATTATGACAGATATTCAGGCTTGAGCTTTAAAAAGTTCTCCACTGTCTAGCATATGAAGATCCAAGACAACCAAGGTTTGGTTAAGAAAGTATTATGGGAATAAAAGATGGTACAGTAGGACTTCAGCTTCCATGAACATGACAAGAATGGAAGGAATAAAGATCTTCCTGAAAAGCTATGATCCATGGCACAGAGAAAATGGAGTGGATGTTGGTGAACTGGAGAAGGGAATCTTTCATCCCTGCAACTGGGATGATGCCTGCTTCCATGATTTCAGTGGAAGTTTGGAATCCAACAGCACAATAAGGTTTAGAAAGACAGATCAGTCTGTGCTTCTTAAATTACTCTGGAGCCAGGGCTGGAGAGAGGGCTCATTGGGTAAGAGCTCTTTCTGCTCTTTCAGAAAGCCCAGGTACAGCTCCCAGCATTCAGAGAGTGGCTCACAGTCACCTGCAATTCCAATCCCAAGGAATCTGACAACACCTTCTGACCTTAAACAGTATTGCACACATGTGATGCATACATACACACACACACACACACACACACACACACACACAAAGTGAATAAATAAAATTTAAAATTACTCTTGAGCCAAAGAAGAAATAGGTAAAGAAAGTTGTGGGAATGCTTTCTGAGCTTTAATAGTCAAGGTTCTGTCCTTTGTAGTCATTACATTACTAGGTTGGGATTTGTGCACTCATGCAACACCTGCTGAGCACCTATTCACTACAGGTTCTTGGGTGCTTGGACATTCTGTAGCTGGGTTTGAGGAAGAAACATACTACTTCAGAATGAATTCTTACTGAACCATATCTTGAGAAACTGAGGTGAGAAGTGAAGGAATGAGATGAAGAGCAGACAGTGTCAGTGACTGAGTGGGTTATTGCAACAGGTCTCAGCTGACAGGCACAGCTCTGGCCCTTGCTGTCATAATGGCTCATGGATGGGCACTTAAATTACATTGGTTCTTTCTGTAACCAAGATTGTTTTCTAGTTGAGAAGGAAATTCTCTGGACATGTGCCAAGACCAATATTCCCCAATGGCTATTGGGCTGTATCATCTAACTGCAAGGTCAACCTTAGAATGAAGCCAAGCTCTGAAGAGACAAGGAGATAAACAAAAGCTGAGTCTCAGTCATGTACTGTGTTAACTCAGCGTTCTTTTTTTCCAAAAGATATCCCACACTCTAGCTCTTAAGCTATTTTGAGTTGACTTATCTGATACTTTCTACATAAGAATCTATTCTGATACATTAATATCACATGGGGGAATTTATAGAAAAAATGACACCTATTAATAGGATATAAGTGGTATCTATGATTATATAAAAGGAAATGTCATCCAGCAAAATTAAATCTTCTGAAAACCCTTCAAATCTGTGTTTCTATATATGCAAAGAAACTGCAAGAGGGTAAATAAAGCACTAGAGGACAATAGATGAAAGAAGTTCCCAGTGCCTCTCTACTTCAGCTAGCTCACTTGCGCGGCTAAAACCCATCAACATATTCCTAAGTCAATGAGAAATCTTCTGGCCTAATCTCAGTAGAAAATCAGGCTCTGGACCCAGCTGGTGTCATACTGTATACTTGGATATACTGACAACTGCTCCCCTAATGCCCACACAAAGGCCCATCTTAGAAGCTTACTTCTTCCAGTTCCTGCTGGGTCTCCAGCCTACTAAGTCTGTCACTCTAGCTTAAACCCAGAATGGTTGGCCAAGGTTTGACAGTTCTATCATCTCTTCAGGAAGGAGTTGACTCAACGGTTCTCTTCCGATAGCTTTCAGAGAGCTGATGCCTATCATCCCTGTTGTTCCTGTCTTAATAGCTTCACCTTCTGGTTCACATGTCCAGTGAGGGTTTCTCCTTCTTCCATGTCTAAAACCTGCAGCTTCCCATTGCAGAATAATTGACAACCAAAGTTCTTGCAATATTCTGTATTACTCCTTAATAATGACGTTTTAAAAACTCACAATAATCCGTATCATATGAGTCATACTCACCCTGGTCACTTTACTACCTATTCATACCCCAAAGTATATTCCACTCTATCTGGACCAAAGGACTTTGAAGACAGGAATATATAATATCTTATCCATGTGTATGCTTCTAACTCCCAGTCTAATATCTGGTACAAAGAAATGCTATTTCCACTTATCATACTAAAATAATAAAACTGTATAAGTAGATAAATGTGTGTAGATGGGTAAATAGATGGTAGATTAATATATCCCAAAGAATTCCAGCATGACTAAGTACTGAGTTTCTCAGAATGGGAAAGGACTTTAAAGAACAGCTCTCACAAGCCTTCACGTGCACAGGAATCCCCTTCAGTCCCCAGATGAGGCTGTACCAAGTCTGTTGAGCACTGGCTGTATTTTTGAGTCAGTGTGAAGAGGTGGTAATAGTTCAGATTCCAGCTCATTCTCAAGCCTCCAGAGCAAGAAAGGATTAGCAAATACTGGCATCATTTATCACAGCTAAAGAGATCTTCCCTAAAGATTAACTGTTTGACCCTGACAACAAATTTAGAATATCTTATTATATGTTATCTATTTTTCTGAGGAGGAAACACACTTAAAAGAACTTAAAGAAGTCCCCTGAGTAGGCATCTAGCCACTGTTCCATCTTAGGCCTAAATCCATGTCTTAAGCTTCAACAACAAGAAGGATTCAACCTCTGTGCTACTCCTTACAAGAGAGTGATTGTTTTTTGCTTATTTATTTTCTTTTGTGGGGAGGCAGTAGATGCTGTCTATGGGACTAGACCTAGAGTCTTACATATGGTAGAATAGTACTGAACTATATTTTTAGCTCTCTTTTTTACATTTTACTTGATGAGAAGATCTTTCCAAGTTGCTCAGGCCAGCCTTGAACTTGTGATCTTCCTGTGAGCAGCTGGGATTACAAGTTTGTACCTCCAGGCCTGGTTCCTTTGAACTCTCTAAATGACATTAATTTTTTATAGAAATAAATATTTATTGTATAACAAGCCAGATAGCTGAGATAAGGCAATGGTTCAGCTGGCAAAGTGCTTGCTGCTCAACTCACAGACCTGAGTTCAGATCTGCAACACCTACATGAAAAGTCAGGTATTATTGGAAAGCACCGTAATCCTAGTGCTCAGGAGGTGAGGGTAGGAAGGCTCCATGAGCTCATCTTACTGAATCTGTGATTTTTAGGGTTAGTGAAAGACCGTCTTAAAAAATAAGATGGAGACGAACAGAGGAAGACACCTGTCAGACTTCTGGTGTCCATGTGCATGTGTATATAAGTGCAGCAACACAGACAGACAGACAGAGACAGAGACAGAGAAACAGAAACAAAGAGACAGAGACAGAGAGACAGAGACAGAGAATCTAGAGGTAGCATGAAAGAATACAGGGGAAAAGGAACATAAGAATAGACTGAGTTATTGCAGCAGAAAGACATTTGTATTTAATATTCTCTTACTTTCTTTTCTTTTTCTTAAAAAAAACAAACCACCAACTTGCAAAAATTAGGTTGTAGTTACAGACAGCTTAGAACAGGATGTTTTAAATTAACAACTAAATTGTCAGGTTTCTTTGTAAAGCTTTTTACTGTCAGCACATTTGGAGAGAATCAATCCTGGGTGAGGCCGTCTGCTCTTCAATCCACTCTGTGGAACAGATGAGGGCCACATAGCATGTCTCCTCTTACCTCCCTCCAGCTTTTGACACTCTAACCATACTTCCTTGGGCCACCAAGAGTGTGTGCAGTTTCTCAGAATGGGAAAGGACCTCTGGGAACAGTTAGCATGATCCTTCACCTGCGGCGGAATCTCCAAGTGAGACTTCACATATCCCACTGTAACTGAGTCAGGGTGAAGAGGTGATGGGAGTTCGAATTCAAGCTCTCATCATAGCTCTGGGAAATCAAACCAGTTCCAAAACTTCTCTAGAATTCTTTGTGTGAAAATTCACAACAACAGTGAATACATCGTGGCAATAAAACACACAAAATGCCCAGTCCAGACTCTGGCTGGTAGTAGCAGACACTTAATAAATGCTTGCATTACTTCCATCCATTCATTTCTGAGGTCCTCTGTGGCTTTCTACTTCTGGTTTGTCTGACTGTAGGGAGCAAATCTTTTCGTCACCTTTTGTATTGACTAAGGGTCCCTCTGACCTATATCCTGTTTCTTCTGTACTAAACAGTCAAGGCTCTTCTGTTATTTCTTATCAAAAATAGCTTGTCCCATGCCTTATGTCCAAGTCTTTCTGATGTACCCTGCTTTCCAAACATCCCCCTGATATCTAACTGCAATCAAAAGCTCAGTGGTATAGGCAACCTAGTTAGATGAAGCCCGTAGCTAATCCTTCCTCTCTCTCCTAGTTGTTTCATTTAAACTGACACCTTGCTTCTGGAGGGAATGGTGAAGGCTTTTAAGATTATGGAAGATAATGAAATGAGGAGATTCAGAAGCTCCCAGTACGTATAAGACTCAGTAAACTTAGAAGCTTTAAGTTCACATTGCTGGGGAGGAGATTCTTCAGTGGAGCTGCCTAAAAATAGGGAAGGAAACTCCAAGGTTGTAGCTTTCTTGGGTTGTCACTCAAGCTGGGGAGAGCCTTTTGGTGATGTAGCTGCCTTTGAACCACCCTTGCTTCTGTACCATTGTTCCATGTAGCTTTTTGCTACCCTGCCTAAGCTCCGGGAATGGGCCGTGCTACCAGCCCCTGCCCAGCTTCCCTTAAATCCATGGATAAAAGACACACATACACAGGTTGCTCATTTTCAACTTGCCTTTTGACACACTTGCGGGGTGCTACTATCTCCCGCCTGCAAAAGTGCGCCCTTATTAACATTTTCATCTCTTCCAGAGACCTCACATGGCTGCTTGGCTTTTCTCTCTCCAAAGCACGGTGAACTTCCTCCCTGCTTGGGTCTGCCTCTTTTCCTCCAGAGACCTGGAAGCCCCGCCTATTCCTTCAGCCCAGCAATTGGCCGATGGCTTCTTTACTAACAGATCAAGAACCAATTGGGGAATAGGATCCTAGCATAAGCAATATCCCTACATATCATCAATAAATTTATCAGCTCAGCATGTTAGATTTTGGTGGCATCCTTTCTTCTTCTATTGTCACTGCCCTACCTGGATGAATAGATGTTTGTTCATATCCCAGAAAAAATCACACCAAATTTTCTTTTCTTCTTCCTCCTTAGCTTCAGATCCTTCTGTCTTTGGACATTTCTGAATTACCTACTCACTGATGGCCCAAGGTAGGGAAGGCATGTTGTTGGACTCAGGCAAGGTGTAAATAAATGTGCTATGAGAAAGATGGGTGTCTACTCGTCCCTGATATGTCTATGTAAAGCACTCCCAGCATCCCTGTGGCAACATCCCTCCCTTCCCTAATGAAAGAGGACCCATATTGCCCACCCTTGATTTCTGATGATGCTCTGAAGGATCTTACTTCTCCAAGGGCTTCTGAGTTCCCAGGGCACATGGACACAGTGTGGATGAACAAGGGCCTGTGCTTACTTATGTGAAGGACCCTGAGTTCTCCATGAGTATTAGAAGTTACTACAAAGGGAGACTGGTAGTTGGAGCATCAGCCAACTTGGGTCCCTCACATCCCTGTGCCAATTAGGGATGCTTTTGTGAAAAAGCAAGGACAGTGCTAACATCATAAATATGGGCTGAGTTCTTTAATGTGAATCCAAAGCATTAGAATACATAAAGAGATCTGCAATAATTAGGGGCAGATTTCTGAGATTTTAGCAACCCCTTCCCCTAATGTCTGATTTATTTATTATTGGAAAATCAAAGAATGCTTTGTGTTAATGTGGTATCCATGCCAGGGGCTCTGAATATGACTTTAAAGGGAGAGACATGTAATCTGGAAGCAGCTCAAGTTTATACATTTAGAACTGGGACCAAGGAGGTCAGAGCCTGGTGCTGAAGCCCTAGTGTGTTTCAAAGATAAGTTACCCCAGGTGAAGGCGAGAGAAAATCCAGGCTGCATGTGCAGCCATAGTCTCCTGCAGTTCTTTTGTCCCAAAACCAGGATCTAGGGACTGGGGTGGGTATTGATGCCACTACTCAGGATGAAACCACAGACTGAAGACCTCTCCTCAAACTGTTGGCTTTCAAATACAGGGGTCTAAAAATGTTAACTTTCTTCAGATGTATTCAGGTCAGGAATGTGGAGGGAGCTCCATCAGTAGTGTTTGCCTTCTTTAAATACCATGCACCATGTGAGAAATACTCCCGACCTTCCCCTCACCCCCAAAGGAGGTAAAAATCCACATTATCCTACATGCAGCAACAAATGCTTCATTGAAAAGCTAAGTTCTGAGTTTTGTTTCCTTACGTTTTCCTTGCGTTCTAACCACCACACCTTGTAAAACCAAAACCCCTAAGTCAAATTTATTTCTTTTCCCTTTCCCAATAAAAACACCAAGAGGCAAAGAATCTTTGAGTGAGTTTCCCAAGAGCCCAAGGTCTTGCTGACCTGTGGGAAGCCGCCCGAGTCGCACCCACATTCGCCATTACAAGATGGCGCCTACATTCGGCCGAGGACAAGTTGTAAACAGGCTAGTGCGCATGCACCTGGTAATTTTCCACCTCAGAGTCTCAGCCTCTCTCGTGGGGTCATCTGGCCTGATGTGCGGGAGCCAATGGAGAAGCTCCGCATCCCAGGCAAGCGCTGTGACCTATATAAGGGACGGGTGTTCTATTGTTCGGGGTCTCCACTCGTGGCAAGCTTATGCTCTCCCTCTCAAGATGCATTAAAGCTTTACTGCAGAAGGATCCTATGTGTGCCGCGTCGTTCTTGCTGGCGAGACGGTAGCGCGGGACACTGACCTCCACTGGACACCAATTGGTGGCACTGGGGCCCACAGAGAGAAAAGCAAACTTAGCACAGAGAAGTTTTCAATAGTATCTGAAATATAACGTGTGCTAAAGCTACCAGCTATGGGACACAGAGCAAGCGACCTGACCTCCGTGCTCACTTCTGGAAACAAAGATCATTTCTAGTGTTGGGAAGATGCTGTGACTGCAAGATGACATCGACCCAGAGCTGTCTACACTGGCTTTACTGTTATAAGTCAAATGAATTTCTGCAAGCCTCAAGCTCTTCACTTCAGCTGGGAAGTGGATGCATGGTGCCAGCAACCAATATGGGTCTTGTGACTGGAAGAAGGACCCTTGTCCAGCTTGAAGTTCCCTAGAGGCCAGCAGCCAGGGTCTTGCCTCTACAAGGAAATGGAGTAGCTAGGAAGCAGACTGGGGTTGGTTTTGTCCCTTTTCTAGTTCTATAAAGATCAAATAGCCCACTGTGCGTGATGTCCAAGGAAGAACAAATATAGATGCCCTCATCTTCCCCGAATCATTGGTTCTGTTTGTCTTGGGAAAAAATTCTATGGCTGTCTTTACGGCAAACTGTAAAAAAGTATTTTTGTTCCTCATTTATCCAAGAATATCACAATCCCCCTCTAAATAGCTATTTTATTATGACCGCAATCAAAGCTGAAAACAATTTCATTTTCCCCCTTTGAGGTCTTCGGAAACAATTTTAATTTCCTAATAAAGTGAGGCAGCCCAGGGTTCATTTCTAAGAGGCAACAGTTGGGGAGTGTGAAGCAAGAACCCAGGAATCAGAGCTGAGCCTGTGCTAACGGCTCGCTTGCAACCTGTATTCCAGATGGCTTAGAGTACATCCTAGAATCCATTTTCAGGGCATTTTTCCAGAAGGTTCTGGCCATGGGAGATGAAGACCATACATCCAGGTCACTTGAAGCCTCAAGAGAGATACAGCCATGAAGAAGTAGCCCAGACTTTTAACAGATAGCACTGGGCTAAGAACTTCCCAGGGAATCAAAATTCCTATCGTGTGTCATAACAGCTACCAGCGATGCTCAGCCTGTGGACCCACCTGGAGAATGGTGTAATTTCTGTTGTCCTGAGCTACCTACCCTATGTTTCATGTCCCTTCATGTCCTCAGTTGTCAAGTCTTCCTTATTGTTTCCTCAGACTTTCCTAGCATATGTCTTTCTACTCTGCCTGCTGTAGCCATCTTGCTCCCAGACTACCCCGTGACTCTCATAGAACTGCTCCCTGCTGCTACTGTGTCCTTAGTCATTCCTGCTCTTCCTCACCAGCTCTGCCTTACAGCTAAGTCCTCTACCTAAATCCTTCAAGGTCACTCAACTACTTTGAGCATTAAAATCTCAGGTTTGTTTTTCTGTCTCAGCTTAACCTGAGCCTTCTCTCCCATCCTTCCCTGCACCTTTACATAAATTTTGAAATATGGCCATTCAGATCATGCTTTTGCTTCTAGGACCATGGAGCTGAAGTACTTTTTCTTCCCTATCTGCCTAGTGAGCCCCTTCCTCTTTCAAAAGCATCAATTTTGGGGGTGTTGTTATCATATTTGTTTTTGTTTTGTATTTGTTTTTGTTTTTGAGAAACCATCATAGACCCTCTTTGGCATGGACCCTTCAGATGGTTCTACTTGAAGTTGCTTACACAACCATGTGCCATCTACTTAATCTCTACATATATGAATCATCTTTATGGTTCCTTGTGACTGATGAAGTCTTGTACATGTGGGAGAAAGAAGATGAGGAAGGGAGGAAGCTGAGCACAAAAGGATGAAGTTAGGATGATGGGAGAGAAAATGAACTTATCAAGTATCTACAAACTATTACCTACTAATGCAGTAGACCTTCCATATCCAGAATCTGCCCTTGCAGTTACCAACCACAGTCTGGAAGTGTTAAATTGAAAACTTCAAAAAGTAAATCATGTTTTAAGTCATTTGCCATTCTGAATCATGTGGCAACTGATGTCTTGTTTCATCTTTCTGACTTGCCCAGGTCATTAATCTATTTTGTTCCCAGTATTCACACTGTATGTATTACAGTTCCATTGATCATTAGAATCATCTTGGTACCAGACATGACTGTTGAAGTATCACAATGCTGGAGCTCAAGTAATCCTTTGGTAGCAACCTACCACTATGTTGCAATGTCTATGTCATCTCACATCTGATCACATGGGAATTAATCATGTTACACTGTTACAAGAAAGATTAGTATGGTCTATTGCCTTTACATTTATTATAGCATACCATGGTAATTGTTCTATTTTACCACTAGCTATTATTATTAATCTTTTATTGTGCCTAATTTATAAATTAAACTTTACCACAGACATACATGTATTTTATAGGGAAAGAAATGTACTAAAGTTGAAAATCCTTTCTAACACTGCTTGGGACCAGATGTGGCTTTGATTTTATAATTTTCAGGATTGTGAAATATTTGCAAACTTTAGAAACTGTAAACTTTGAACATCACTTTGGTACTTGAAAACGTTTTGTCGTCAGAACATTCCAGAGCTGGGGTTTTCATACAAGAGATGCTGGCTTGAATATTCATGTAGAGTAGTGTCTGTCTGTAGGTGTAATCATCATTGGAAGTCTTGAAAAAACACTCATGGATAAGGAACCCCTGTGCAGACTGTGGAACATTAAGCAAATGTATATTCTCTTGGTCTTCTGTACTTCAGTAATGGACTTTTCTCTAGACATTTGCCTTCATTAGAAAGAGAAAGAAAGAAGGAAAGAGAAAAAGAAACAGAGAAAGAAAGAAAGAAATAGAGAAAGAAAGAAAGAGAAAACCACATTCAATGAAGGAGAGCCAGAAACAGAGAAACAAAGAGACACAGACAGAAAAAGACAGAGAGACAGAGAGGGGAGCGGGGAAGGTGGGTCTCACATCCCACTTTTGCATCATACCTGGTGTATCCACCCTGCACTGGGACTTCAGTTTGCTTGCTGCCTCCCAACAGCTCGCATTCTTTCCACTGCATTTCTGGAGAGAACAGCCCTAAGGAGCTTTTGAGTTCTGCACACATTTAGGCAAGAAGAAAGGAACTACTCACAAAATCAAAGTTTCTCTGGAAAAGGGGCCAGGGTTCCCAGAACACAATAGGAAGGGTTTTTCCCAATGAACTCAGAAGAGGAGAAGTTGAGCGCTCTGAATGGAGGAGTCAGGACCTAGAGCCAGACAGCAAGGGCATTCAGAGCACTGAGTAACTAATGGATTTCAGCCTTGTCAGGCCACAGCCTTCACACATTTCCAATTACAGGGCCTCAGTGTGTGACCTTGCACTATCACCATGGCAAATGCAGTTAGAATCACCCTTGTCACAGTAGCCTGTATTTCTGCTGGGTTACCTGAGGACAGGAACATAAAACTTGCTCAGATAAGGGTCCTGTGCATCCCAGCAATCTCGACCATTATCCTTGTGCTCATTTGCATGCGCTCCTCCTAGACTGCATCAGTTAGCAGAGGCTTTTATAGGTGTGCATTGTGCTGTCAGTTTGCTTTACAGTGCAGTTAGCCCATAGACACTTACAATGAATGAGCTTTTCGCCAGTGCTCACAAACACATTAACAGGGAGCAGGTAGCAAATTATCCAGGGCTCCCCATAATCTGCACTTATGTAAATACCAGGTTCTTAGTAGACTGGGATTGTTTAAAAGTCCCTCGTCATTTGTTAGGTGGTATGTCAGCTTAATGGGTCCCTGTGCTCATTTGTGGGCCACCATCTCCCACTAAAATGTCTGCATTGTCTGAGTGCTCAATGTGCTTCCAGAATCCGACCATGCTTGAACATGGGCTAGTCTTAAAGCCTGGATATTTGAACCTCTATTTCTTGGAGGGTCTACTAAGGAATTCTAGAGAAATTTCCAAAATCCACATCCACAAGAAATATACAGATGTGAGAAATGATGAAGAAAGCAAGTCGGGCCAAATCCCAGTCTCTCTTCCACTTCTTAGCTGTGTAATTTGGGGCACATTGCCTCAGTTTCCTCGTCTGCAAATGGGGATAATAACTGTAGATCAGGCATGAGTATGAAATAAAGAAAAGAGCGCTTGGTGACAGCAAACTTAGCACTGAACTGAGAGGTGCAAAGGCTTCTACATGAACTTAATTGCTCCTCAGTGCCACCTGGCTTCCCATAAGGCCTAGCTCTTGTTTTCGTAACTCCATCTCAAACTAAACCCCACACCCAAAGGTTCAAAGGGACAACTGGCCAGTGCCAACTACTTCTCCATCTGTGATCCTCTCCAAGAGCTACTGTGCCACAGTGCTGGTTGCAGGGACCAGAGAGGAGAGGAGTTAGTGCTCAGAGAGTAGGGAAGCTAGAGAGAGAAGTGTACCAGGCACCTTAGCTTTCAGAAACACTGATGTGTGAGGGAGACAAGACCAGAGGACTGTTCACTTCACAGTGCCGCTGGGGTCGCCACACTACTAGCTGTTACTGCTACATAACAGTAATGTACAGGGCCAGTGAGATAGGAACTCAGTGTGGACAAAGAGGGTCCTCTGCACAGTCATGGTCTGCAACAGGCCATGTTCCCTTCTAGGCTTGAAATCTCCTTCATGTTCATACTGTGGCAGAGTTCAGGTGCTTGCTCATGCAAGTACAGAAACCAAGTGTCTTCCTGACAGACGAGTCACCTGCTGAGAGCTAGCTGGAACTTAAATTGTGGAGAGTTAGAAAATCTGATTATTAGAGCTGTTCAGACTAGTCATACCAACCTCTCTGTTTTTGGGCCTATTTGAAAACTCTCCCAAATAAAAAGCAACGAGAACAAAGGAAGCCTGCTGAGAACTTAAAGGTTAAACATACATTGAGTATTACATAGGATCCCACAAAGAGCAAATGCTTATTGAGTACCCTTCATGTGCCAAGTTCTAAGCCCAATACACTGTATATAAATCATATCCACAAAGGAGGCATTGGGGCCCATGTTACAGACAGGAATACTGAGGCTGAGATAAATAAATGTGGGACCCTCGGGATCCCATTTTTGTGTTGGATGCGACTGTAAGATAAACTGAGGACTATAGAAACAGACCACAGAACAACAGTTTGTGTACAAAAGCATAAAAACTTGCATGGAGTTGATGAAAAACAGACACAGGGAAGGGTCCCCTCAGGGAAAAGTGGGACCAGAAACGGATCAAAGAGGAGTTCGCAAAGGCAGAAACTACCAGAACAGAAGGGACACAAACGTGACACCATATGAAAACCTGATAAAGCCTGTGGTAGGGACAGAGGCGTTCATTACAGTGTTTGCAACACATTTCAGAATGTGCTAGAAATATGCATAATAAAAATAAAAATAAACATATGAAACACACAAAGGACTCAGGGATCAGTTATGGCTTTGATCACCAACATAATTCTCTTCAGGAAATGTCCATGGGTGAATCTCAGCCTGCTGCAGTTACAAACATGCCTCATGGGTACATGTCTTGAGAGGGTCTTTGAAGCTGGTTGATAGAGTCCCAGCTAGACAACAGGAAGTTTACAGTTCAGAAAAAAATAATATATTCCAGCTGTGGTAACCAGGAGCCATGTTGTGCAGGGCCCAGTATACTCTAGGAGACAGAGGAGCAAGTATCGTCAGCTGGAAAGAGTCTTGGTCTCTGGAGTCACATAGGCCTAGAGAGTGACCTCAAGAAGGACATACTTTTGAG
Source organism: Rhynchomys soricoides (assembly GCA_019843965.1). Classification (NCBI taxonomy): domain Eukaryota; kingdom Metazoa; phylum Chordata; class Mammalia; order Rodentia; family Muridae; genus Rhynchomys; species Rhynchomys soricoides. The sequence goes on from JADRCH010000281.1 coordinate 1,716,419, forward strand.
AGATGAGGAGATGAACATGGGTGATTCTTGCTCTCAGAAATCCACAAAGTGTTCTAAAGATGCCATTCCATCAACTCTGGACAATAACCTGTATGTAGCTACAACTCTACCTGTTTTACAGATGAGGTTGACTATGGCTCAAAATGATTACAGGATTGTCCAAGATATTGCAACAGGACACTGAAGCACTAGTATTCTCTTATCCATATCTTCTGTGCTTTGAATACAGCTGCTCTGATTCCACCACTGGGAGTTCCTTCCTATCCAAGACAGTCTCTTCTTCTCTACCTATATCAAGCTGCAAGAGTAAGGTGTGTTATCTGGAAAACAGAGGAAGAGTTGGCTCAGTCAGTAAAGTGCTTGCCATGCAAGCATGAAGATCTGAGGATGATCAGCGTCTAGAATCCACCTATAGAACATAGGCATGGTGGGTGCTTTTCATAGCCCAGCTAAGAGCAGGGTTGGGCAGAGACAGACGAATTACTGGAGATTACTGGATGGCCAGTGAGAGACCATGTCTCAGACAAAAAGATGGATGGTGTTATGATTAATGACTCCTGAAGTTGCCCTCTGGCCTTCACATACACACACACACACACACACACACACACACAGACACACACACCAATTAAGGAAGAAGAAGGGAGCAGGTGGCAAAAGGGAAGTCAAAGCCAGGGGGAATCAAGAAGGCAGCATGGCACAGAAGTCTCCTGAGATGACAAGAGAGGAGGATGAGGAGCCACCTACACTAAACGTCTATGCACAACAATTTCTTCTTGGTTTCCAAGACAATGGATGACCCAGATAACAGTCTATCTGAATGGACAAAGGGGCATGGGAGGGAGTGGAACTAAGACCAGCTCCAGGGATATTAACCATCAGGCGTTTGGGTACCTAGGATAAGCAATATCCACAGCAGTGAGCAAATCTGGCTGGTCAGGGGCTACAATTGCTACCCTGTGCTTCAGACAAGTTACAGAAAGGCCCCAGTCTCAGTTCTTGCATGAACACTGACTTTTCCATAAGAGGAGTCTATTCAGTTCGTCTCTTCCCAGAAGGAATTTCTCAGTGAGAAGAAAAAGAAAAAGAACAGAAAAACAAAAACAAAAACTGAAAAAGACCAATGGTGTAGAAGACACTTAAGCATGTAAATTCACTCCAAAGAAAGAGTTAAAGTGCTTTCTAATATAAATTGGTTTTCGGTATTTCAGTGCCAATATAATTAGATTGTAACAAGCAAAGCCCTGTAACATAACACAGCGAAAATTTAAAAATTTGATTCTGCCTGGCAAACAACCAAGTCCCTGCGTGTGCGCAAACCTGACATTAATAAGCTACAAGAGATTACATGATTTAGAAAAGAAGCACGTGGTGTTACCAAATCAAATAATAGATCTCTAGGCTATAATTAGGAGAATTGGGACTCAACAATGAAGTCATAATACTGTAATTTAGCTGTGAGTAACAGAGCCACAAAGTCACATTAGGAGGTGGGATGGTGCAGCGGTGGCATGTAGCTCCCAGTGGGGCTACCGCTCCAGCATGCCACACACAGCCACCTGTTGCTACCAGGAAGCCACATCATGGATCTTGGCCCTTGGCAGTTTGTTGGAAACCTTGTAGTGCTTTAGAAACACCACCTTCAGGGGGAAGTCCCCAAGAAGAACTGAGAGGGTGAAGAGCTCCTCCCAGGGCGATACTGGGCAAATTGGTCCCTAGGCATGCTTTGAGGTCTAACAAAAAATATATTATAAATATAGAAACATAAACAAACCAAAACAAACACCATGAAAAAAAGAGAGGGAGAGAGAGAGAGGGAGTCCACCAGTACAGTTTATAGTCCCCAGGCTACAGCAGATTGTCAGGTTGGGCGAGCACATATTTCCTTTGAAATCATTTCTACTTAGACCAGACAGTGCTATACTCAGCCACCTCCTGGCAGAATAACACAATCCGCACGCATAGGTCATAAAACCATATAATTTCATGTTGAAAAGAAATCCTAGCAGGCTTTCTTAATCTAAGGACCCCCCCAAGGGGTCTGTGGATAGAACTGAATTTCAATATAATTGGCTTGCTTTGTAATCCGATGTATTTTATTTTATGCATTTCAAAACTCGATCCTGAGAGGGGGTCTGTGGTAGACGCTGGAAGTGCCTCTGCACACATCCCTCCGACTTTCCCACAGGCCCAGCTGGCTTCCAAACCCAGTCTCTGAGAAAGATCCCCATCAGCAGCTATGCAAAGCAGCACCATCCAGACACCCACAGGACCAGTACAAGAGCCAGGATCTGAACACCATGGAACTCCCCAGCTCCTTATGTTCGGTGGGATAATTCAGAGAAGTAGCCTTGCATCTCGCCCCACATCCCTGTAGCATAAAGCTCCAATTTTCCACTTTATTGCCTTCACACATCTCCATGGATATTTTCTGTACCTCCCAAATAAGTGACTTGTGCTTAGGGTCTGTCTGCTTCTGGGAAAATCCAAACAAAGACAGAGTCATACACCAATCAACTGCCAAGGGAACTTGTGACCATCAGAAAGGTTAAGAGCCCTGTGAGGTCTCTTTCCTCCAATTACCATTTCACAGATGAAGAACCCACAGCACACCACAAAGCACCTTCTAGGAAGGAGTCTCAAATCATGGTGTCTGCTCACTACCTCTTATAGTATGTAGCTTATATTTTGTTCTTTCGCTTGTTCTGCTCTTTCAATCTGACTTCTGATTCCTGTCCAAATTCTCTCTACTACCCACCATGGGAAAGAACCATACCCCCCACCCCTCTCATCTCACCCTCTCATCCTGGATGCATTTGGCAAGCCTGAGCCCCAACAAGGTATGGGGAGGAGTCTCTCTTACTGTATGTAACATAAGTGTCAGTCACCATTGGGTCAGAGGACATCAGGGCATAAACTAACTCCATCCATTACAGGGTTCTAGAAGAACAGCTAAGAGATAGAATATCACACACCTATTTGTTCTAGTTTGCTTTCTATTGCTATGATAAACTCTGACAAAAAGTAAATTGAAGGAGGAAGGTTTGACTTAAAACTTCCAACCCATCATTACGGAAAGCCAAGGCAGGACCCTGGAGGCAGAAATTGAAGCAGAGACCATGAAGTAATGCTACTTACTGGCTTTTGCCCCTGTGCCCACATTCAACGGCCTTCTTATACACCCCAGGGCTAACTCTCCAGAGATGGCATTACCCACAGTGTATTGGGCCCTCCTATATCAATAAAATATCAACAAAACACCCCATATAGCTGCCAATCAGAAGGAGGCAATTACTCAACTTGAGGTCCTATTTTTCCAGATGACTCTAGGTTTCTGTCAAGTTAACAGTTGAAGCTGTTACAATTTCTCACATATTCATGTCATTGGCTCCTGAAGGACATCTCTCCAGTCATGGTTTGATAATGCTGCAATGCAATGAAAAAAGGTCACATGGATAACAGAAGGAAAATGAAGATACAATCATGCTAGGAAGCCAGGTATACTGTAATACATAAATAATGCTGGGCCTTAGCATCATAACATTAAAGGTGGCACAGCTACCCACTTTTAGTCTCTTGTCACTAGCATCTCTACAAGTTGACACTGCCTCTTTAAGATGATAAAACTTCCCAAGAACTTTTGTTTATTTTGATTTCTACTGTTGTGATAAAACACTATGACTAAAAGCAACTTGGGGAGGAAAGGGTTTATTTCAGCATACAACTCTCAGGTCACACACTATCACTGAGTAGAATACAGGCAGGAACTCAAGGCAAGAGCCTGCAACTGAACTGAAGCTAAGGCTATGGAGGAATGTTGCCTACTGCCTTGTTCTTCATGGTTTGCTCAGCCTGCTTTTTTTACACGCCCCAAGACTACCTGCCCAGGAGTCACCACCCACAGTGGGATGGCCCACCTACATCAATCATTAATCAAGAAAATTCACTACAGACTTATCCACATGTATCCAATTTTGTAGGGCATTTTCTGAATTGCAGTTTCTTCTGCTTAAATGGCTGTATCTCGTGTCAAGTTGACATGAAACTAACACAGCTTGTATCTTAACCATTCACCACTGAAGCTTGCAAGTTACTTCCTCTTTCTTTATCTTTTCAGACTATAAAAAATGTCTCCTCTCCCCTCTCCCCTCTAAGGTGGAGAGTAAATGTTGGCTTGCTATGGGGATGTCTAAGATCTTGTGTCTGAGATTTTGTGGTGATTGTCTCTAGTTAATTAATCCAACTTACTGGGCTTTTTATATTCTGACACAAAATAATACAAAAATTATCTCAGGCATTATAGGTAGATTGTCTTCAGGCAAAATGGCCTTTCTGAATTCTACAAAATTACTTCTAAGGCAGTTGGAATGTCTAGCCAGGATACAAGGGTCGGAAAGAAAAGGAAAGGAAGGGGAGGTGAAGGGAGGGGAAAAGTGGGAGGGAGAAAGTGAGCAAGCCACCCTTGAGGCGGGCAGGCCATAGGTGGGCTCTGAAGGTGATGGCTCCAGTAAGGCAGCCGTGCTGTCTTCTGTCTGTCCTGCAGCACCTCCAATAGTGAAGACAAAGAGGAGTGTTGATGATCTGTTTTCCTCCCGTGGGCTTTCCCTGGGTTCCCACAAGAGAGGGTCAAGATCTTAGATCTGCAAACTACACTGTAAATCCATCCACTCCACTTTCAAACAACACCTCACAGCAGCCCCCTGCCCCATCTGTGATTCTGATTTTTGGACTTTTAGTTACTTGTACTCATCAAAAATAAAAAAAAAAAAAAAAAAAAATCACCACACCTCACTCATTTGACATTTATATACTGGCAGGACTAGATATGATAGTGACACGCATTTTACTAAGTCTTACTACAGGGCTCAACTCTATAATCCATTATTGTCAGTTTCTTATTATGTATAGTTGATACATTAAATGTTTCTATAAATGTTTTCCTGCAGGGAGGAATTCGGGGTATGCAGAACTGAGTGTTGGCTGAGGTGTCAGGCAGACACTGCAAGTCTTAAACGGAACATCCTGAGGCTGACAGGACTGGCACACCACTTCACATCCCTACATGTAGATGCCACACAGCAAAGTCAGCCTGGTTCTTCTTCTCTTCCCTCACCCTGTGTTGGCATTCACTCCACTTATCCCTTTGCCACAGTCCACAATGCACTGTCACTGTGGCTAGAGCAACTGACTAAAAGGAGGTCACACTAGAGACATGCCTTGCATTTATTCCCTTGGCCATACCATTTCTTTCTCTATGCAGACCCAATTTCTGCTTTTTCAAAATTTTCTCCCATTTCTTATAAGAGAGATATATGAGTGATGAAATTCTCTCCATTTCTGTTTATCAGACAATGTTTTTGCTTTTTCTCCATCGTTAAAGAAAAATTAAACTGGGTGGGGGATTCAAGATTGATGTTCTTCCTTTAATACTTGACACTTTAAGCTCCACTGTCTTCTTACTTCCAAGGCTTCTGAAGAGGAATCTTCTTGAACTCTTACTTTGTTCCTCCCTAAGGGAGCCTCTCTGCTCCCCCGCCTTGCCTTCTCTCAAGACTCTCACATTTTAAATTTGTTTTGGCTTCATTTTCTGTGACTGATACGTTTAAGTAAAGGGCTTTGGTATGTTCTGAATGCTCTGTGTCTTGGTGTCTATCATTCTTTGTGCAAAATTCTTAGCCATTACAACTTAAAATTAATTCTTGGATTCTGGTCTTCTTTCTTCCGTTTCCCAGTCACACCTATGTGTTACCTTCCAAGTTATCTTGCAGTTCTTGGGTGGTGTTTGTCTCTCCCCACCGTCCATTCTTCTGTTTGCATTTCATTTCCCAGAGATCTGTTCTGCTTAAGAGTTACTGATTAGTTCCCTGCCTCAGTCCAATCTACTGAAAGCTCATCAAAATTCTTCTTCACTTCTGTCCCAGCATTTCCCATTTCTGGCATCTTTTTTTTTGATTCTCAGAATCTACATCAGCCTAGTTACATGATACATCCATTTTTGCGTATTGTCTGCTTCGGGCATTAGGGTCCTTTCAAAAAATTATTTTATGTTTAGTTATATATCTGTATGTGTATGCATTTGCATAGGTATATGCACACAGGGAAAGTACCAGAAGAGGATGTCAGATCCCCTTGGAGCTGGAGTTAAAGATTGTATGATACAATTGTGTGAGTTACAGTTGTGTGATACCCATTGTGGGTGCTGAGAACCAAACAGGAGTCCTTTAAATAAGCAGTAGCACATGCTCTTAGCTACTGAGCCATCGCTCCAGCTCCTGCATAAAGGTCCTTAGACTATTAATTGCAGCTTTATTAAATGCTACATCTAGTAATGACAGCATCTGTGCAGTATCTGAAGCTTGTTCTCATGCTTCACACTGTCTTGACTTCAGCATGTCTGGCAATATGTTATTTGTTAAAAGACAGACATGCTGTGCTGAGTTGAGGAACAGAGGACTTTAATGCGATGATTTGCAGTCAGCTGGCTTGCAACTGGACTATGTTAATATTGGCTGCAGCTGGGGGTGCAAAAGGCCTTGAATTCCTCTAGTGTCTGTGTTTCTGTACCCATTTTGGGCTTCACTGAGTGTTCTTCTCCAAAGAGTCAGTGACTTATCATCTTATTAGCTATAGTCCATCTTTATAATGCTGGTATGGTGGTAAGGTTTGCAAGAATGGAGTATTCCTTAGTTTTAACAAACATTCATCTTGAACTCAGCCTGGGACATCCATCATGAGTGTTACTCAATTAATCTACCCCTCTTTCCCTCCTAGGTGAGATAGAAAGGCTAGAGAGACTTGTGGTAGGAAGAATTCCTTTCCCTTTTCTCTGGTAGGTCTGGGAAAGTCTTTCCAAACCTCTTTCTTCTACAGAGTGCCTCTCTGCCACAGAGAACTCTCTGTAGGTTTCATAATGCTTTTTCCTCTTCTGGTACCAGAACCACTGAAAGTGTGGAGTTCTTAGAGGTGTCACTGGGAGTAGGAGGTCTCTGTGACTATAGCCAGCTAGGCCACAACCTCAAACAATTCATCAAGATCACCCTTGCACTGACCCCACCAGTATATGGCTCAAGCAGCTTGTGGTCTAGCTGAGCAGATCTTGGTTGTGGTTCCTGGGCTCACTTGTCTCTCCAAGTTTGCAGGAGTCACTTTACCTGAGCTTCTCTGATGGGTCAAGGGAAGTCTCTAGTTTGAGGGATCACTCCACTTTTACTTGCTGAAGAGTAGAAATGCATGTAATGAGTCTTGACTTTTCAGTAGAAAGTTTAGACAAAGGAAAAATCTAACATTCTTTGTGTGTGAAATCTTTGTATATGAAATCTGTCTTGAAGCCAAAGGTAGAAAACAAGTCCTAAAGCAAAACTTTAGATTCTTCTGTTGTATCAAGTGACAGATTGCACTATGAATATTAAATATGTCCTATGATAACCATCAGGAAGCAAAATATTAGATGCTGAGTATGTATGTATATACATGTGCATGTACATGTGGTTACATGTGTGCATGCACATGTGTGTGTGTGTATGTTTATGTGTGTGTGTGTGTGTGTGTGTATCCATTGTAGGTTTGAGAACAACCTTTGGTGTCATTTCTCAGACACAGTCCACCTGTTTTTGAGACAGGGTCTTTCACTGACCTAGAACTCAACAAGAAGTCTAGATGGCTGGCCAGTGAACCCCAAGGATCTTCCTGAGTTCATTTCTTCATCTCTGGGCTTTTAAACTTATACCACCATGCTGCAATGGTACCAGAGATTGTATTCAAATCCTTGCAAAGGAAGCTCTTTAGTAAACTATCTCTCCAACCCATTTACTTGGATAAGATAAATTTTCTATATAGCCACTTGATAGCTCTTTGTTTGACCAATCTGTCTATATCACTAGCAGAAGCACTCAAGAAAACTGGCCTGTCTCATTCACCACTGTGTCTCTCTCACTGAAAATAGTGTCTGCCATACTGAAGGTATGTGACCAATACTCACTGAGTATATATTTTTATAAATCTCTATCAGCTGAGACACATAGGTGAACCCCAAAATATTATTACATAAATTATTATCTATCGATAAAGATATTTTATATACATTTCTTTATATAAATACAGAAAGTCAGTAAGGTTGGTAATTCCAAACCCAAACATTTGAAATCCAAAGTTACAACCTAATTATCATTAGCACATTTTACAATTGGGGTTTTCAGATCAGGAGTACTCAACAAGTCATATCTACACCCATCCACAAACATTTCAGAAAAGGGATACTCAGTCTGATTTGTTATTCACTGTTTTCAAAGGAGTCAAGTGAGTCACTAAGAGCTTATACAACATACCCAGGGTTGCAAGGCCCTTGAGAGTCAGAGCCAAGATTTCAAGTACAGAAAACTTCCCCACAGGCCTTGACATTCTACCACACTGCCTTCTCCCCTCAGCTTCTCCTGTGTGGCCTCAGCTCACCGCCTCTGTCCCCTCCTCCCTTCACACCAGATGAGCCACAGACGGCTAAGTAGGCAGCGAACACTTCGCAAGATGTTTTCATCGATTTTGCCAACACTCAGCTGCTTTATCGGCTCTGATGAAACATTTGTGACAACCACAGCAATTGCAACGATCATTTCCATGCTGAAAACATTTGCCTACAAAGCAGACATTTTTTTCTCTTTAAAGTAAACACTGGGGCTGCCTATGCTCTCACTGAATCCTTGAAGGCAAAATCTCCTAAGCAACTTGACAGCAAGGGACAGGAGGTAGGTCTCTGCTCCAAGGAAACTTGACTAATATCTCCAGACTTTTTTCTTGAGGTATCTCCACTCCTACCTCCACCCCTCAAGCTGACATTGGCACTGACTGTGTGTGTGATTGTTTCTGCTCTGAGTCTTGGCTGCATCACACAGGTGAGAGTGGTGTTCTACTGACTTCCAGCCCAGCACTCTGTACCATTGCTTCATTGATGAGTTACTAGTACAAAGAAGAATATCTTGAACCCCACTGCAGCTGGACTGTCTCCAGAATAAAATGAGACAGAAGGCAACACAGTGTGATGGAAAAAGGAAGAATCTTTGGGATAGTTTCTCTAAGTGTGTCTCAGTTACATTTCAAAAAGACATCGTTTGGGCAGCAGTTGGTTTCATGCTCAAATATGTTAAAGTTGAATGTAGTTTGAAAGGTTATTGGTGGGTTTTCTTGGAGCCTTTGGGCATGCCAGCTTGCATGTTAAACTGTCAAAAAGGTCATAGAGGAACCAGTAAATACAATACATCCTACATCAGTTCTTGCCTGGCTATTCTGGGTCCAGGAAGACCACAAAACAACTTTGCAGAAATGCTATCTGCACAGACAGGGGTAAAACCTCTAAGCATGATAGTGCTTCCATAGATACCAAGGGATAGGTCACGGAGATCAGTAGCCTTTCCTAGGCTAGATGACTGAAGTCTTCCAGAGGATAGAAAGACTCTCTAGGTTACAAGGCATCTGGGTTGGACCAGCCTGTCAGACACAGGAAAGATCTGGCTGTATATATGACTTGCAGGGCTGCATTAGATCCTCTCAGAAACCTAATCCAGCCCAGCCAACCTTACAGATGTGCACTGCATCCTATCACCTGTGTCAGATAGTCTTACTGGGAGATCCTGCTTCTTGATAGTGCATATGATGTTATTATTTACAAACATGTTGGACCACATTCATAATAATCAGAAAATGCACGAGGTCCGTGTTCTGAAAGGTGGACATACATGGTAGGACTTCAGAGGCTTGGCAGTTGGTTTATGTAGATAAGGTAGGAGCTCTCGTGATGATCCCCTGAGTTGTGGAGACGAAGGCTACAATCTGAAAGCTGTGCACAGCGTACCTTACATCAAAGAGTTTGAGATCTCAGTCTCATCCTGTCTTTGTAGCACCTGACCAAAAGGCAGCTACAATCCAAGCCAGCCAATGGGCAGGTCAGAGAACCCTGCCCAAGTCAGCCAGACTCTTTCCCATGTCTCATCTGCACAGCGACTCATGAACTTTGTCAGTTCCCCTAACTGACTGTGACTGCTTCGTTTTCAAAATATCAGTCGGCCTGTTCGAGTAATTTTATACTTAAATTATTTAAATGCAATCTATCTATTGAAGCAATTTCCCCTGCACTGGAGAAGTGTTTTCTTTTTTAGGAACTGAAGCATGATAAATAAATGAATAAAGACTTGTAGCTGTGTGTCTCTCCTGAAGAAGCACTTCAGCGGCAAGTCCCTCCTGCCAGAGATCTTGGAACTCATAATATTCCCTATGGCTCTGCTGCTCAGCATTAAAAATAACCAAAGACCCGAGTCACAGTTTTTTTTTTTTTTTTCCTTCCTAGACACGAAGCACATTTTATGCCACAATGACTGGGACATCACGGGGACAGTGCAGAGCTTGCTAATGTTCTCTGCTGCCTCTTTCCCCAGGCCTGTAAGCAGTTAGGACGGCTTAGTGATGATCACAAACACTGTCCCATTTGGAAAGCCCTTCTTCAAGACAGCACGGATTAAAATTCATGAAAGGCGGCTTGCTTGCATAAATAAATTAAAAGATGCAAAACTAAACTTTAAACACCCATACACAACTAGCATTTTGCAAACACCATATGCACCACAGTTCTCAATTCCGGGCTGTCATGCAAGGAGGAAGGAAGGAGGCCTCATTGGGGTTGAAAGCATAAAATCAGGAACACCAAGAGCACCTTTGGCACAGAGGCAGCTCCGCAGCAAAGTGTAAACTAATTGATTTGAACCTTGTCTAAATGGGTATGGATTTTAGAGGCACATGCTGATGTCTGGAGCATGCTGTAGACTCAGAGAGAAAAACACACCATGCTAGGTTCAACTCTGAGTTCTTGGCTGCCTTTGCTAAATCATGGCTGGCGGCTGAGCCCACCCCCACACCTAGTTTTTCTTTTGTAAATTAATCAATGGATGGCTGAAGAGATAGTTCAGGAAGTTAACTGTTTACCTTGCAAGCAAAAGGACACAAGTTTGCTCTCTAGGAACTAGATAAAGCTATGTGTGCTTTAAACTCAGTGCTAGAGGCAGGCACATGGAGATCCCCAGAGCTTGCTGGCTGCTCAGCCTAGCCTATTCGGTGAGCTCTGGGTCAGTGGATGACATTCAAAGAATGACAGCTGAGGTTTCCATCTAACCTACACACACACACACACACACACACACACACACACACATGCACACGCACGCATACATACACACATGCATACACACGCATAGTCAAACACATGTGTACTTACATACATGTATGCACAGATACACACATGACCACCAACTAATGTACTCACATGTGTACCTATACACATGTATGCACAGATACACACATAATCACACACGCACACACTCCTACCTACACATGTATATGAACAGATACACACATGAACACACACACACACACACACAAACACACACACACACACAGCAAAAGAAAATGAAACCGTGACTTGAGACTGTCCTGTGGAAATAAAGGCCTCTACTACTTGCAATGGGCTGGTTCAGCACAGACGCTCCTTCTCTACCTTTCTCTAGCTAACTAATATTTATTTGCTGTGCTTTTATCTTGTGGTGACATCATGGAAAGAGAATGAGTTCTGGGTCAAAAGCCTCAGAGTTGAAAGTCTTGTGTGTGCTGCTTACTAGCTGTGTGACTTCTAAGGGCTCACTTCATCGATTTGAGCTTCAGTTTCTCTATTTGTCAACTTAGGATGCAACACAGGTCAAGTATCTGGTCTTTGCAGTGCTATGTGGTAAGCACAGTAACAACCTCATGACCATTTCAATTGAGGCAAACTGATGTTAAGAGATGGAATCCAAAGTCACTTGACAGGTGACTGTCTGAACAAGGATCAATGGTCTAAGGAGCCATAACTCCATTGTATATGTAATTTTGGTCTTGTTCTGTGTCTCCCTTCTCCAGGTTAGCATCTGGTCCAGTTCTAAGTAGCCAAAGACATTTTTGATGTACGTCCTACTTTGGTGGAATGAATGCTTCATCCTGAAACTTCAAAGTATTGCCACCAAATTTTGACTCTTCATCAACACAGTAGAATTTGGTTCCTGCTAAGAAACAAGTGTGCTTTTTGATAAGGTTTTTCAAGAAGCCCAAGATTCTGGTCTCAGATGAGGAGGGTGATGATCTGGAAGTTGCAAAACTTTCACACAGGAGCACTGAGTTCTTAGGAAACAGCCTACAGTATAAACTCTCAGTTGGTCTAATGGGGGAATCCAAGGAACATTCACCCAGCATTCTGAGACTGATTCTGTCAGGAGACACAAACCTAAGGTCCAGATCCAAGGGAGCAGACTCTAAACCACCTTGCATCTGTCAGTGCTATTGATATATGCAAGGAAAACAAGTTTAGATCAATGGGAAATATTTTAAATATGAGCCAACCTTTTAAAAAGAATCTTGGGGAAAATATCAGTTTAAGGTAGGATCATGGCTGAAATCCTCCTTTCCCAAAACACCTAGAAATGCTAGAAGGAAATTGCCAGCAAAGCTGGAGGGATAGTTTAGCTGGTAAAGCATTTGCCTCACATGCATGATGATCCTTGTTTGATTCCCAGAATCCATGAAAAATCCTGTCATGGTGGCACATCCTAGTCATCCCAGAGATGACAAGACGGCTGAAGCAGATAGACTCCAGAAACTCCTGGATCAGCCAGTTTAGCCTGCTTGGTAAAGCTTCGGGGCAATTAGAGACCCTGGCTCAAGCAGTAAGTGGAACATGCTTGAGGAAAAGTTACTGAGGTTAGTCTTTGACCTCCACATACATCAACACCTCCTAACACACACACACAGAGAGAGAGAGAGAGAGAGAGAGAGAGAGAGAGAATCAACAGTGTGTAAATTTTTAATGGTGGGTCAGGTCTTTAGTGTCTACAGTTTTCTTCAGTGGGTAAAATAAAGAAGTGCCACCTCCCTACGTGCTGGCCTGAGAACTGCTCTGATAAGTGGGTGTGAGGTTTGAAAGGCAAAAGAAGCCAGTATTGTTGACCTAAAAGCTTGAGGTTTTGTGCTGACATCATAAAAATATGATGAAATCTGCTCAATGAAATGCTTAAACAAAGACCCCTCCACAGAGATCCAGGATACTGGAAGAGTGAAAGAACAGACCTAACAGCCCCTATGTGCACAGCCTGTGCACAGGATACTCATCTATCTCAAAGGAGCTCTAGGGAGAAAAATAAAGTATTAGGCAGGAATATATACTCCTAAAGTCATATGTTTCGTGGGTCTGGATTTCAAATTTATATTACATTGTTTGAAAGAATAGCTTGCAATGAAACTATGGATTTGCAGAAGCCTCAGAAGCAGTAAGAGAAGAGAGTGGGTTAACTGCCTGTCAGAATAATTCTCCAAAGAAACCAGAGGAAACAGAGCTTAAAGGAATAATACTGTCACAGTAGTAGAGAAAACAGTTGTCAACCTTGAGTTCTAGACACAAATAAATGCCATCCTTTAATCACAAGATTAATGACAAGAACATTTCTAGACACACAAAGATGAAGAGAAATGGTGCTGATGGCTCTCCGGTTTTCAAAATTATGAAACATGCCGTCTCATGATTGTGAACACTGAAGTGAGGAGAAAGAACTAAGCTCCCAGAGTTTAAATGGTAAGCACGGAGGGGATGGAAGAAATGTAGCACTTGGTGCAGAGATGGAATCCCCAAGGCTGAGGCAAAGCATGAGAACACTGGGTTAAAGCTAAAGGACACTGTACTGCATCTGAAATCTCCCTACTAAAAGCCATGTAGAAGGGAAGAGCGAACAAATAAAAACAAAAGCATAAGAGAAGAAAATACCAAAAAAAAAAAAACCCAAACCTCTTTTAAACTTAAATATTTAAACAAAAATCTGCTGACTGTGTATGCACCTGTAGTTCCAGCACTAGAGAGACAGAGGCAGGGAGTAACTGAGTTCAAGGCCAACCTAAGCTACATAGTATATATAAGTTTCATGCCAGCTTGAGATAAATCATGAGATGAGAAATAAATAAATAGATAGCAGAGAGATGATAGATAGATAGATAGATAGATAGATAGATAGATAGATAGAGGTAGATAGATAGACAGATACAAACATACATGCATGCATGCATACATACATACCTAACAGTAAAACTGAGAAAGCTCAGTCCTAAGCCAGCAATGGGAAAAGTCAGGACAAACCAGCTTACATCATCTAACTTTCCAGAAGCTCAAAAGCTTATAACAGCAAGAACTTCTGGGGACTGGCATGAAGATGGGGCTAAAACCACATGAACAGGTTTAAAGTCTGCAACGTAATCTATTGGACCCCTCTGCTGCTCACAGCCGGCCCCTGCAGCCTCTGCACTCCTCTGCCCAGGCAAACCACTGTCACTGGGTGCTCCCTCCAGCTGAGAGGCTGGACCCAGAACTCTGTGACATTGCAGCAGCCTCTCCAGGTGACATTACAGAAGTGCTGCTCTAAAGCAAGAAGACTTTGAGGAGCAGGATGCTGAGTACAGTTGACATAGATGACCATTCTGAATCTGAGGGGGGACTGGTCAGTTTGCCTACTGAATACTGAGCCATGGTGACCCATCTTACAACACATCTAAAATCTCTATTCAGCTTGGAAGTTGGAAACATGGTCTGACAACCAGGGGAGCTGTAAGTTACTCCTGTTATCTATGAAAGCTCCTGGCAGCGCAAATATTTTTAATGGCATAAAATGGAGAACCATTGAGGAAATGTAGAAGATAACTCTAGAGATATCAACTGATTATCTTCTTTCCTTTCTAATGGTATTCTTAAAAACCACTAGCACAATCGAGCAGTATAATTTGGAAGCAAAATGTAACAAGATCAAAGAGTAGATTGTGGAAGTCGAAACCGTTATACCAGAAAAGGAAAACAAAGCAGAGAGTTTTAAATTAGAAAAACTTTCGTAAAATACAGAGGAAAATTCGAAGAAATAGATAAAGGAAATTAAATATAAGTTGTGGGAGCTAGGAATCAAATGATGGAATTTCTAGGAAATTTTAGAAAATAAAACATAACTTTATATATGTGTATATATGATTATACATCTTATATATACACATGTGTGTGTGCGTGTGTGTGTATGTGTGTGTGTATGTATGTTTGTGTGTATGTATGTGTGCGTATGTGTGTGTGTGTGTGTGTGGTGTGTATAAAACAAAAATAGCCAGGGCGAAGAGTGTAAGAGTTCATCAAGACAATGGACTTTTTCAATATCCTTTTTAAAGACCACACAGCAAGGCTCATCACTGTGAGATTTTCAAATGCTGAAGACCTAGAAGCCAATATGGTAGCACATGACTTTAGGAGGCAGAGGGCATGATTACCCACTGCAGGCAAACCTAAGCTGCAGTGAGACCCTGTCTCCTAACCAAGAAAAGTCCCCAGTTTGCACAAGTGTTCAGAGAAGAACATATATCACAGAAGTGAGAGCAGCTTTTGACTGGTATCAAGAAGGAGGCTGGAAGACACGGGAGTATTTTATTCTATTCCTAAACTATCGTTAAAGTGTGAGAACAGAACAGAAAGATTATAAATATGCCAACTGACTTCCACTCAACTTTATCATGCTCCAACAGAAGGAGAGGGGACTAGGAGTAAGGAAAAGATCCAGGGCCTGGAGAGATGGCTTAAGCAGTACTCATCCACCTCACACGTGTAAGGACCTTAGTCTTAGTTTGAATCTCCAAAACCAACATAAAAAGGCAGCGTAGTGGTACATGCCTGCAATCAGAGTGCTATTGAGATGGGAGGCAGAGTCAGGCACATTCCTGGAGCTCAATGGCCTCTGAACCTAGTCTACTAGTAAAGGTTCCGGGATAAGAAAGATCCTCTCTCCAAAAAATTTGGAAGATACCTGAGCAAGGATAGCCAAAGTCATTCTCTGACCTCTACACACGCACACACACATGCACACGAATACACATACCCACACACATACAACACAGAAGGAAAGAACAGAGGAACCCAGCACAACCAAAAGATAAGATCTAAGCTGAACAATTAAGAGAGAGTGTGTGTCGCTGAGTATCATGGGAGTTAGTAGGACCGCTATGAGTTCTTGTGGATGAGTAGGTTGCTTTTGGGAGGGAGAAGATAGAGGCCGGGAGATTTTGTTTGGTGTGACTTTGGAAAGCTATTAAGTTCTTTTATTATTATTGTGCTATAATTTATCATAATATCAGAATTTGGTTATCATAGTCTGATCCCTGTCAACTAGGGAAACATCTTGACAGCTGCCATCATTGAACCAAAAATGACCATGAGCCAGATATTTTTAGTGCTATTAGATTCTTCAACTTAAATAAGAGTAATTAAAAACAAAGGGGAACATTAAAGGGACACTTGTAGATAAAAGGCTTGGAAATTTAACGTCCTCCTTAAATATGAGTGTCCTTAGGAAGAAGTATAACCATGGGAGGTGTGGTCATTCTTTTTCCTACTTAAATTAATTCATTTAATAAATATATTTTTAGATGCTCTAAGAGAAGGTGGGGTGGGGACATGCTGTTTTGCATGTGAAGTGATGGCTCTGAGGTGCTGGCCTTTGTATTTCTCCTGGGAAATACAGAAGAAATGAATAAGACCAGTTGCTTCCAGCTGCTTAGAGATCTTGCTGGAGTCATGTGGCAACAACCCAGAGCACTGGACACTCCTGACAATGTCAAAACACCAAGTGGCTTCATCTTCTGCGTGAGATTTTCCCAACAGGAAAAAAGAACACATGAAATAGCTTTTCCATTATTTTCCACAGCCCCAAAGGAAATCATTTCAATTTTAATAACCTTCTCCTTCTTGTTTATTGTCACACAGACTTATAAAAACTGCAAACTCTAAATGTAGAGGATACAGTGAAAGAATGAAAAAAGGAGTCTGTTTCTTCCATCTAGTCTTTTATTTAAATAAAAATAAGACCTGTGTTGATTTTGCAGGAGAAAGTAGCTGGACAATAGATGACTCAAGCCTGCCCAACCCAGCCTTGAAAGGTATCAAAGGGCATACCATGGCACTGGTAAAGAGCACCAGACAATTCCTGCCTCACCCAGCCCTGACTTTGCCTCCCACCCACACTCATGACATAACCTGTCATGTACAATATTCAGTACTGCTCTGTACATACCCACCAGTGATGTTCCACTCTTCAAATGCCAGGAAAACAAGCAATTCTCCTCTGGGTCACTATTTCCTGCAACACTAGCTCCATATTAGAAGCCTCACTAGCATTTCTGCCGGTCATTTCTCCAAATCATAAATCCTTCCCATGGCTACAAGGAGATCTGGGAAGATGACTGTACAGCATTTTCACCCATCTACCAACACCCATAAAGAGCCAAGCTGGAGGGAGGGAAATAGCCAGAATGTTACTACTACCTGTCATAATGTGGGCACTGTCACATGACAGTG
Source organism: Rhynchomys soricoides (assembly GCA_019843965.1). NCBI lineage: Eukaryota > Metazoa > Chordata > Mammalia > Rodentia > Muridae > Rhynchomys > Rhynchomys soricoides. Next base: position 1,733,847 of record JADRCH010000281.1, read on the forward strand.
AAGATGCAGACTCTACGGGCAGATAAGTGAGTTTAAGTCCTGACTCATCTTTTCCTTTAGCTCTTCTGTTGAGCATTCCCTAGTTCAACATCCTTCCTGCCCTTGCCTCTTCCTAGGATTTGCTTCTTGTACCTGGAGAGGTATATTGTTTACACGAACATTGGCCATGGAGCTCCCCAACCTTCTTCCATAATTTATATGTAACCCTGAGACTTGTTAACACAGGTTCAGCTATTTGGTTGTCTAGTTCAACTGTTTGCTTACTATCCTCCCCATGTTTATCCCATTTGAAAGTAAGAACCATAAAAAAAAAAAAAGGAGGCTTTGTCAATCTCAACTATATTTTCCAAAAATTGGATCCAGCACAAAGACCGTCCTATAACTATTTGGTAGTCAGACAAGTTGGATCAACTACCCAGTTGCTCCTCTGGGCCATAGCTCATTGTCTCTAAGGAAGATTAACAATCCAAGCTGCATCTTAGGATCATGTGAAAGATTAAGTAGGTAGAGGAGGGTAGGCAGCAGATGGTGACCATGCCCACTCAGCCACCTTGCCTCTCCTGATTCTATCTAAAGTCTCTCCTAAGGGAGCAATTGGACTAACACCCCTTCACTTAAGAAAGCTGATGTGATAGAAACAGAGCGAAGACGGTGCATTTTTGCCTTTAAAGTTCAATGCTTTCAGTCCAGAAGCAAGGCAGAAAATACTTAAGAGAGCAAGCAGTCAATTAAATCTTGTTTTTATTGTCTTGCTACCTGTATAAAATTCTCTAAGTAACAGATTGCAAGCAGAAGAGATTTGAAATCTTCACTCTGCTCCATCCCCAAACTGGGTGGAAAGAGACGAGAGATTGGCAGCACTGTAGACACCAGAGTAGGAGTAGTAGACCCAACCTCAGAGTCCATCTAACCTTCCAGAGCATAACAACCTCTAGATACACATCATCCAGGAGCAGAGGGGTCTCCATAACCCCTGGGCTCCCAGGAGTCTACAGTGGCTCCTGCATGGTACTTTAAAACTATCAGGTTTCCTTTATACTCCATGGAATGGTATCAGAATGCAGAGAAAGATGTCACGGAAAAAAGAACCTAAGGACCAAGGAGTTACATCTTGGTAGCCACTATTAGGAAAAGAATGCCCTTGGGCCAGAGCCTCAGCCGTATATGCCTGAGCTAGGATAATTCTCAACTGTGGTGGTTTGAATTGGTCTGGCCCCCACAGATATATCTGTTCTAATGCTTGGCCATAGGCAGTGGCACTATTAAGAGGTGTGGCTTTATTGGAGTAGGTTTGGCCTTGTTGGAGAAAGTGCATCACTGTGTAGGTGAGCTTTGAGGTCACCTGTGCTCAAGCTCCACCTGCCATGGAATCCGAGCCTCCTCCTGGCTGCCTACAGAAGACAGTCTCCTCCTGGCTGTCTTCTGATCAAGATGTAGAACTCTCATCTCCTCTTCCAGCACTATATCTGCCCACATGCTGCCATACTTCCTGCCATGATGATAATGGACTAAACCTCTGAAACTGTAAGCCAGCCCCAATTAAATGTTTGCCTTTATGAGAGTTGCCTTGGACATGGTGTCTCTTCACAGCAATGAAGACTCAAACAGAGACATCAACCTGGGAAATATCCTATGAAAGAGAGGGACAGAGAGAAAAAACTTAGAATTTTCCCAAGCTTAAATCCAAAGCAATTATGAGATACCCAAGTACCTGACATTCCCTAGTGGTGACTAGAATTAGGTATATGCCACAAGGCTAGATAAAGACTTGAAATAAGACATCTAGACAGATGGCTTTAAATATTAGAGGAAGTTCAGAAGAAATATTCATAGGATGATATGTATTTGACTCACTGAGTGCGTAGCTTCTTGCATCCTATCCCTACAAAAATATGCAAAGAACTCCTTGCAGTGTCTGGCATTGGAGAGGAAGGAGGAGGCTCAGTGGATGCTGCTGCTATCATTGTTTGTCCTGCCTAGCCAGACATAAGTCTTTATGTGCATCATTCTTACCTCTCCAAACTGCCCTGTAACAGAGATACCTTATTGCTTCCTAGTTACAACTAAGAAAGTTAGAGCTTTAAAAAAGGTGTGCCAAAGTCACATGCTTAGACTTTGGATATGGGTTGTCTGACTCTGTCTCAGCCACCCACAGACATGTTTAGGAAGAGGATGCCTGGACTGTGGGCACAACTTGACCGGGCTGCCCTGTCTGGTAGCACTGCCAGTTGTTGAGCCCATCTTGTCTAGTCATGGCAGGGATCTTAGGTCAGGAGTAGTTGTCCAAGACTGTATTGGCTTCTCCAAGGTTCCTCAGCAGACAGAGATTGCTCTGTGATGTTGAGTGAACCCAGGACGTCTAGGTTTCTTGGTAGTTTTTCCCTCCAATGTCTTTTAATCCCTCAGCCTCAACACTCCCAAGTCAACAGAGTGCATGGGAGAAAAGCAGAGACGTCCTCTGAGAAACCTAAAAAACAAGGTGAGGTCCAGAGGGATAAAGTTCTAAGCATCTTAACAAGACACCATAGTCAAATGGCCACAGCCATGAATCCACCCTCTTATGGATAGAAACAAAGTTCCAAACTGTAGTTTGTAGTCCATAGGAGGAGCTGCAGAGCCCAATGCCCTTCAAAAATGCTCAAAGGGATGTGAGGGGCATTTTCAGAGAATCAGACTCATTTCCACGTCCAGAAAATTCATAATACATGCTCTTAAATTTTTCTCACTGAGTTGGGAGATGGATAGAGAAACAAGGGTCAATTTAATTAAGCTCTGACTTCTGCATAATTTGACACAAGTACACACACACACACACACACACACACACACACACACACTGTGCTGTAACAATGTCTGTCTACTTAAGAACTTGTTGAAACTGTGATTTGCAGGATTCCTGTAGCCTAACTTTGCATTCCATCTCACATTTCTTCATACCTCCCCAGCACCCAGATCACATTATCTCCTAGACTCAGGGTCTAACTCTACCTGTAGCCACTCCATCCATGACAAGCCTGCCAGATGTTCCCTGCTTTGTGAAGCACCTCCTAGGATGGAGGTATCTAGGAATATCTTATTATCTCACTGAAGAGCAAGAAAGGCTCAATACAATCTCAGTATAGGCTTCCTGAGCCAGGACATCAGACACACCACCACCACCACTACCCCTACTACTACCAGCAAGTTCAATGAGCCCAGGCATGGAGAGTGAGAAATTTGGAATCATACCACTGATTATGTGAAGGGTCTTCTATGTATCACCAGGACTGAGTGGCAAGGCCACAGAATCAAGGAACAGGTTTGAAGCCAATGAAAACTGCCTGATAGGTTGCCACTCATCCATGCCAAGTTGGATCCCTCTCTCTACACACAGGGAAGGGCTGAGGGATGCATTCTTGTGATGGAATTCTTTGGACAGCAGCCCAGAAGGGCACAAGCAGATGATTTTGCTCTATAGAACTTTAAGACTTAAAGCAAAAAGACTCTGGCCAGTGATATGTCCAAACCACCTCCAGCGCAGAAAAGGGGAGCTTTGTTCCATATGTCCATGAAGGTGTAGGTGCTCAAAATGGGGGATCTCTATGCAGGAGTAGAGGACACCAAACTCATTTTAAACTCATGCCTGTGAAGCACTTGAGAGCCATACATCTCTGCTACTGATCTCTTTGAACTGTGACGTCTTTTACCCTCATAAAAGCTCAGCACTCTGGCAGCAAAAGAAGCAGCCTAAAGCCAAAGCATCAGGGTGCTCTCAAAGAAATCTGCTGAGTCTCTGCTACGTGTCACAACCTGTTCTAGGTGTGATTAAGTTCCCAACCCACATAACCCTCCCTTCTCCCCCACAGGTGGTACAGTGTGTTATCCTCATTGTATAGGCAAGTAGGCTCTGTGTTTCTATCTAGTTATCTGCTCCACCCTGTCCACAAGCTGCCTCAGGACAATCACACTATCTTTTTTTTTTAATCTCAAATCCCAGCAAAGATTATGGCTATAACCAATGCTCAGTAAATGCTTTATTGAACCCCAGGTCTGTCCATCAGAAATCTGCACTTCTGTAGAGAGAATAACAATGTTGGTTGAACTTTGACACCAGGCTAGACATTGGCCCTGGCCATCACAAAGGCCAATTAGAAATCTTAGAAAAATGGGGTCAGGATCTTTACCAGACACAGAAAGGAGAAAAGTGGGCATTAGAGAGGAATTGGAGCCAGAAGCAATTGGGATATGTGAGTCCTAAGCTGGAAAGGAGATTAAGAAAAGGCTAAGGTTTCCTCCTGGCAGGGAGGCTGACAGCTCCTTAGCAGATCTTCCCAAGGCTAGTGGGGAAGGGGAAATGATGAGCCCTTTCCCTCCCACTTGGAAACACATTCTGTGGGGTCAAATCTAAACTCAAGGCCTTCTCCCCCACAACCCCCAGCCAGGCTCTAGTGGATTAGTCAGGAGTTTGCCTATTTCCTAGACAAGTTCCCTTTCTTCATGGTTTGATGTATACAGTACAGTGTTTGTATGATACCAGTGTTAGTAATCAATATCCATTCCACATGTACACACACACACACACACACACAGAGAGAGGGAGAGAGAGAGAGAGACTTATACACACAGACATACAGATGCAGACACAGAGATATACTTATTCACACAGAGAGAGACAGGCAAATAGATACACTTACACTCACAGACACAGGCAAGACATACAGACACACACACAGATACATACATACACACAGAGAGAGACACACACACACCACTGCTAATAACCACTGGCTTAATGAACCCCCCTGGTCTACGTGAGCTGCATTCATGATTCTATCTAGTAATAAATAAGCCTCACAAATTGAAACCTGAAAACTTCCAGATTTCACCCTGCTTTTCCTTCTGTCACTTATTTTATGCCGCATGAATTGAATATTAGTTTCCCGTTTCGCTGAAATGTCGGATCACTGGGGTAGCTTGAGCAGACTCAATTTCACTTCCAGTAATAGAGTGAGATTATTCAAAATTATTTCCAGTGGGCTGCGCCGGCCTATTCCTTCTGTTAGGAGAATAGAAGTAAACAGGTCCCCACCCTCCTCCCGGGCTGACATCCTGACCTGGCGCCCCTCTGCCTAGCTCCTTAATCACAGAAGCATTTTGGCTTTAGCCACGCTCAATTAATTCATCCAGGAAAGTGTCCAGTCAGAGGGAGTTGATTTGAAGTGAGATAAACTGGGCATCTGCTTGCAGATCCCAGACACACACGTCTTTCTCATCCTGAGAACTTGAAGTGCTCTCTCTACATTTAAAGCAAGCTCTTTCCAGTGCTGTTGTCTGTCTCTTCCCCCTTGAGAATTTAAGCAGCAGTGTTGACAGAGGCGATAAATGGTGAGCTTCTCTGGAAATCTAAAAGGGCACCAAGAGGTTCCCCAGGAACCTGGGGTTCCCAGCAGACCCCAAGTCTGACCTGACCATGTAGAGAACACTAGGACATCTGAATGGAGCGGATTTAGTTTCCCATACTGGGCATGTGCAGCTGGTTCCTCTCTCCTTGTGGAGCAAAAAAGAGCTGAGCCAGCACTTAACAAAAAGGGATGTCAACTTTTTCCTTTTTCCCTCAAATTTGATAAGCAAAGGAAGATTAGTGCTCTTCCTCTAGACTCCATTCAGGACAATGTTTCTTTCAAGGCATCCCAAATTGGCAAAGGAACCCAGGTCCTGCAGACAGCCTTGAAGCATGTGGGAAGAAAAGAATGTATTGTCACCGACCCAAGCTGGCAGTCTTGGGTGCAGTGGTATTCTCATGGGGCAAGAAGAATCTATCCTGTGAGCCTTTCCCAGGCCAGTTCAACAGTGCTAAGAAGACGGATAGGGAAGTTTCTGTCTAGTGGATAGGAGGCCTGAGCCACTGGTGGCCTCAGGTCACCCCCAGAATACTGTTTCCACAGTACCAAGAGTGCTACATGGTACAGGCATGCTGGGAAACCAAGGACCAATGGCAGCATTGAAAACAGGCTTTCTGTCCAGGGTCAGCTAGGGTTTCCACCCTGTGCCACCCCTCACATTTTCCAATGATGTCACCTCAAGCAAATAATTGGTGAAAAAGAGACTTAAAGGGGAAGAGAGGGCCTGTATGGAAGAACAGTGGGATGGAGGGAAAGACAAGCAAAAGGCTGGGCCACCCCATTGTGATCAGGGAGATCTTACAGTCCCATGGCAAGCAGGGTTGTGGGCCAGCCTTTTCCTGAAAGATGCAGCTTCCTCTCCTGATCCCTGGAAACCATGCTGAGGATGGAATGTTTCCCCAACAGAGAGGAGACCTCTGTTTCACCCTGTATCCCATCCAAAGACGCAAGGTGGTAAACTAAGGCCGGTGTCCAGCCCTATCTCTACTGTGCTATGTGATACTGAAGAATCTATAATCCTTCTCTGGGCTTCAGCTATAGAGAAATTAGTGTCTGTGATGAAATAATAAGCCAATCTACGGGCACATCAGCATCAACCCAATCAGAAGGTCTTTGCAAGGAGCTCACAGCAGTTGACATTTGTGAAATAATGATTCTATGTTTCCTGGGAGCCAGGCATTGTGCCAGGTACTTTGCTTAGGCTAATTTTATTTGACTTGTATATCAACAAATGATTAGCTGCATGCTTTCTACATAATCATTTGGTCAAGTACTAGGACAAAACAGTCAGATAGACAGCTATATCCCTGTCACCCTGACACTTTCACTCTAGCCGACTCACTTGTGCCTCGTGACGCCATCATACCTGAGGAGATAGCAGCTCAGAGAGATGGAGTAACTCACTCAGGGTCACAAAGCATTCCGAGCAGAGTTAAGAAGAGACCCATGGTCTTCTAGCTCTCAATATATGATTCTGTTCAACTTCTGAGTTTCCTGTACCAATAAGATGAAATCTTAAAACTTAGTGAAGGAGGGAAGAAGAGGGATAGTGGAGAGAGGGAGAGAAAGAGACAGAGAGAGAGAGAGAGAGAGAGACAGAGAGAGAGAGAGAGAGAGAGAGAGAGAGAGAGAGAGAGAGTGAGAGTGCACTTTTAAGCCCTCAGCTAGTACTCTCTGGGAAGCCAAAGCTATGACCTGACCAAATTCTAATTTGCTAAATCCAAATATTTCTTATACCAACCAGGAAAGAAATGCTGAAGGGGCCAACAAGGAAAAAAAAGAAAAGAAAGAAGAGGAGCCAAAAACATAAGGCTCTTATCATAATAATAGGCTTACATTAAACCAAATAAAGTCGTTCTGGAATGACTATAGAGAAATAGCAGAGGCGTCGTGCCCCTGGGCTGGCGCTCTGTTTATGCACTGCACATTACACCTTTCTTCACAACTACCTAAAGTGGTACATTTGTAATTCCATAATGTATGGAATTCATTACATAGTTTTGCAATGAAATTATCACACTGTGCTTGGGACATCTGCACTCTGTCATACATCATTCTATTCATTTCTAGTTAATTTAATCCCAATATCTGCCCACATGATAAGACAGATGTTCAGCTACACTGCAGCTTCAATGGCTTTCTGCCTTGAAGAAAGTTGAAGCCGTTGAAAGAAATGACATCTATCAGACGGAGCGCTTACAGTACTAAAAGTTGGGGCATTTGCCTCTTTGCTGTCATTAGCTTCATTATTTGTTGTTCTATTGCAGTAACCTCTGCCATGAGGATCAACACGGAGCTGTCGGAGGCAGGAGGCTAATGGGAGCGCTTCCGTGAGCATTGCTAGCGCCCCTGGAAATGAGTCCCCATCAAAACTCATTTAGAAATATCTGCTTGTCACTCAGAGGGGGGAAAAAAGAACAAACTAGATAATTTTCTCTATTCCATGAGTCACATTCCCTGCTTCAGGGAGCAGCGAGGAGACTGTCTTGAGAGGCGCCAGTCTGCCTGGCCAGTCTGAACCCTTACCTTATGTGACCTCCTTGACTCCCTTGGAAGGCATCCACAGGGTACCCAGGTCTGTGACCCAGTGATGCTTCTCACCACTTCTCTAATGGAGACTCCCACAGAAATTCAGTGTCGTGTCGTTCATACAATGGCTTGCCCTGGGTAGGAAATCCAGTGGGCCAGGCATCACCCAGGTGACATGGGGTGAGTGATTCAACCAATTTAGAACCACAGCTTTACTGTTTTCATAATCAACACTAAAGCCTACATCACAGAGGTAGGGCCATCTGATGAGATAGTACAAAGTACTGAGCCCTAGGCTTAGCTTGATCACATACATAATGCTATCACAAAAACATTTGACAACAGAGGACTTCACATATACTAGAAGCAGCTGGTATGATTCCTGCTCCATTGTGCCATCTGTGGACATTCACACCAATGCCACTGTTACTGCCACTCCACAATAAGTCATTTTACATAAAGTTTTGGCCACAGGAGTTATAGGTTAAAATCACTTCTAATATTTTCAAGGGTTGATTATTGTCCTTATTAGATAGTACACATGTGATCCCTGAACTAAAAGAACTGCTGATGAGGCCCTGACAAGTACAGTGCAGGAAAGCAAGGTATTGATACACTGTCCGGCAAGACTGCCCTCTGAAGGATGGGAGGAGTCACTGCATGAAACACGAGAGACCTAACCATTGCTCTGTTTATTCATGAAACAGTTCCAGCGAAGTATCAGGAACTCTGATGGGACATGATATAGGTCAACACTGGTGTAGATACTACATGAATATATGCATACATGCACATTTCACACACACACACACACACACACATATACAGACATATTTTACATGTGACATTTTAATACAAATATATTTTAGCACCAAATCACTGACTAGACTCACATTCTTTGTTACCCTCCATTTTAGAATCACTTTGTCTACCAAATTGCTATTCGGAAGGCAGATAACAACTCCAAGATGGCAAAACTCTACTCTACAGAATTTTGTCTATAGAACATAATTTTGAACATTTTTTTCTATTGCCCAAAATAGTCTCTTTATTTTCCTCTCTTACTTTCTTTGAATTCCCATATTCATATATTAATGGGACTTATCTTGTGTAATATTATCACTGTTTTTTTTTTCCTCTTCTAACTTGCCATAGACACAAGAGGCTTTTGAAGGGTTCCATGAAAAGATTGACTAAATCCTGGTGCTCTACCCATCCATCACTCTATTCTGCCACCTCTAGTCAAATGACCTTCTTTATCCTTCTTTATAAATCTGATAACCACACGATTTGCCTTCCCAAGGTCATGACCCAGGAAGGACTATGTTAAGGACTGGAAGCCTATCCCCTTGCATGCCTCACTCCCTACATTGCTCATTGTTCCAGCCCCCACCCACCCCCCATCATTTGCCCATCTTGGCTTGAACTCTAAAACCAAAGGTCAAGTATATTTACTCTCTGGACCCCAGTTTTGTCATCTGTAACTTGAGATGATTGGCCTACATCACTTGTTTTTGTTTTTGTTTTGTTTTGTTTTGTTTTTTCTTTTTCTTTTTTTGTTTTGTTTTTGTTTTTGTTTTTTTAGTTTTTCTTCTTTCATTGCTGAATCCCCAGTGCTTCCAATGGTACCCTGATGTAGTTGGTCTTTAAATATTTAATGAATACACAAGTAAATCAACAACCTAGGTGTTTAATCAGGTCTCAGCTCATGGGGTACCAATTATAGAAGTAAACCCCCAGAGCCCTGCTTTAAGAAGACATTGAAGATAGTTCTGAGGTTTTTGAGGAATGGATAAATGTAGACTCTGATGGGCAAGGCTGCTATCAGGCTCAGTGGATACCACCAGGATTTTCAGGTTCTTGTGTCCCCAAAGAATCAAGTAGAGACATAATGGCGGCAGGAAGCAGTGTACTTCCAAAAGAGAAATGTGCCAGAGCATGGGAGACATAGCAAGACCAAAAGCTGTAGTGAGAACAAATCATGCTAGCCCCCATCCACTCTGTGCAAAAGATGGGGCTTTGTCGTTTCCATAGCATGGTATTAGGTTTAAAAGAGAAATACCTCCCATAGGTTTATGTATTTGAAAATGTGGTCCGAGTTGGTAACATTGTTTCGGGATGTTATAGGACCTTTAGAACATAGAGCTTTGCTGAGGAAGTACATCACTAGCAGCAGGCTTTGATGGTTTACAGTCTCTCCACACTTTTTGCTAACTCAGAGGCTTCCTGTGTGCAGTTGAGATGTGACCTCTCAGCTTCCTGCTCCAGCCACCTGCTGCCATGCCTCCGCCTTCTATGATGGTCTGCCTTTCTGGAGCCATAAGCCAAAGCAAAGACCCCACCTTCTTTTTCTATAAGTTGCTTTGTGTCATAAAGTTTTATCAGAGTGTTGTCTGAAGAGTAATATGTGTCCATTTGTATGATACATGCTCGTGCTTGTCATATTATCATCTTAAATCTCCATCCAGGGGCATGAGATTTAGTATTCTAGTGAGCCATAGCTTAAAGGTCAGACATTCTAGAGTCCCTCTGTACCTTGACCAGTGGTATAAACCAAATTTACTTAGCCACTGATCATAGACATATGAACCAGATTTACTTGGCCACTGCTCATAAACTCCAGCCTTCCAGTTTGCCAAATTATTTTCTAATATTTGAATTCTTTGCATAAGACTCTTGGGGCCTCCCTCTCTGCCCTCTTCTGCCTTGGTATGGCACAGCAATCACCATCACCATACAAGATAAAAAGATCAGAAGAAAGGAGAGGAAAAATAACACGAAGTTTAGTTTTGTGTGAGGAAACCCAAAGTGATAAATTGGAATCAAAGGTGAGATGAAAGATAAAAGCAACTGCCTGCTTCCTCCAGCACATTCATCTTAAAATGGAAGCCATTCCTGCTACGGAGAGCTCCCACTTAAGGCATAGCTGAGCACTCCTAAGTCCAGCACCCAGCACCCCAACTTCTCTCTTCTCAAAAAGCAAGTCTCCTTGAGGATCTCTTTCCAAGTCCCAGAATCTGGCCAAGCTGTCAGGACATCTCCACGGAGAGCAAGGATCACTCCTAATGCCACCAGCAGCACATAGTTCAGGTTCCAGGGTGGTGAGGATTGGAGGGCAGACACAGCTCACTTTGATAACCAGCCCTGTGAATCATGCCTTATTTGACACAGGAGAGGCAATTTATCTTCTTTTTGTAAAACAGAATTAATAATAACAGCATCACTCCATAGCACTGGAAGAAACAAAAGGACTTGGCACTCTGTGAGTCTTTGTTTTAGGACATCTCCTTCCCATCTCACTTTGTCTTAGACCAGCCACTTCCAGGCTGCCCCGATATTATCCCCAAAGAGCCACCATTGCTTAAGTGGGTGGAAAGAAGAGGTCTCTCCTCTGTGGTTTGCTGCCATAGGAGCTGCTCTTTCTGGATTCTGGAAGCCAGTTTAATACTGAGTTTCCCGGCTGGGGGCCTCCAGATATGCCCTGAGCATATTGAACTCCAGCTGTTGAGCTGAGCAACAGCTGGAAATTACACAATTGACACCTAAATGGAGGCGGTGATCCCTGCACAATCACCGCTGTTACCTACACGATACTTTCTCCCTCAGCCTCACTGATTTTTTTCCTGTGGTTGCTCAAGGCCATGCTGACTTCCCAAGCTGGCCCAAGCAGGGAAGTATCTGCAGGTGGTGGTCATGGGGATGATGAGGTGTATGTGAGGATGCTCACTTATGTGTGTGTTTGGCTGATTATCATAGCCAAATTGACATAGAGCCTGGGGATAGCATACTGATTTCTCTCATCTGCAACTCTGCCTCCTAATGTATCAGAACCCTGCAGCATCCCTTTAAGCAGCCATACACTGAGCAGAGCAAAGCTGTTCTTGGCTGCTTTCAGCCCTGGGGCCTGAAGCATTGATTGATCCTGAGAGACTAGGTAGGGAGAGCAGAATAGCATGCATGGTGGGCAGAGCACAGATTTCTGCTCTCACAAAGACCAAACTCCAGCTTTCTCGTGCCCTGCTGTATGACTTTGAACAGTTCCCTCCCCACCCTGCCCCACCTCGCTCTCATAGGTCGCTTACACCAGTCATATTGGGGAGTGCTGAAAGAGAAGATTCAAAGCATGGTAATCCTGTGTACAGCTGAGTGTCTTTGTCAGAAGTCCCTGCCCTATGTACTCTTCATATTATTGTGATCAAATGCCTGGCAAGAGGCAACTTAAAGCCAAAGGATAGATTTGGGCTTTGGGTTTGAAGGCATAGTTCATTATGTTGGGGAAGGCATAGTACCAGGCTTCAGCTGTGACAGGTCACCTCTAGGTGGATCAGGAAAGTTGAGAAAGGACAAGAAGTAGGCCTGCCTATAAACCTCAAGCCCACCCTCTACCACCAGCAGCCTACTTCTTCCCATACATAGTACATGTATGTATCCCATACATAGTACAACTTCAAAAGCAAGGCCACCAGCTAGGAACCAAGTGCTCAAATGCATGAGACTACCAGATGGTTTATATTCAAACTAGACCCATCCTGACTAGTTCTTAGGCAAATGGCCTGAGAGCTCATTTCTCACTTCTCATTCCTTGGATTTCTCATTCCTCATTCTATACCAATCGAGTCTGATCCTATGCAGTTATCTGTACCCAGAGGCCTTGCCTTGATCCTCCAGCACACACCTATTTGCCACTCCCTCCAGCACACACTAGAGAGAGTTGTTTCCATGTCTGTGGCCTGGACAGAAGGACTCTCCCTGCATCCCTTCCTGACTCTTTTCCTTACAAAAAAGTAAGAAAAGAGCAATAGCCATTATGATGGTATGTCTATAACCTTCCAGAGGCTACAGTTGCTAACAGATCCATTCATCAAGCATCCTTCCTTCCTGACTGATAAATGGTCATATCTTACCTACATTCTCACAGGTAACAAATAAAAGGCTGGCTGGTTTGTTGATCATCTCTAAGAAGAGAAGAACATTCTATCCAGATGACAAGATTATAAGCCTTGCCACTTAACCTTGTTTCAGTGACTTGGGATATAATCTGAGGCAACTGAGCCAGGGCAGTAATTAAAGCTGACAGGAAGGAACCAACTAGCAGGGACCAGACAAATGGGTGAAAAATGGCTCTAAGCCCGTGAACAGCTCAGGAAAAGAAAAACTGGGGTGGAGCAGTAGAAAATGAGAGAGCCCAGGAAAATATTACAGTCAATCTTTTCCAGTATGTATGTATGTATGTATGTATGTATGTATGTATGTATGTATGTATCTATCTATCTATCTATCTTTCTTTCTGTGCATGAGCCTCTGTGTGTGTGTGTGTGTGTGTGTGTGTGTGTATGTGCTGTCTTTCTTAATCTCCTTTATACCTTATGTTCTAAGAAACAGTCCCTCACTGAACCTGAAGCTCATCAATTCAGCCAGGCTGGTTGGTCAGTGAATTCTTAGGATGCTCTGGCATCCGTCTCTCTGGCACTAGGATGACAGAGACATGCCACCTCTCCTAGCCTTTCATACAGAGCTGTAGGCCAGCTCCTTGTGCCTTCACAGCAAGCACTTTACCCACTGAGCCATTGCCCCAGAGGTTAGCAACTGCATGCATCATTTCTTCATCATCATCAAAGCCCATGTTTTTATCACGACTCCTTTCTTCAGCTGGAACAGCTTAGCAAAGTCAGACATACATTTCCAGAAAGTGTAACTCTGTCTCCCTGTGTGCACTGAAAGAATATAGATTGGCATCAGCACCAGATGTTGGCAGAGACTCAGGGAATACAAGGCAGGCAGGCCTAAGCCCTCACAGAGCTGTCACTCCTATGAAAAGAGACAGACAATAAGCATACAACCTAAGCTGATGGTCCTCATCTTGGGTTGGTAACACCTGTGCAGAGGGACACTAGCTACCTAAGGGGAATATGAGGAGCTGAATGTAGAACTTTTATGAAGCCTTGCTGCATGAAGTGCATCATGGGGAGTGAGGAATTTTGCTTTCTGTATTATGAATGTATTATCAGCTAGCTTCCTGCTCAGGCCAGTTGCTACCCTGTCTTCCTTGCCATTACAGACTCACCCTCTGGAACCATAAGCCAGGCCAGAATAAACTCTTTTATAAATTTCTTTTGGTTGTGGTATTTTATCAGAGCAACAGAAAGTAACTGGCAACCCACCCTCATATTAAGTGGGGTCAAAACCATGAAAACCTGCATGCTTGGTAATGAGACTTTCCCTCCTATGTGCTAAATATCTGCCTCATTCCAAATGCCACTGTGCACCCTGGCTGAGAACACTGGGAGATTCATGATGAAACAGGAAGTTTCCATGTCAGGACTTCATAAGAAAAAGATGATGGCACCAAGATAAGGGACAAGATGGAACTGATGCCACACGTGTAACTGAGGAGGGTAAACGGAGGCTCTCCAGAAGCTGTACCACTTCTTTGTAACACTACCACACACCCACTAAGGTCTCCTCACCTAGAAACACATCTTTGAGGCTGTGGTAACAATCTTCGAAGCTCAGGATCTTGTATGAGGGTTTACATCTTAGCCTAGGTGGTCTTGAACCCAGGGGTCATATGACTTCCTAAGTTAAAGATGAATAACCTGGAAGAGAGAGGAGAAGATGAACTCTTGTGATTAGAGTGAGGTGTCAGGAAGTCAAAGAAGGCTTCAGAACTGGAAGAAACTAAATGAATTCCAACAAAGACAGATGGCCCAAGGAGATGCCTCCGAAGAGGTCACTTTTATATGGACACCTGACCTCTCAGAGGGACCAGCCGTACATTGAGGCTTACTTGAACCTGCTTTTTTTCAGATGAGTAAGGATGAACGCCCAGGCCAAGTAATTCATGCAAGGGACAGAACAGAAATTCAGCCCTATGAGCCAGGATTTGACCCCAGAGTTTGAATCTTGGTTCTATCCCTTAGTATCTACTAAATCGGACAAGTTATAACCTGAGTCTGTCTCCCTAACCTGGAAACCAACTTAGTCACCTTGTTCCTACTGAGGTTAAGGGAAGGAGCTCGTTAAACATACAGACTGCCCCCGTCACAATGAGGTCTCGATGTTAGCTATCATACCTATTATTCTTGCTACATCAACTTCCAGTCAAAATAGCCAGAATTCTTTCTTGATGGCTAAGACCTAAAAGATAAGATAATATGGGTGTGTGATCCTATGAAAGGACCATGCTTTGTAGCTGAGTCCCAAGGCTGAGTCTCCAGGTTTGGAGTGAGTGGCACAGATTGCTGCTTGGGCTTGAACTGCACACAGCCTGCAGATTCCTGCCTTTCAGAGATCCGTGTACGTGCCACTCACAGATCTGTAAGGCACAGAGCTGCCTGATAAACAGATGATTGTCAGCGCCTCTGATCTCACACCTGAGGGCCCTGGGGAAGGGAGAGGCCTGCTGTCTTGTCTCTTTTCCAGGAGCTGCAGGCTGGCCCAGCAAGTGCAGTCCTGTTCCACACTGTCCTTCATTGAGAGTGCCAGAAAAAAATGTCCTGATGCATGCAGAAGAAATGCCTCCAAGGGGAAGGCCTGGTCCTTGATTCCTTCCAGAACCTCCCAGAGGCCCAACACCATTGCTAAGCTTGTGATCAGCAGCTCAGGGTACCATGCTCCCCTTCTCCACTTGTGGTTCTAAGCAAGGTCAAAGTGGGTGCCCATAGCACAAGTGGGGTACAGAATGGAGAGGACACCAGCTTTAGGATGATAACTGATCCCCAGAACAGCCTGAGAGTTTAAAACCAAGACTCTGCCACCAAAAATAAACAAACAAACAAACAAACAAACCTTGAGAAAAGGGCTGGGTTAGAGAACAGTCGTTCAACAGGTGATCTATGACCTATGACATCCCAGAAGGAACTGGGTTCTAAGGGACTTGGCTAAATTGAGCAGCCTTGACATCATGGTGTTTACCACCAAATGAATATTAGCATCTAACTCAATCACCCCCCCTCAAACAAGTGCATAATCTAGCACAAATGGGATATGCCTCAGTCATTCGTCTCTCCAGCATTCTCTCCTGGGAAGCTCACTGAGCCTCGGGCTTCTAAGTTTCTTCCTTCAGTCCTTAAAATCAAGATGTAACCACTGTTGCCAAGTGGTATGACTCCATTCCCTGCCAAGGTCTTAGGCCTGTAGGACTTGGCCAGGGCCCAGCCCTCTTCATCTCAGAAATATCTTCTCCATTCAGGCTTTGAAACTTAATTCTTCTTATTTATGAGAGAGAGAGAGAGAGAGAGAGAGAGAGAATCCTTAAACACCAGGACCTGATCACATACCCTCTGTGTTGCCATGGGCTGGATTACCCTTGTGATTTGTACAGGTAGCTTCCACCCATCCCACCCTTCTTTTCCAGCTGTAAGTTTTAGGTGCTAGCATCTATTCCTCAGAATATAGGAAAGAGAGAGAAACAAGCAAACAAAGCAAGCTCAGATGCTGCTATCTGCTGATGCATATGACAACATCCCACCTAGATCTGCTGCAATTTTAAGGTTCTGTTTGCTTGTTTCAACCTTACTGCACATGCAGAGTAAAAACAATTTCTTAAACAGCAATAGTTTGGGCCAGAGGGATGGCTCGGAGGATAAAGGTACTCGACTCTAAGCTCAATGACCAAAGTTCCAACCCTGGAGCCTACATGGACAGAAAGCCAATGCCTGCAAGTTGTCTTCTTACTTCCATATGTGTGACATGGCATGTGTGTGAATGCACACACTCACAGGGTGGTCATTTTATACTTTGGCCAGTTCAATCGTGGAACAATGAGTGCCTACCCACACAACCAAGAAAGGCATGGACAAGGGCAAGGTGTGATTCCAGGAACTCTCAGGATAGGAAGAAACATACATTTTCAGAATTGATGCCTTCCCTTGATGGTAGATATATCACCAACAGGTCAGAAGCAAGTATGGATCAAAGATTGAAATGGAATACAAATCATACAGGATTACAACAAAAATACACCCTGATGCTTCATTATTTAATAAGAAACTGCCAAGTATCTCTTAGAGCAAGAACTAGGGTGACACAGGTGCTCTAATGTACAAGCCATCTCCAGTACATTAAATGTCATGTTTGTGTAGCAGTGTATAGAAATGATGTGTATGTTATTAAGTGTGAGAAATGGAGCATACATCCTTCTTCATGTATTCACAAGGCTAACAAGGCTCTGCTCTATGCACTTAGATAGGCAGAGTCACCATGTGCATGCATAATGCTAGGCACAGCATTACCTGTGGTCCACCACCAATGCCTAGGGAAAAGAGAATCATGGACTCCCACTGAATTCATAGGTCATCAGAGAGGTCATCTGTGCTTGAGATTTCACTAGAGTGGTGAGGTCCTTGAGGACAGAAACCATAGCATTTGTGAAGACCTGGAGAATGAAAAGATAATTGCAGAACAGAGTGAGCCAGAAGACCATGAAGCCCCTTGCCAGGAATAGTGCTCAGTTCCTGAGGCGTCTCATGGAGTCCTTCGACTAGAGCATGCCTGTCTATCAGCTTGTCCCCTCTTCCACTCCACTGCATCCCATTCCACCTCCCCACCTTCACTGCCAACTCAAACTCCTTCATCCTGCTTCTCAAAGAGACTAACTCTCAGCACCATCTACACTTGAGTCCACAAGATAATTTCCTGCCCTGTTAGTAGTCAGTCTCACTTTAGAACTGGCTCACAGAGAAGGTGACGCAAGTTTGTTTTTAGGCCAAGACACAGTGTCTCCTTGTTTAAGATTATGGTCAAAATGTGTGGCTGAGTCTTCTAAGTCAAGGCCAGCAGACACTCTTGGTGATGGTGGTGGTGGCAGCTAGGTCTGATGATGACAAAGGAGGTGGATATCAGATGAGAGAAATGTGTAGAGACTTAGCAAACTCTTACAAAGGGAGTGAGGCTCAGAAGTATAAATGACCATACTGTCTCCGGAGTCCATTACATGGTGCTATGTTGCCTACACCGCCTTGAACATTTGATCCATCTGCTTAAAGAAAATACACTTTGCTGAAAATGATGCTAATAAGTGTCTACATTTACAGCAGAAGTCCCAAAGTTAAAAATGACTTCCAAATGTTATAGATTTTTTTCTTCAAAAATAAAAGTGATTGTTCAGATGATTTTATAATATGGGTGATTAAATGAAATCTCATTCAATGTCTATTGATACCAAATTCCTGTCCATGTGGAGTAATCTAGTGTAGAAATGAGGAACTCAGGCCTTGGCATTAAAACCTCTGGTTCTGATTCTCACATCGTGATGTAGGAACATAGAGGTGACCCCTGACCTCTCTGCATTTTAGTTTCTTCCTCTATAAAGCATAAAGACTGTGTCTGTCTTATGAGGTTACTTATGGCACAAGTGAGCGAGTAGCAAGGAAGTGTGCCTGGGTGGATGGAAAGAGAACAGGAAGAACTTGCTGCCAGAGCATCACCCTTGCTACTTTACATAGCTGAAGTTTGCACTCCTTATATTAAACTTTCAAGATTGAACTCAAATCAAGCTTGCCACAAATGATGTTTGTCTATCCATCTCCGCTGAAGACCCAAGTTACTTTCTGGATCTTCCAGGAAAGAGATGGGCACAAACAAGGAGAGTTGAAGAAGGGGGCATGTGTAAAGGGTTAGGAAGAATTAAAAGAAATCAACAAAGGGGAATGGGTGGCATTAAGGGACTGGAAGCTGTGTGGACTGTGATCACTCCTTAGCCTGAGGAGCTATCAGAGGGAAGCACAGGGATCAGAATCTGAAGAGTGAAGTGAAGCTGTCAACAACTAACCAAAGCTGAAGCTTTTAAAAAGTGACCTAACCATCTATGGGACTCTGGCAGAGAGGACCTGAGTCCTGCATTCCCAGATGTAGCTGGTGTCTTGTGCACAGAAAGGTCAAGCATAGCCAGAGGACCTGACCATGAGGAAATGTGAACAATGCTTCCCAAGGAGGCCTCTTGAGCACAGGCCTTGGCAAAGGAAGCAGGAGATTTGGCTGAGAAGAGAACAGTGGGGAGATCCCCTCCAACCTCTTTCTTACTTTTCTATAACATCTTCATGTTTTATGTTCTCTTTTCATGGGTGGTTTGCACGCCTATATGTTTGTTTATTATGTGCATGCCTGGTGCCTGTGACGGCCAGAGGAGGGTATCAGATCTTCTGGAACTGGAATTACAGATGATTGTGAGTAGCCATGTGGTGCTGAGAATTGAACTCCAGGTCCTCTGGAAGAGCAGCCAATGCTCTTAAGTGCTGAGCCATCTCTCTATTCCTCTTTGTTTCCTCGGTAAGTCTACCTAAGAGGAAAAGTCTCTGCTGGTGGCCTCTTGGCAGTTGAGTTCTGAACTGACCCAAGTCTTCAACACAGTCTCTACCCTGGAAGCTCAGGAAGGAGTTTGGAATAATTCCTTGGGTAATTAGAAACTTTGCAATCTCAGGAGAGGGTTAATTAGAACAAATGGTGCAATTTGCCTTGGTCCTTGACTGAAAGATGCAAAGAGACAATCACCATCAAAAAGCTGCCTGGTCCGGATGTCTGCAAGGAAGTAACTAAGGACAGAGGGGGTTTGATTTTGTGCTTTTAATTTTCAGCTGTACTAGGTCTTAATTAGAACAATATCATTTATTGTGAATTTGTCTCCATGTGGTCTCATAATCGGCCAAAGATAAGGATTCCTACTGTGGACTAGTTTATGACTCTTGGTGTCCTCTGGCTTGTGTAACAGTGACAAGGGAGTGTGGGGTGGCTTGTTCTGTTGTACAGATATGGAGTGCAGCTGGCAACTTTATTGGGTTTGCCCCTCCCCAGCCAAACAGACTGCTCTTCTCTTCCTCCCTTACAAATAGCAATAATTAAGATGTCTGGTTACCAATGTTTTTGTAACTAACTCCAGAAACGGCCCGGAGGGAAGACTTTTCAGGCACTTTCTTGAACGAAGTGTGAAGCTTCTGTTGAGCACCTGTGGTGCACTGGAATTGTTGGAATGATATACATTAAAACATAGACTCTTCCACCAAGTAGCTTAGAATTAGGTTCAGAAGAAATGTATGAGTAGTAACCAACAGAGAAAGAGGCTAACAGAAGGGCAAGGGATTCCTCTTGGATCCCAGAAGCTCCACTCATCATGAAACCCTTCTGAGTCACATAGTCCCAAGGGCCCTAGTGTGTGCCTCTGTAGGACATCAGCATGCCTAGTTCAGAGTACTGCTGTAGGAACTAAAGACTCTTTGAGAGAAAAACACTGCCGTGTCCCAAGTAGTATGTACCAAAGTGCAAAACTGTGTTAAGAAGATGTCAAAGGAACATAGAGATCTTTTCTTGTTTGGGCTCTGTGCATGCACGCGTGCATGTGCATGTGTATGCATGTGCGTGGTGTGTGTGTGTGTGTGTGTGTGTGTGTGTGTGTGTGTGTGTGTATGTTGCCATTCACCTGTTTGTTTGAAATAGTCTCGCTCTGCCCTGGAACTTTAAGATTCAACCAGTCTGACTGGTCAGCAAGCCCAGGGATCATCTGTCTTCTCCTCCCCAGCACTGAGATTAAGAGTAGGTGGTGCCAGGCCCATCCTTTTCTCCTGGGTCTTAGAGGTACTCAGGTGCCTGTGCAGGTGCCTACACTTGTGTGGCAAGCACTTTGTTCACTGAGCAATCTCCCCAGCCACAGGAATTCATTTTAAGGTATTCTCACTAGTTAAGCCTAGAATACTTTTTTAATCTGATTAAGTAATAACTAATTATAACCAGTGGCTATATAAACATATATATGAATTATTTAGCCTAGACTAAGAAATAAATTGTATTAACAATGAATGAATCAATTTTAAGAAAAAGAGATATTCTTCTTTATAGTAGAACGTCAAAACTAACAACTGTGTGAAGAATTCGATAAAACAAGATGACTTTTGGCTGCTATAGTGACAAGTGATTTAAAAAAGAATTACAAATCTAGGCTGAAACAAGCAGGTAGAATTTTGATGAGAAATGGGGTATATATTTAGTCAGAGTCTCTTCTAAAAATATTTATTCATTTCAGGGAGGAAAATGGTGAATACATGAAGAAGCCTGTAGCTATCACCTTAGCTGAGTGATCAAAGTTAACACAGTCCTAGCAAGGCAGAGCTGTATCCTGAGGCTGATCTACTGTAAGGAGAATAACTAGCATTAGCCCCTATGATGTCTGTGCCAAAATAGCTAATTTTAATCTGATCTTGAAAACCAAAATCGCATCTAAATTGATGGGCTGGTGACCTAAAACTGCCCAGTACTCTTTTAAGAGTGTCGATATCATGAAAGAAGAAAAAGAGGAGGAGGAGGAGTCAAAGTCGATGACAAAAGGAAAGATCTGAGGGATGACCTATCCTTGCACCATAGTCACCCCACCCCCACTTCCACCCCACACACTGCTTGAGAAGAAAGACATTACAGATAAATACAATTCATGGTCTCAGTTAGACCCAGAGGAAAAAAATTTTGTTTGTTTGTCATTAAGATTATCATAACAATTAGAAAATTTGATTCAAGTCTATATGATAGATGATAGCATTATAGTCATAATTTTTAAACTATTATTTGCGATATCATGCTTTTGAAAAGGTATTATAACCATATAAGTTCAGAATAAGGAAGAACCAGGTATTTAGCCAATTCTTTTTAATTTTTAAAAGTATTATTTTGTTTTATGTGAATGGATTTCTTTTTGCCTGCATGCATGTCTGTGCATCATGTTTATGCCTGATGCTTCTGGAAGCCAGAAGGCAGCATTGGATTTCCTGAACCTAAAGTTACAGACAGCTGTGAACCACTATGCGGGTGCTGGGAATTGAACCTGGGTCCTCTACAGGAGCAGCCAGTGCTCTTAACTGCTGAGCCATCTTTTCCACTCTCCAAGCAACTCTTAATTGGTTCAGAAAAATAAAGCAGAATAATAAAATATACATGACAAAATGTAAATATACAGAAAAGATGAGAACAGGTACTGGAATAATTAGTGCGATTTTATGGCAAGTTTTCTCTAAGCTTGGGTTATTATAAAATGAAAAGTTTAAGATACAGTGCTGGATTATGGGGCTGACTTTACTAAATGATTTTGCATTTCTTAAACACAACTAATATGTAATTAATTGACATCAGCACAGATAGTCATATGAACATGGAACAGTTTTACATGACATGGCTGTCAATACCTCTGTTATATTTTATGCTTTACTGCAATGCATCAATGATTTTCCAATTGTGACTATTTCTTTAAGAAAAAATATATCGCCTGATACTTTCTTAAGCTTCTGATGAGTAGGAGGTAATTTCTGATTAATAAAGAAATTAAGAAGAAACAGTTTAATGACCCTCTAGAAATATAACAAAGGAGACCTGAGATAAGATCCAAGGTGCCAAGGGGACACCAGTTCAATATGCAACAAACCTAGAATAGCAACCTACCCCCACCTGAACTTCAGGTGTCTAACAACCAAGTTGTCTCTTAAATTACGCTTAACTACAGTCTAGGCTTCTTTTATACATGTCTTCCTTACATTAGAAGCCAGGATGGGAAAGCCTTCTCTACTGTGGTGACATGATTAAGGAAACAGAATAAATAGATTACTACAAATGTGCAATGGATCTGTCTTTGTTCCCACTGGCACATAAGGATGTCGTTTCCATGTAATAGGTCAGAAAAGCTACATGAATAAACCAAACAACATGAGAGAAGAAAATGTGCCCAATCCCAGAGATACGCCACAAACACAAGGCAAAGGCAAAAACATGTAATCTCGGAACACAAGGAGAAAAGAAATGGGCACAATGAGTATTGTATAACACAAATCCTGCTCGTAAATATCTGCTCCCCTC
This sequence comes from Rhynchomys soricoides, assembly GCA_019843965.1. Taxonomy (NCBI): domain Eukaryota; kingdom Metazoa; phylum Chordata; class Mammalia; order Rodentia; family Muridae; genus Rhynchomys; species Rhynchomys soricoides. Next base: position 1,756,583 of record JADRCH010000281.1, read on the forward strand.
CATTCTGCACAAACTATTGCTCTTATCCAAAGTAGACAGCCAAAAGGCACATGGGTCATATAACTGTCCAGCAAAAGCTCAGGTTCTTGTAAATAATCTTTATAATAAATGTGGTAAAAAACTCAACTCCTCTTGATTCAGAGATTATGAACCAAAACCAAAAAAAGGATTATCTTTTCCTGCACAACTCAAGATGCTTTGGCAGCTGTGGGTCAAACTAACCGTCACGAACTTTCTCATTTGCACAAAAGAGGAACAGAAGAAACACATGGCAAGGCCACTGGGCTGTAGTGGTTCTGAAATCCGGCTGGGTACACTTTGTAAACATCCCCACAGGGTAGAAAATAATTTTTGACTAGATGGCAGATGTGCTGCCTGAGAGGAGTCATCATCTGACTCTACAGCTCACAGGTTTCCACTTTGATAAGTTCTTCACTTGCTCCTGTGAATCATCCTATAGAGAATATTCACCTCTGTGTTCAGGGACAGTGCCTCTGAAGGCAGCCTATTTATTTGACAAAGCTGACCAGGACACACATTAGTTAGTGGTTACCCTTAGAATCATCTGAAACCATTCAGCAGGCCATGTCATTTCCCAGAACCCTCCTGAGGACTAAAATCCTCCATCTAAAGTCTGGTATTACCTGGTAGGAAGAGCCTTGTACTGTTGATTTTCTCTCCAGCCATTTTTTCCCTTCAGTTAAGAATGTATGGAAGTAACAGAACCTCGTGTTTACCCAACTTCATTCTCATTGCTGTGATGAAATTATAGATAAGATGATCCCTAGCAAACCTCACTCCCCAGTATTTGTGTCCTATTGTAACTTATCTGCATTGAATCTATAACCAACACGATGTAGTATATTGTGCCAAATGTGGGCCTAAGCTTTAAGAACACCTGAACCCCATCCCCTTCATCCCTGGGAACCCTGAAGCTACATAAGCCTTATAATCTTCTGGAAAGTATACATAGAGAAGCACAGTGGAGAGGTGACCTGTGACCTGTGACATGCAGGGTGAGGGGTCCTACATTCAAGAAGACTCAGAGAAAGACCACCCACATTAGCATTCCAACAAACCTTCCCTGATTCTTGTAGCTACAATGTTAGCTCATGTAAAACATGGAGGCCATGTGCTGCCTCAATTAGAAAGCACACAACCTCATGTTATCTTACTTTCAATCGGTCCTATATGTTGACTATAGAACTCAGTCAGGCTGAAGTAGATGGGATAAGTTGACACTATCCTGGAGGATCACCCATCAGAAAAGAGAGTGAACTTTTTGTAGTAACAGCCCTGTAGGCTGTTGCATACCCTTGTTCCATTCTCATATGAACCGCAGGGATGGGAGAGGCACTGGGAAAGACAGGATGTGGGATGGAATTTGGGTGGCATATGCCTCTGAAGGTCAGAACGAATAATGAGGCAGTCACACCACCTCTCCTGGGGGAGGCAGATTTGTCATGGCATATTCTGGAAAAATCAACTAACTGGTCATGGGTTCTGTTATTCCAAGAGCTCAGGGTCTTAGAGGAGAAAGAGCAAGGTGAGGTGGAGCTAGCTCCAAGGTGCTAGAATTCTAGCCAGCCTCTCCTCAGGAGACACAGGGAAGTCTTTGAAGCCAAGCATCCTCTGAAATAGCCTTGGTTCCTGGAAATGCCTCTAGTCCTTGGAGAGAGATCAAAAATCCCTGGAAAAGAGCCAGGACATGGGCAAGACAGGAGATACACTGAAAGAGACAGCAACACAGATTCACAGTGTGGTGCCCAGAACTAAAAGGCAAACAAATGAGGGAAAGTTAAATTCATTCCTCACTACTGTGGCCATAGCAGGCCTCAGGAAGGAGGGCGTCTTTGCAGGCAGTTGAACCACAAGCCTGGGTGTCCTGGATGATCTTCCAGGGTGAGACTGAACCACATTTCTGATGCTGCTCCGCTGAGATAGCCCTTCTGTAGGCTAAGGAAATTCTATACAGACAGAGCTTTCAGGATTTAGCCAACCCATGGTTGCTTTCTGAGCATCCTAGCATATTTTCATAGTTATACCTTAGAAGAATTTATCCCAAGTCATGCTGGGACCTCAGCTACGCAGAATGAAGGGATGAACAAGCAAAGAACTGACCCGGGTGTAAAGGAAGAGCCAGAGGACTGTGAAGGTATCCAACTGTGTGGTGAGCTCCAACTTTAATAGATGTCAAAAAGGAACCTAGTCATGGGGGCCAACTTGAAAACAAGATGTTCAATCTGAATGAACCAGAAATTATGGGAAATTAATACTACAGAGGGGGCTTGAGCCAGGACAAACTCCAGACCCAATGCAGCAAAAGTAAATTCTAGGTTCATATAAACGCAGGAGTTGCCTGGCAAATATTCAATCAGCCTTGGCCACTGCTTGAACTTGGTCACTCTAATATCACAATCTCAAGAATGGATCATCTCAAGAATGGAGAACTATTAGTTCCACCAGTTTTGTATAATTTTTCCATTAGACCAAACTCAATCCAGCAAAAGATGTAACTATATCAGAGTTCATGTTTGGAGGGACCCACTATCAACATGCTTTTCTATTAAACCCCTCCTGATGCTGGAACCAGTGGCTCAACATCTCTCTCTCATCATGTATAAGATCTGAAGACATGTTCCCCTCCCTACCTAGGAAGATGAAATGTTCTTCAGTGATTGCAGAATTGATCTCGCAGCCTGGCAACACTCTAAATTGCCACCTCTTCTGTTGCTCACTAGCCTATGCTAGACCTCCCTTAGGTACACGGCTCATCTTCATCTCATCCCAGACAAACCCCAGATACCTTACAGGCATATTTTAATAACAAGGAGAAAATATAGTGTGGGTCCAAGCAAAACAAAACAAAACATAACAAAGCAAACAAAAACACTATGAATTATTTGGATTGGTTGTAGAACATTTTTGTTTTTGAACAGTATCTTATACAGCGATCTCATGTACATAGATGACAGAAATGTGCCAGGCCGCAAAAGGGCAGGGAAGAATGCTAACAAGGCAAATTCTCAGATTCCTGAGGGACTCACAGGCCCCAAGGGGAAAAACAAAATGTCAGCTTAAACCAAATCACTTAATTTATAATGGAGAAAATGGAGGCCCAGACAATGGAAGGAGCATGCTCTGAGTCACAGGACATGTTGGTGTCAGAGTCTAAGACACCAGGTCTTTTCTGATCCCAGACTCTGCCTCTGAAATGTATTCAAGATATTCATATATCAGATAATCAAATCATCAAATATGTCTATTTGACTTGGACACTACTTGGGAAATACACAAATAAACCCCATAGGACGTGAAGCCTTAATTTATTAATGTCATTTCTCCTTATTAGAGTTATTAGAAACATTTTATGAAATGGACTGAATAAAACTTTGTGCATTAAAGAAATAATTTGAGGGCTGAATAGATGGCCCAGCCAGTAAAGGGGCTGCCATGATTTCATGGAGGACCTGAGTTTGATCTTCCAGAATCCAAGCAGGAAAGCCAGGCTTAGAAATATGTGCTTACAATCCTAGTGTTGTAGAAGCATAAAGAAGTGGATCCCTGGGTTTTCCGGCCAGCTGGTGTAGCCAAAATAGTGAACTCTGGGGTCAGTGAGAGACCCTGTCTCAGGAAACAAGGCATAGGAACAGGAGAGATGGTTCAAAAGTTTAAAAACACTGGTTATTCTTGCAGAGGGCCTGGGTTTGATTCCCAGCACCCATATGGTGAATAACAACCATCAGTAACCTGGAGGGATCTGATATGCTCTTCTGGCCTCCATGGGCAGCAGGCATGGAAGTAGTGCACAGACGTACATACAGGTAAAATACCCATATGCATAAAATAAAACAAAAAATTAAACTAAAAATAAATTAAAGACAGTAAAGAAAAAATAAGGAGGATACCAATGTTGATCTCTTTCTCCCATACTCACAGGACACTCAAACATATTCATTTTCCTAAGCTCCACCCCCAACATACAAATTGATGATTCAAATATGCTTTGAAAAATGTGTTTTCCTAAGTATGCCATTGATATCATCTCTTTACTGAAAGCTTAGTTATTGTTTTAAAAGTACTGCAGTCTAGAATCAGCAATTGTTTGAAGAAAGTAGCAAGCATAGAAAACTGAGCAGGAATGAGGTTTGGCAATACCTATAGCTGATGGGTCTTGGGACTCAAGTTTTACTACACACATATGGTAACCATATTTTCTAAAGTAAAAATCAGGACATGCCATTGACAAGTAAGACTATCCTATGGGGACAATGGAATAGATACAGCAGCTAGGTCTGCACCAGAGACCCTGAAACATATGGTCCAGAAAGCAATCTGCAGAGATAATTTTGTGGGGTTTGTCTCCTACATGATTTACCATCCCAGTCCAGGGCTAGCAAAGTGATGTATCTTCACCATATCTGAGTTCTTAGCTTTCATTTTGTCCTCCTAAGGCAAACGTTACCTATAAACAACACAACTCTTTGAAAAATTCATGTACTGTAGAGATATAAACACATGATATTATTAACATGATTCTAAAACAACCCAACTGGTTAGTTCACTATTTACAGAACTCCTGACAAAAGCAGTTTAAGGACAAGCACATTTGTTTTGCTCACAGTTTGAAGGGATATCATAGAGAAAGCATCGAGGTAGGTATGAGGTGGCTAGTCACGCTGCACCATCAGGCAAGAAGCAGAGAAAGTCTGGGACTTTCCTTAGTCAAGGATAGCATCACTGATACTTAAGGTGGGGCTCCCAAATCTCTCTGAAAACCCCACCCTAGAATACCCAGAGATGTATTTCCTAGATAATTCTGAATCCAGTCAAGGTAACAATGATGGTGTTCCTTCACAACTATTTAAGAAATCTATTGTTATGTTAGACAAACTATGTGTTAGTTTATACAGCCAAAACATACTTGTAAGAATGCTCTGTGGTAAGAGGCTGTGCTAGACATTGGAGACACAGTAATGAATCAAACTTTTGAGCCCTCTCCTTCAGGAAACTCACAGTCCTGAAACAGCACATTATAATAACCATAATCATGGCATCATGCACACATGCCTATTAATATAAGGCCTAGGCTTATATACTTAATGTCTGAGTTCATCAGAACAAATAATTTCACTGTAATAAGCCTCCATTCCCTCATCTTTCATATGAACATAATTAATACTCATTCTCCATAGGGCAGAAGGCTAAATAGACTTGTGAACACAAGATGTCTTTACTGAAACCCACCCATAATTTGATTCTTTATATTAAAAATAGGAAAGTGAAATATAAAAATAATGGCAGCATATTCAGGCTTTTAGATGAATAATCCTTGCAAAACAGACTTTAAACTACTAGAATGTAAGATATTACACAACTACCAATCCCATTCACTCAGACTCAGAAGGTAACTTCCACTAAATTAAGGGCCATTCTACATATCTCTGGTATAGGTCTTATAGGGGCTGTTAACACATTGATGTCTAAACAATTGAAGAGTGTATGTCTTGCCAGTTACCCATTATTGTGCAAAGAACCAGGAGCTCTATGACAGCTGGAGCACTTTTGCAGGTGAAAGAGGCAGTGTCTTACTCTCTGGAAGAGAGATTTGAGCCCTCTAATAAGGTGAAGAAGAAATGGTTTTGGTTACAAAACAGTAGGCCCTGAGGTAAGACAATGAAGCAGAATACAGCTTATCTGTTTTAATTTTCTAATGTATTGTCCAGATATTCTCTTGGGCTTGGTTTTATTTGTTTTGTTTTGTTTTGTTGTTTTCACAGGGAGCAAAGAATCACCAAAAGCCAAGGCAGGAGCTGAATGAAGCAGGGCAGGAACCCAGTGACAAGAACTGAAGCAGACACAGTGGTGGAGTGCTGCTTAGTGGCTTGCTCTTCCTGCCTTGCTCAGTTTTTTTTTTTTATTATTTCTCTTATTTTTAAGATTATAATTACATCATTTCAAGCTTCGTCTTTCTCCCACTAAACTCTCCTATATGTCTTTCTTTTCTCTCTTTCAAATATGGCCTCTGTTTTCATTAACTGCTATATACATGCGTTCCTAAACACACAACTGCAACCTGCTCAGTCTGTGTATTGTTACTCTTATGTATGTTTTCAGAGCAGACTTGAAGTTCGTAAGAGACTATTTCACATCAAACTCCACATTCCTTTGGCTCTTACAATCTTTATATCCCCTCTTCTTCATTGATCCAGGAGCCACAGGTGCAGAAGTTGTGTTATAAATATATTGCTTGGGACTGGGCTTCATAATTCTGCATTTTAACTCATTATGGTTTTCTGTAATGGTCCCAGGAAGTTTCCTTAATGAGGGTTGAGGACTACACTTATCTGTGAGTATAAGGACAAATATTTAGAATGTAGTTAGGAATTATACTGGTTTAGTAAAGTGTGGTTGTAGGTTTTCCTCTAAGATATATGACTTTACTAGCCCTGTGTAGCTGGCTAGGTTTCTAGTACTAGGCATGATTTCCATGTTTTTCTTTAATGGATCTTAAGTACAATTAGAGAGTTGTTGGTTACTCTTAAGGTATATAGGCCACTACTGCACCCTTAGGGCTCTTGTGCTCTGCTAGTCCTTTGGGTTCATGGGTATCATAGCTGTGTGGGACTCTTAGTCATTTCCCTACCTTGAAAAACTGCATGGTTCTTCTTGTGCCATGAAAGTTAGTTCCCAGGGATTAGCGTTCAAAGTATATAATGTTTTCAGCAATATGGACTTACCTTCCACCTGGGGAGGGTAACCAAGGGCAACAGCAATAATCTATAATCTATTGGGAGTCTCTTGAAGAACCCTCACCAACAACTTAAAAGAGGGCAGCTCATGCTTGGTTTTGCAGTTCTTCTTAGATGGTCTATAGCTCTTAGAAGGAGCACAGCCGGCCTAGATTGGAAAATTTCATTTAAACTATATATGCCTATTTATATGCCAATGTGTATTGTAGGCATTTTTAGGTAGACGGTCACTGTAATGGTATGATCCCTTATAACTTTTTAAACATCCTTATTGTTATTTCCCCCCTCTTCCTTTTAAATTAATCCCTCCCCTCCCCTTCTCTACCTAGAGTCCACCATTTTTCTCATTACTTGCTACAGACCTCTGGTGCCTTGCTATTTCAACATCTCCAATGTCCCACTACTCCCCATCCCCACAACAGTCCCTTTTTACTTCTCTGTTTTCATTTTCAGGTTTAATAGGTTTGGCAGCATATCATGATAGCCAAGCAGCACAGTTTGAAATTCGAACTGCACAGATACACCAACTCCCACTCCCTAAAACACACACACACACACAAATACACATATACACAGACACACACATACACGTGCACACACATACAAAAACACACACACACACCCTGGTAAGCTTTATCATTTTACTCTTCACATCTCTCTCTCTCTCTCTCTCTCTCTCTCTCTCTCTGTGTGTGTGTGTAATGTGTGGATGTATGTACGCATGTTTGTGTGTGAGAGTGCTCATGTGTGTGCACACCTGAGATTGATGTAAGGAGTCTTCCTCAATATCCCTTCCCCTTGTTCACTGTCTTGCTAGCTAGTTTACTTTAAGGACTCTTAGAATCTGCCTCCTGAGTCCTGGAATTACGGTAGACTGTCTCATCCACGCAGTATTCAGTGGGCGTCTGGGGGTCTGAACTGCCTGATGCATGCGTGTCAAGTGTTTTAACTATCAAATTGTCTCCTCAGCCTTGTACCCCTTGAAATATTCATTAGAGCATCCCTTTACACTGTGCCATGATAGGTTGGAATTCAGCCAGAGAAGTGTGGGTGTTCTTTGGACAAAAAAATATGGGTTTGGTCTTGATGGAACGTTTAGCTTCCATGACCTTACGTCTCCCTAATATCCCACTAAGGACTCTAGCAGCTGGCAGCCAAAGCCTAAATGCCAGCCAGTGGCTCTCCCTTCTCTGCTCTCCTGTGCAGAGTGTAGGAGTGAGCACAGTACCTCTTCTGGAACCAGTAAGTAAGGGATCTGGGGACACTCTGCACCCAGCACCTTATCCTGCAAAAGCCATGATTTGACTCTAGTCACCAGAGGCAGGAGGCCTGGGCCTCAGTACTGAAGCAGCAGCAGCAGCGGCTGCAGTAGCAGCACCCTGCCTGTGGTCTGTGGCTCTCTTTTGGCTACACCCCAAAGGGTTCTTCTCCTCCAGACACGCAAGCAGTGGAGACAGGAAAGGAATTCTCTGGAGGCCAGGAAGGCGGCCGGACACCTGGGAACATAGCCATGAGTGACACATGCAGCATTCTCGCCATAACAACCGGTTCAAGGGAATAAACCATCTTTTATTTAACTGACAAGTGATGAGGGCTGTTCGTTTTCGCTTTCAATAACAGTACAAAAGGAAAAATGTTTAAGAGAATGAAAAATGAGCCAAACTCACTATTTGAGCAGCGAGGCAAGAATTAGAAGAGACGTCCTACATTGAGATCCTAGCAGTGGGTCCCCAAATGGCCCCTTTCCATCATCCTCACTCATTTAAATCTCTTTCTTCTCTCCTTCTTATGCCAACCTCCTGTTAAGCAGGAGACTTTGTGGGCGATATAAATCCAATTGCTATGCTATCTGATTTTTATATCGATAGCATCTAACTCTACACACATTTTTCTCTTTCTTTTCCTTGTCTCATATATGCATGTGCACAGTGCTTGTGTCTGTACTCATGCTCATGTGTGTGGGGGTAGACACGTGTGGGCACACATGTAGAGGCACGAGGCTAACATCCAGCATCTTCCTTTATAGCTTTCTGCTTTGTTTATGGAGCAGGGTCTCTGGGTGAACTGGGTGCTCTCCTTTCTGTTAGTCTGGCCAGCCAGCACACTCCAGAGATTCCCTGTTTCTGATTCTGATGTGTGGGGCTCCTAGGCTGGCTGCCACAGCACACCTACTTGGCTTCTATGCTGGTGCTGGGGATCTGAACTCCAGTGTTCCTATTTGAACAGCACACGCTTTATCTACCGATCTTTCTACCCAACCCTGCTATACAAACTCTTCTATAGGTAAAGCCTAAATGACAGGCAGCCTTTCTCAGGTGTCAAGTCTGTCCTCTTGAGGCCTCCGCCCAGAGCTTAGTGGTTGTTTGAAGAAACTGATGAAGAAATAGCCTCTCAACAGTTCTAAACTCTTCCTTCCATGCTCACAGAGTTGATTTTCCTGCTCAAGAAATGGCAGGCAGTCTGATCGGATTAGAACTCCATCTTCATAAAGGCCAGCTTTGCCTAAGATTACTAAAAAAAAATGATATAGAATCCCATGTGATGCTCTAGGATACCACTTCTTATTGGAGGAGTTTGTTTTTATATTTGGTTGTTTCAGGGTTACATTACATCTATGTGTTCCCCCTCTTTCCTTGAGTGCTCTGATGAAATCCAGCACCTCAAGCATGCTAGGGAAGGGCTCTCCAGTTGACCCAGCCCTGCCATTGTTGATTGTTGCAGCATAGCAGCCTGGGTCTGCTAGCCTTAGCTGTACCCTGAAGAAAGGCCAGGGCTCCTTTCTGTGGGTTGAGCCCACCTGCAATACTGCACATGTCCTGCCCTGGGAATCTCTGTAAACCTCAAACAGATATTCAAAGTGTTTAGAGAAAAATAAAATATCATAATAGCACTGCCAAATATTTCATGGGGAGGGAACCACAGAAATCACCACAGGCCTGTCTGGGAAGTCTATGTAAATTCTGTTTTGATGCAAGAAAGAGAGTCTCTGAGTATACCTAGGCAGATAGGCAGACGCTGGGAGGCTCCTGTCCACACCTCGGGCTACAGAGAATCAGTGCAATTTTTTTTTTTTTTTAATGATGTTTATCAGGGGTTCGGTTGTTATTCCAGTTCAAAACTCAGACACAAAAATGGAATTTTTAGCCAGTAATTCATACATTTAGATTCCTGGATTTTAGGTTTTGGAAAAATGCACGTAGTTGTTTTCTTATTACAATGCTGCTGGTTTTGTTCACCGGTCCATGTTTTTCTTGGACTGTGGTAGAGTGGAATGTTTTAAATTACGGGCTTATGCTTTTTACCCTCCGATGCGTACTAAATAAGTCCGTCGTCTAATTCTAAAATTGTGAAGGAGCAAACTTGTTCCTGTCGCCAACAAAGCTACGCTTTTATTCCAGAAAGGGCATTTCTGTTCTAAATTTACAGCAAAATAGCTCCAAAGACAAAGGCGGGATTTTGGCTAAACCAGAAGTGTTCATTGTAACTGCACGTAGCTTCCGATGCACTGGTTGGGTTTCTTCCATGCTGAGACCTTCTATGCACTGTTAAAATCTATAGTAAGTGTTGTAAGTGTTGAAAGCCCTAGCTGATACCGAGAGAAGAAACAAACAAAAATAAATAATTGGAGCCCAGTGTTGTGGTGCACACCTTTAATCCCAGCACTCAGGAGGCAGAGGCCGGAAGATCTCGAAGTCTAAGATAAGACTGGCCTACATAGTGAGTTCCAGGATATCCAGGGCCATAGAGAGAGACCCTGTCAACACACACACACACACACACACACACACACACACACAAAAACAAACAAACAAAAATAAGATTGTGTTTTGACTTAAGCTATTAAAACAAATCTCAATGACAACTGCAAAGGCTCTGGAGAAAGTAGGCTGACACATTTGGACTCAATGGCTGAGTCATATTTTAGGCTTCTATTACCAGGCATATCACCAATCCAAAAACCCAAAATTAAAGAGAAATCGACTGAATCCCTTGGAGCTACTATAGTCCGGCCACCCTCCTCATCCCTCTTTCTTCTACAGAAATCCTTTCCATGCCTGGGCTCAGGGCTATATACTTCTGACCTTCAAAATCCCTGCCCTATGGGAGATTTCAGGCTTCTTATTTAACCAAGCCTCTTTGAATTAGTGATTCTAAGTCTCTAATTCTCTGTTCTCTTGTGTGCCCAAAGACAGTGAGGAAAGAACATTCTGTCACTAAAAAGCCATAGTAAATTGATGGCACTTACAGAGACCCCTTTCTTCCATCTTTGTTTTAAGTCACTAATTCATGTTTAATTGGTTTTGGTTTTGGTTTTGGTTTGCTTTGCTTTTTAATTTCTGTCTACTCCAGATCAATAGTAGAATCTGGGATCCAGACAGAAGGTTCTACGGTTATGAGACTGGGAATCAATCTGGGAAAGAAGAAACCATTTTATGTTCATAAAACATACTGTACAATATAGGGTTGGGGTATAGTTTAGCTGGCTATGTGCTTGACTAGCATTCACCAGGCCCTGGCTTCTACTTCCAGCACAACATGATGCAATGGGTATGTTGGTGTATGCCTATAATCAGAGCACTCAGAAGGGGGATGCAGGAGAATAAAGATTTCTTGGCCACCCTCAGTTACACAACGTATTTTGTAGGAACATAACTAGTTTAAGTTGACATCTTCCATGGGAACTTATTTTTTGGTCCCACTGCTTTGTCAAGTGTTAACTCTGCAGGTCATTTTCCTGGCCCTTAAGTCATCTATTGAGTGCAGTGCCTCCCACCCTTACTTCCTCCTTCCTTTTCTCTTCCTCTAACTTACATGTATGTTGTGTGTGGGCACATTTGTGTGAGTACGTGTACATGCGTAGAGAGACCAGAGGTTGACACTGAGTGTCTTTCTCAGTTGCTCTCCACTTTATATCTTGAGATAGATCTTTCACTTGAACCCAGAGCTCTTTGATTCATCAAAGAAAGGTAACCATCTGGTTCCTGGGATCACCTATCTCTGCCTCCTGAGTATTACTGGTGGTCCCACTCCGACCCACTTGACCAGTTTTGAGGTACAGACTGGGACTCCGATCTGAACTCTGGTCCTTCACCTTGCAGCAAGCATGTCACTGAGCAAGCCATCTCTCCAGCCCTACACGGTGATTCCTGATGTTTCCCCAGCACTTCTGAAAATGGACATCACATTTGCCTGTTGTAACCTCCAGGACCGGCTCCTTCGGTGCCTCATTCAGCACTAGTCAACTTAGGATATCACAGCTGTGCTAGCTACTGAGAGGGAGAAAAGCAGTTTTTGTTAGATGTGAGATAGCATGTGATTCTAAACTCAGCACTGTAAAACATTTTGCTTGTTAGAGAGAAAACAGATGCTACTGCCTAGAGTTGAAGTTAATCCTTCCATCCTTATCTATTCTGGAAATGCCCTAGGGTCCAAATGCATGGGTCAACCTATAGAAGTTCCATATGGAAATTACGTCAACTATTTAGGAAAAGTGCCTACACTTGAGTTTATTTGGTATAAAACTGTAACAGAGTCTCTGTGCTTATAAAAGGTTCTGGGGTGTCTCCTCTATCTCCTTAGATAGTCATTACACCTAAGGAGAACACAGACATCTCTAAAACAGATGAAGTTAATCCTGCTTCATATAGTGTCAATCCTGATTAGCAGTGATCCTAGGATGCTGGGACACAGCTGAGATTTAAATCCTTATTTTGTTTTTGTGTTATTATAAAAATTCCTTAATAATAAGTAAACATAAACTTCAGGGGGGAAAAAAGTTTAAAAGATAGAACAAGCAAGTTCCATCCCATATGTGCCAAAGTCTGCCATCCTTACACCATCTTTTGTGGCCCTTGTCCTGGTATCCAACCGGTTCTCTTAGTCTTCCTTCCTTATGAGAAGCAGGTGTAGTTTTATTTTTCTTTCTGCTCCCACTCAGAGTACATGATTCACTGCTGAAAGGTCTCTAGCCTATCGGCACTATGGTTAGTTTTAATGATCAACTTGACACAATCCAAAATCATCCGGAATAGATTCTCAATGAAGAAGTGTCTAGGGTAAGTTGGTTGTGAGCACATCTGTGAGGAATTATGTTAATTATGTTAATTGAGGTGGGAAGACTTGCCCACTGTGGGTGGCACTATTCACTAGGCAGGAAATTCTGAATTGTGTAAGAGTGAAGGCAAGCTAAACACTAGGCATGCATGCATCACTGCTCTCTGTTCTGGATATGATGTGACCAACTCCCTCAAGTACCTGTTGCTGTGACTTCCTCACCACAAGGGACTGTTATCTGGAACTGTAAGCTAATTAAACACTTCTCCCTTCCTTTTTTCAAATATTTTTTAATCACAACAGGAAAACACCCCCCCCAAAAAACAAAACAAAAAAAAACAAAATGAAAACAAACAAACAAAAAGAAAACAAACAAAACTAAGACAAGTAGTATTCCAAAGTGGAAGGAATTTGAATATAGAACATCCAGTCTGAGTTTAGTACACACAAAAGTATGAGGCCACCTCTTTGATTTAGATAGTATACCTCGACAAACATAGTCTTTTAAGATTCAAAGTACTCACAATATACTTTAGGGTATTTTGTTTTGTTTTATTTTTTGCTTTCTATTGATTCAAAATGCCTTCTTGATGTTTATATGAAATGTTTTCAATTTTTGAATGATTTTAAGACTAAAATGTTTGACTTTACATCTTATACTTGGAAGATTATTTTGGCTCTTCAATATTTTTATGAATCTTATTCCTAGCATTTAAGTACTAGTGATGGTGCTGAAGTATGCTCCCTGGGTGAATATCATGATTATGAGTAGGCAGATCTCAAGTGGGCCAGGGATTCCCCATTTGGAGCGATTTGCCTCCAAGATTAGCAGAGGTGATTCCCAGTCACCTGGGAGATATTGTAAATTAGTAATATCCAAAGCTTTGTTCCTTGGTGTGATGAGTTCTCAATTCCTCTATTGAGACTATTGTAAGGTAAAAGGATTCCAAGACAATGCCCAGAAAAAAATGTTTTGTGAGAGTTAATATTGTCAGCTTGACAGGATCTACTGTCACCTAAGAAACAAGCCTCCCAGAGCACCTGTAAGGGACTGCTTAATTAGGTTAGCTTACAGGCATCCCTGTGAATAATTATGTTGATTAGTTTAATTGTAGTAAAATGGCTCACCCTAAAAGTAGGAAAATGCCAGTTTCTAGGCTTGGATCCTGCATTGCATAAAAAGGGAAGAGTCAAGTTTTGAAGAGTGACACAGTAAACCCTGCAAGTTATAATACCAAATTTCTAGACAAGATGTACCTACTGGTACATTAGTGGCACAAAGTTTATGAATAACCAATTGCTTTTGAATTCAGCCTTGGTACTGTAAACCTTGTCAAAAGCCAATGGCTTGGAAGGCCACAGGTCCTAGGAAGAAGCCTACTACTGTTGTTTTCCTAAATGATATATTTTCAAATTTTCTTCTAACTGATTTATGTTTATACCCATAGATTAGTGCTGCCCTAAACCTTGGCCAGAGAAGCTTCTCTTCATCGGTCAGCAGTTAATGCAGAGATAATAGTTGGGCAAAGTGCTTTACTATTGAGTGCTCAACATCCCTACCAAATCCATCTCCCTCAAAGACTCAGAAACCATCACAGAAGAGGGACATAGAGCAGCTGGAGAAATCGGCAAAGCGATGTGACATGTAGTGTTTCTTCTAGACTTGAGATGGTCATTGCACTTACGAACTCACAGAAGTTATGGTGACCTGAATAAGACCTGTACAAGATCAAGTTAATATGATCAGTTAACATTCCAACAGGCAGGACTAATTGCACTCAGGGAGTCATTAACCACAAA
>JADRCH010000281.1:1771719-1797997 GCA_019843965.1 Rhynchomys soricoides
CAGCAGCAGCAGCAACAGTAGGAAGCAGCAGCAGCAGCAGCAGCAGGAACCAACAGCAGGAACAAGAAGCAACTTCCACAGGCCTTTTCAGAGAATTTCAAGCATAAACTGTCTGCAGCTGGCAAAAGTCACACCCCCTCTAGAGCATGAGGCAATCTTAGTTAGCAACTGTGGACAATCTGAAACAGCCCTATATCCCACACCTGGGATTAAAACAAAAACAGTCACATAACATAACTGGGGTTTTAAAGAAACCAAAATTTTCACTGCAGTCTTCTCTGCTTCATGGCTGCAAATATAATGAGACCAGCACCCTCAAGTTACTGCTGCCAGGACTAAATCACCATGATGTGAGTCACAGTAAGCCTTTGCTCCCTTATCTTTTTGTGAGGGTATTTCATTACTGCAATGAGAAAAATAACTAAGACATGTCTGTTGCATAGACGCTCCTTTACTATCAACTTCACCTCCCACTTTGGTAAAAAGTGTTCAAATAGGCGGGAACTCAAGTGGCCAGACTGTCTTCTCCCACACACTTGGCCAACTATTCTAAAGAAAGCTTCTTTGCCCTGCATGTGGTAGTTCTGTCTAGAGTCTACCAGATATACAATAACAGGGTACCCTTCATTGCTCCTGAAATTCTGCTTTATTGTCTGTCATGTTCCCAAAATTGCCTTGTGTCAAAGTCACAATGGTATAAGATTTTTAAATATATAATTATTTGTAATAACACAGTTTTTCATATTTATGCAGGCTTTGGGGATTTATAAGAAGCTCTAGTGGACACTGTCATCTGTTTTTCATAGTAACTCTGTCCATTTAGGATTTCTAACCCCACATTACAGATTAGCAACTTGATATCTGAATCACTTCAGTGACCTGCTCAAAGTCAAATAGCCAACAGCTGAGCTGGTCCACAACCCAGATCTTGTGATGACTGGTTTGGCATTCCTTCATTCTGTTCAAGTCTATTTTGGTTGTAAGAATGACCAACAGTCTTAAAGGCTGTGACTGAGTGGATGCTCGAAGATGACCTGGCTTAACTTAGTTTCTCCACAAACTACATGAATCTGGTCATCAGATCAGCCTGGGACAATCTGAAGCAGTCCTATATCCCACACCTGAAATTAAATCAAAAACATATTCACATAACTGGGGTATTAAAGAAACCAAAATTTTCACTACAATCTTCTCTGCTTCATGGCTGCAGATATAATGTGACCAGCAACCTCTAGTTACTGCTGCCAGGACTAAACAAGAGCGGAATTCTAAGGAACTGATAACTTTACATTGAGAACAGAAAGGGACCACTCAAAGGCCCAAGGAGTTTCACTAGAGTGTGGTGCAATCCAACAAGAAGGTGACACTGGAGTCAGTCTCTGTCAACATCATATATGTGTCTAAAATCTAGCTCTCTATATAATGTGTAGATCTCTACTCTTTACCCTAAGATATTGAAGAACACTTTTCTGCTCCCCACTATTCCTCATGAGCCTTGGCTTGCTTCCTCCAGGATCTGCATAGTTTGCCTGTGTGCATTCACAAAGTAACTGCTCACAGATTATGCCAAGAAAAAGATATGCATAATGTGGTCATGGTCAGTGTTTGGAAGACGGGATTTAACACAGTGGGGCTCAGCTCTTTGTTGTTAAGGATGCCTTCTCCTGTGTTTCCTAAGGATCTCAGAACATCCAATGATGGCAGCAGCTGACTATCATGTCCATGTTAGGAGGTAACCAGAATCACCAGGCACAGGAAGAGAGAACCCCACCCCAATGCACACAAACAAAAAAGCAGACATGTTTGTAGATTTCCTAGCCTTATTTTTTGCAAGTATGTGTTTTCCATTAGGCTTATTTATTTATCTAAATATTTGCTTGTATGCATTCATGTCCCATTTCTTTCCACTAAGTGCTTGAAGTGGCCATAGTGCATAAAAGCCAGCATCAAAACAAAAATAAATGAAATAAAAAAAAGCAGAGTGAAAGCATAAGTGGAGTATCAGTATGACTCTACCAAGCTCTGGGGTCCATGGGAGGATTTTAAAAGGCAGCCATGCTGCCACATGTGTGTGGGGAGGGACAGAATCAAATCTCTGGTTTTCACTGTTGAAGGGGGGATTTCCATTGCTCGAAAACCTGAAATAGCACGAGAACTCTGCTTCAACCTGATGTTTTCAGACCTTGGGGCTTCTAAACAATTCAGCTGAAGGTTCATTCCTGACTGAACACTTGCCTTCCAATCCTATCAGGTCCTTAAAAAACGAACACGTGGTAACAGCAAAGAAAACAGACCTGCAGACCACACAGTTCTCCTCCTTTCCCTTCCAATTTGGCATTTTTTTTAGGGAGGGATGCCGAAGGGTGCCCTCTCCCCCACAGGCACAGGCAAACATTATTAAAAGGGTGTGAAACCTAAGAAATCACTCCATTACTGTGGACTATGCACATGGGGGCCCATGAGCTAGAAACGGTGCCAGAATATTTAAGTCTCCAAGTGACCAACTAGCTAGAAGTTAAAAAAACATCAGCAATAGAATTAATATCCATCCCTATGTTTTGAATAGGTGGGAAATTTCAGTCGTAAGTGCTGAAGTGAACTGAAACATATAATCAGCTGTAGGGTGGCAAATTTGCTCTGTAAAAGACTTGCAAATAGTAAATATTTTAGGTTTCACAGGTCATATACTTCATAATTATTAAACTCAGTAGATAGAGTTATGACAGGAAAGAAGGCCTGGAAATGTACAAATGAATAGATGTGGCTATATTCTAAGAAACTTTATAAGGCAGAGTAACATTTAGTTTGTTTCCTAAGCCATAGTTTGTTGACTTCTTCCAAAATGAAAACCAAAATGCTAAGCTCTTCCTTTGAACAATGACCTTAAAGACTATCCTTAAGAGTAGCTGCACATTGTGAACTCTCTGTGGGTCCCTGGAGTTTCTAGAAATGCCAGTCAAACAGCATGCATCCCAACCTGTGCTTCTTCCCAAAAGATGCTGGGTCTGAGAGTTTCTATACTGCAAATAAACATATGATCAGGAAGCACACACTCCAGGGGAAACACTAAAAACACTCTGTGTTACACAGATGGTGCTTAGCTCTTCCATGGTCTACTTATTTATTTGATGCAAAATCTCATGTATCCCCAGCTAGCCTTGAACTGCATTGTAGTTAAGGATGACCCTGAACTTCAGATCTTTCTGCCTTCACCTCTGAAGTTCTGGGATTATAGGTGTGTGTCATCACATCCATCTACAGCACAGTTTGGGAGGCTAGAAGCAGTATCTAAGTCATACAGCACAGATTGTAGAAATTTTTCTTTTTGTGGTACCCTTCTATGATGGGAAGATGGTTGTCATCCCCTTTATAAGGCCACTAATCCATTAATAAGGGCTCTATACTCATGACCTCTAATGGCCAGACTTCTAAATATCATCACCTAAGATTCCAACATATGAATGTGAAGTCACACTGGGACCATTGCATACAATATGGTACTTGCACTTGCTCAAGCCCCAAAGGCTGTGAGTCCTGCCTCCTGTATCCCATCATCACAGAGAAGCAAACTGGAAATAGTGGCTTTCATCTTTCATGGGAAATGTTCAAGAGGCTGGAGATGGGTTTGGTGAGTTGTATGGAGATGATAAGCTGAAATGAAGCCACCCTGATTTCTACAGCCCCCCATTGTGAGTCTCTCCAATTCCCCTTCTCAGAAGACCTGTCTTCATGTCTTAGTCCATAACTCCAAGGGTAGTTTGGGGTCTCATTAGCAAAGGGTTTGGGTAGGAATCTTACCTACCAAGAAATGGTTTACAATGTACTTAAAAGCCTTTCTTTGACCAGTCTAATGCCATTGGGTACAGTGTTCAAGAGACAGGTTTCTTGTTGGTCCCTTAAGCACTCCAGATACATAGCTGACATTAAGAAAGGAGTCTCTAATACTACTCTTGAAATGAGCAGTGTACATTGAACTACAATTAGGAAGAATAACAAAGATCCTAGAATCTCTCTTGCTAACCCCTAACATGCTGTGGAACACTGATGTAAGAGGGACTTTACTCTAAAATGAAGATGCATTTTTAGACAAGCTGATGTGGGAATGATTCCTTTCCATTGCTTGTATTGTTTGAATCCTTTGGGTTCCTGATCAATAGTCAAATATATTCACTGTGGCTCTCAGCTCCAAGTTATATACAGATTGCACACTATGAAACATGTGATTTCATCAGTGACTGCAAACAAAATGTGAACAACATCAGTAATCTCAGACAGAGTCTGCTATGTACACTAATTCTTTTCTTGGCTATTTTGCATATAGTCACTCAGCTAGCTGTGAAACTCTCACAAGGTCTCTGAACAGGACAATATCCAGAGATAACATCTCCTTGATGATAGGAAAATCTAAGGAATATATAATCAGGTATTGACCAACCTTAGATTGGATTCTGCCAGTCTCAGGCTATGGGCTACTGATAAGAAATCTCCATCTGAAAGTGACCCAAGCAGAGTTAGTAGGAAGTTGATGGATACTCATTTGAAGATGGCTGAGAAGGAACAGTGTAGCCTAGTAGATTGATCTGATTTTCAAATTCTACTGGAAGCCCAGTAGAACACACAGGATCAAGCTACTCTGGCTGTATCCCTTCTTCTCGTTCAAGAGGTTGCTGAAGCAACTCCATGGACACTCATAGAGAGACACATTACAAAAACAATTCACAGCCCATTACTGTAGGACAAGTCCCTGAATGCTCATTGACCCACAGTTTGAGTCTGTTCTGAGCATGACTTTCTGTAGCAGTAAGATGAAGTTATTGGAAGTAAATTTTGTTTCATCAGCAATGTTCTGACTCTTTATATTACATCATTAAATCCCCTAACTTTCTTACATCAAGGCCACCCGAGAAAGTGATGTGTCAACTCTGGCAGCTATGGAAATATTTGTGGGGGTGGGAAAGTATTCTTAATCACATAAAAGACTTATCAATCCAGACTATAGTGCCTCGCACAACTCATAAATTGAAGCAGTTGTTTCTTCTTAAAACTTTTTGCATTGCCAAAAATATATTAGGAGAAAATTAAACAAATTTTCCCTGTTATAATATATGATTCTAGAAAATGAAATGTTTTGTTCATAGAATTTTTAACAGAATCATTGCTTTGCAATGATTTTTTTTGTCTTAAATATCCATCAGCTTTACTAAGCTTGACACCTGTTTGCAAAGTACCTTTTCATCATTTCATCACAGAAAGCCCCAATAGTATAAAAAAAAATACTACAGACAATAGAATTGCAAAGGCAAATGGATAAAGCAACAGATTCCACACTATCACAATGTTTGTTTGAACTGGCCTCATTTTCTCTGCCTGGCCTGGTATTCACAATACAGCCCAGGCTGGTCTCAAATCATGATGGTCATCCTGCTTCAGTCTCCTGAATACTTGTATTTTAGGCAACCACACACAGATTTATTATCAAGATTTTGATAAACCACTTTTCTAGACCATTCAATGTCAGATTCCGGTGTCATTTGCTCAACAATTAATAGATCTTTAAAGACAAAATGAATTATGTGTGATGTTGTTATACCGATGTCCAGCATTTATTCATGTAATTCTCTTTCTATGGTGCTGGTTTGTTTCACTATTAAACATGATTCTTCGTCAAGCATACTCACATTGGATTTTTCCCAATTAGCTCAATAAAATAAAGTCTCATTAATGGGGCATCTGATATCCACAGTTGTGGGGCACATGACAAATACTTCAACTTCAAATCCCAACTTTCTGTTTCTTGGTCATTCCATGACTTCAACTTAAATTCTCCCATATCCTTACATCCCTACCAGCTCTGGACACTACCACTGTCCCCCTTGTTACCAGTCTCATGCAGCACAATGAACCCACGTCCTGGCCTTTATGGCTTTACTTCATCACCAGTCGAGTTACTTCTTCACTTTTGTGGGCATCTCTGTATTGCTTTTCCTCAAAAGCAGCCTCCAATTTTTACTCAATTTACAATTCAGTTGTTTGGCCTTTCTCTTAGTTGAGAATGTTTCACAGTCTGTTCCTAGAATTTTGACTTTATGTAATTTTCCTTGCACAGAAATGCTTAACAGGGTCAAACTCTGTCTTTATTGTTTATGAGTTTTGTGGTTTACCCTAAGAAAATAATAATGTTTATGACAATTTTTAGTATCCATGACTTTAATTTTTATATTTCAATATATGAGCTGTTTGAAATTCATTTTTATATAAAACACAGAATATGAATTCATTTTCCCAAATGGCCAACCAATTTCTAGTGTGATTTATGACTCAGCTTCTATTTCCTACCATTTACATGAAATACCATTCATAAAATACATTCCCCTACTTTTTGGAATTTGCTTCTGAACTGATCAATTTTAGTCAATTGAACTATCTTTCTAGCCCTAAACCTTTAAAGGAATACTATGCCATTTTAATTATAGGGGCTGGAGCGCTGGTTCAGCTGTTACCAGCACCCTCTGCCTTCCCAGAGGTCTGTGCTCAGTTCTCACCATCCATGTCAGGCAGCCCATAGCCAGGTGCAACTCCAGCTCCAGGGGATCCGATGCCTCCTTTTGGCCTCCATGAGCACCTCCTCTAACCCCCACCACATGCATGTGCATAAATAAAACTTAAAAAAATAGATTTGTAAGGTTTTTAAATCTTGCACAGAGTACTATTCTTTTTAGCTAGCCTTGTATATTTAATCTCTCAGAGTTTAATTTGGGGGTAATATTGATTAGTTTCTATTAAAAGACAATGAGCATACTCTTTAGGCTTTAATTAAATTTGATGTTAAGAGATTCTTTACACTAGTAAGAGTACTAATGCCAGAATAAGAAACTATTTCCCCTTGAGGCTGCTATTATAGTGACAGAGCAGTTGACAACATTTGTAAGGCCTTAGATCCCTAGTACTAAACACTAGCAAAAAGGAGGAGGAGGGGGAGGAAAAAGAAAAGAGGAGGAGGAGGAGGAGGAGGAGGAGGAGGAGGAGGAGGAGGGCGGCTCAGGGGATATTTTCCTGCTCATGTTATTTTGTGATAACATACTGCCTATCAGCTTCTTCAAACAAAACTCACAGATTTTCTTGTTGATTTTACTACTTAAGGTTTTTTTTCCCTACCAAAAAAAAATGAGCATTTTATTTCATTTATTTGTTCTTTGTAATTGAAATATAGGGAAGCTATTACGCTTTGTTTTCATTAATCATTACATGAGCCTTTCACTTAATACTTGGTATTTCCTAATAGCAACTGATTATTATGTAATCACACCAGCGAGTAATAATTGCTGTGTCCCTTCTAATGTTCATCCACACAGCATTTGGTACTAATAGCAGTATGAAATATAGTGGGGCTATCTGTTTCTAAGGCCGCCACACTAACCAGCACAAGCAAGACCAGTTCACAGTCTTACCAATCTAGAGGTTGAATTCGACACAGGCTCCCCTGAGCCCAGGTGTAGGCAGAGCTATGTTCCTTTCTCAAAACTCCAGTGGTAAGGAGATTTCCTTCTCTGCTCCACTCCTACTGTGATGACTCACAGTCTTCCCTCCATATTCAAAGCTAGTGACCTTGCATGTCTTTGTGCCTGATCTCTGCCTATCCCCTTCTACTTTTAAGGACTCCTGTAGTTGCCTTGTGCCCAAGGCAACTTTGTTTTAAGGTTGTCTGTTTGATAATATCAACCCCATGTCTTTCTCTTTTGCTCCTGATTTCTGGGCAAGAGAACCTAGATGACTTTGGGAGATTAGCATTCTGCCTACCACAGTAGGTACAGTAGGTGTACCTACTGTGTACAGTAAATGTCCTTGTTTCACTCCTGAATTTAATTGGAATTCCTAGCAGTTTGCAACTGAGTGCATTTCAGGCAGGAAAGGAGGTGAGGGGATACTTTTGTTGACCCCACGTCCTGAGGCTGGAGCTGGGAGTGGGGAGGCCATTGAACCAGTAAACTGGAGGTGGCAGGGTTGAGTGCACACCCAAGAAATGGAAACCACCTTTCTGTCTACTCCAGGATATGGGTGTCATTGTTTTATAATCAAGAAAAGAATTTTAGTTTTGGTAAGTTTTCTATAATCAGGACAATATGGTGGTCTTTTTCTATATACACTATAGTATTTGAGGCACAGACTTACTATTAGCTTTGTCTGTCCTGGAACTCACTATGTAAGCCAGGCTAGCCATGGCATGAACACACTAATCATAGCTCAGAATGGGAAATAAACTATGAGCAAGCAGGGAATTCATCTGCTGCACTGACAGTTACTTGGCCACACGCTGAAGACTCACAGCTCCTCAATGTTTGTTCAGAGCATCAATCTGATCATTGAATTGCTTGTATTGAATTGAAAACCAAACTTATTGACAATCATCAATCCCCCCCCTTCTTCCCCTGAGAGAAAATGAGCATTTTAGTTGGGATAGTATCATTTTGTTTTTACTTTAACTTTACCTTGTTTTTCTTTAAAAACTATACCATTTACAAACATTTTAACCGTGATTACCTTGTTCTTAAGGTATAATTATATGTTTATCATATTTAATTCTCAGTTCTACCCTTCCATCCTCAGTTTCACCCATTCTTGAATGCTTCACTGTCACCACACTCTAATACCCCCTGGCTGCTGGAGATTTAAAAAAAAAAAAAAAAAAGCATGTAGACAAAATATTTTCCAAGACCTTTTATGTTTCAGTATAATATTCTGTTTACTTTACACACTGGTGCCAGCTTAACTGCTCACAGAATTGCTGTCTCTTGGTAAATCTCTTGTTCAGTTCTTTCCCAGAATCTTGAAGTCAGCTTCATTAATTTTTTCCCTTTACAAACGCAACTCTTGAAATTTAGAGGGAATTTCCAACTTTCTTTGAAATGAATAGCTTCATTGGATGATTGTAGTGGTAATTAGTTAATTGTTCTGTGCTCCCGATCAGTTGCACGCACATGCCTACCCAAGAGCTGTCTGGATTACACACACACACACACACACACACACACACACACACACACACGCCAGTTAAGTTTAATATGCCTTGACTAGCTTAATGGCTGGGTGTTTCTAATCCTTCCCGCTGCTGGCAAACACTTCCCTCTGGTACTCCTGAGTTAACATCTTTAAAAATCTGTATTTCATCTCTGCTACCCCAAATACAATTGGGGAAGTGGCCCGTGTGACCACTTTCCCTGGTTCTCATATGTCAGCAGGCCTTTAGGTCTGGTCTTTGTTCTTCCCCATCATGGGGATCTCTCTTTCCTTCTTCTATCCTGGTTCCTAGCCTGTGCAAATCTCAAAGTCCCACCTCAGTCTACCTGCCCAGCCATTGGCCGCTGGCTCTTTATTGTTCATCAAAAACCACTGGAGACAAGAAACTTCAGCATTTAGAAATGCATATTTTCAATTTTAGAGGCCAGATTAATTCAAAGGATTAGAACCAATCATCAACAGATGATAACTAATAGAGTTTTCAGACCCCAACAGGGTCTGTCTTTTAAGTTAGAATTCAGCCATTCTTAAACTTTGAACCATCCCGTCTTTCTCCTTGGGATGTGTTTCTAGTCCAGTTGCAATGCTTTCCTTCTTGGAATACCTGGTTGGCTCTCTAGTATCCATCATTTTTGGTTATATTGTCCTGTGGATGGATATGCTCAACATTTACCTGTTTGTTGGTTTGGGTTTTTTTAACCTTTTGTTTTCATACTTGCTAGGGTGGTTTGAATATGCTTGGCCCATGGGAAATCCCACAATTAGGAGGCATAGCCTTGTTAGAGTAGATATGGCCTTGTTGGAGGAAGTGTGTCACTGTATAGGCAGGCTTTAATGGCTCCTAGTGCTTAAGAACTGTTTGGTATGGAAGAGTCCCCTCCTGGATGCCTGCAAAGAAAAGTCTTC
This sequence comes from Rhynchomys soricoides, assembly GCA_019843965.1. Classification (NCBI taxonomy): domain Eukaryota; kingdom Metazoa; phylum Chordata; class Mammalia; order Rodentia; family Muridae; genus Rhynchomys; species Rhynchomys soricoides. The sequence goes on from JADRCH010000281.1 coordinate 1,781,641, forward strand.
TGGATTCCTTTGGATCAAGATGTAGAACTCTCAGGTCCTTCTCCAGCATCATGTCTGCCTGGACACTGCCATGCTTCCCATCATGATGATAGGAGGTTCATGGATTGAACCTCTGAAACTATAAGCCAGACTCAATAAAACTCTTTCTTTTATAAGAGCTGCCTTGGTCGTGGTGCCCCTTCACAGCAATGAAGCCCAAACTAAGACACTTGTTCCACACGTATTTTCAGGCATTGGCCTTGGCGCACAATTACCACATACTCTTTTCATGTTAATTTTCCTCACCTCTCTTAGCTTTTTTCTTATTTTAATCAGTTATATGATTATTGATAATGTTTCACTCCTCCAACTCTGTTTTCCTTGAAGGTTGCGAAGTAGCTTCAACTGAAGTGGTTTTCCCAGTACCCTTATAAAAAGATGGTCACAGCAGAACACATCTGAAACCTCAGTACTGGGAGGGCAGAGACAGGTGGATTCAAGGGGCTTCTTGGTCTACCTTTGACTAGACATTCAGTCTAGTCAAAATGGAGAGCTCTAGGTTCAATGAGAGACCCTGTCTCAAAAAAGTAAGGTGGATAGACACTTGACATCAACCTCTGACATCTTGACATCTACAGACACGTACACCAATAGAAAATAAAAACTAAGCTGCTTTTCCATTTTCTTTCTTTCTTTCTTTTTTCTTATCACCACACCTAACAAATTTAAACATTTTTTTTCTTGGATATTTTATTTATTTACATTTCAAATGTTATCACCTTTCCCAGTCACCACCACCCCCCCCGAAAATCCCTATTCCATCCTTCCTCTCCCTGCTTCTATGAGGGTGCTTCGTAAACGCAACTCCTGTCAAAATTTACTCTATTTGGGCAGGGGAGATGATTTGGTGAGTAAAGTAACTGCATCCCTGTAGAAGCTGAGTGGGCACAGCAGCTCATCTCTAATTTCAGAGTACGGAAGGAGAAAGGTGATTACTCTACCCCCAGCAAGTTGTGTAGCTAGACTAGCTGGAACATAGAGCTCTAGGTTCAGTGAGAGACCCTGCTTCCCTATATAATGTGAAAAGGAAGATATCCACACTCAGCTTCAAGTTTCCTCATGCAAGCATGTGTATGTGCACCTATAATCCAACTTCTAAACACGAACACACAGGTACTCATACACAGCACTCACATGCTAAAAATAAAATTTGCTCCATTCATATGTTTTGTGTCATATACCATCATTTGTAAACTTTTTTTATTGCCAGTTCTTATTGTGGTCTCCTGTGGGAGCTTTTTTCCCCCATCTGCATCTGAAGCTGCTCCTTCCCTGTTGTGCTGTGGAATTCCTGTAGCTCTGTGCTCTCTGTGAATCTTTTCCTTGGAAAATCAGTTAGGACACTGGATCTTCCCCTATCCTGGCACATACATGTCCAAAAGGTGTGGACAAGTTGCTGGGGCTTCATGTAAACACAACCAGAGAATTCTGTCTTTTTTTTTTTTTTTCTCTGTATATATAATCACTGGAAAAACTTTAAAAAAAAAATCACTATGTTGGTGACTCAGTTTGTCTGTCATGAAGGATCAACGGTGAGTTCTTGACTTGTGCTTGCTCCAGTCTCTCCCAGTGACTAAATGGTGCTGGCCTCCTTGATATTCTTGTGTCCAATAAGTTTTTGACTTGGCTTATTCATGTGTCAATTTCCACACTCAGTGAAGGCTATGTTTCCTGCTCTTGCTGGATCAGTCCAACTTGACTCCTAGGAAAATGTCTCTCCGACCATCTGTCCTACCAAAGGTCAAAGGAAACATTGGCAGCAATTCCTGACAACTTTATGGTGCATTCCATCAGCTTGGGGAAAGGTTCTTCACGGGAGGTAGTTCCCCGGAACAAGCTGCATCTCCGAACAATCTGTGTCTCAATCCCCACTACCCCGAATCTGGAGAGTCAGCAAGTTCAGTTTTCCCTACCCTTTCTTTTTCTGGCTTGATGCTTGATAAGAGTTAGGTGCCTGGTGGGTATCTTTTTTCAGTAGTGCCTTAATCCGAAAAACACCTTCTCACACTCAAAATGTGAGACTGAAGCTCATCCCCTGTTTCAGTTATTTTGATACTGAACTGTTCTTTGGAAGCAGGAGGAGGGGGTACAGTGCCTCACTTTGCTGCTCATGCCATCCTTGAACTCATTTAGCCCAGGCTAGCCTCAAACTCACAGCAATCCTCCTGTATAAGGATTACAGGAGTGAGGTAGTTATTTCTTGTTTTTACATCCACCTGTCTATTTCACAGAGTGTTTTAATAATAAAATAACAGCACAGCAGAAAACAGCCTACAGTCACTCATTTTCTGTGTATTATCTACTGTTTCCTTCAATCAATTGGTTTCATATCTCTGCTATTATCCAACCCAGCACACATAAGGCGGGTTTTCATCACTTTCTCTTGTTCTATGAGTTCATAAACTGGAAAATCCTAACCTGGATCTATGAGACTTATCATTGTCGTTGGTGCTAGGGAGCTGCCTGGGGAGTGCTTGGAGTGACAGGAAAGGAATAAGTTCTAATCTGTCACTAAATCACCAGATCTGAGAGCACACAACTGTGGACAACTCAGGGCATCCTGCTGGAATCCCAGCCCTGAGACTTTAAGAGTCTGACAAACAATCACAAAGAAAACAATGGTTCAGATTTCAGCCACTGGCTTGGAAGAGCTAACACATCCATCTGGCAAGCCTCCAGACAGACTTCATAGGGGAGGGAGAATACTTGGAATTTGAACTTCACTGCTAAAAATATGTATTCTTTGAGAGCCATGGTGAAACTAGATGCAGCAACAATCATCCCACCATCCACTGGCACGGATTCACTGGGAGCTAATCACAGCCAATACCACCTTTTATCCTAATGTAGTCTGAGCAAACAGACAAGTGTGTATCCCAGGAATTTCACAGATCTCAACCATATTTAAGCAGCTCCATCCCTGAAGATGAGGACTGAGCTGTCCTTCTCCACAAAGAGCCCATCTTATTTCCCTTATCCAACATCTGAAGCCAAACTGCAACCCCATCATTCAAGGACGGAGAACCTGTGGCATTCTGGATGGACAAGATTCCCTAGAACACAAAATTCTTGTGGTCTGGGTAGTTACAAGAAAGCAAAGACTGGCAGAGAAAAAGGTGGCATAATGGGGGCCAAAGAAGACTTGGCCAGACCCTAGTGTAGGCCCACATTCCCATGCTTCCTAGGTTGCTAGCTTGTTTTGTGACTTTCAGTCCTAGGAACACTGACATTAGCTTGAGTCTTCTATCATACTGTCTAGAATAACAATGTTATTAAGGAGTCCAGGTTTCATTGCATGTCTTACATGTGTCTACTGTAAATTCCAAAGGGCCTTAGAAATATTTCTTGTTTGGGGGTAGTATCTATTTTCTATATAGATATTAAATTCATTTCTGTGCTAATGGAATGACTCCGTGGTAAAGGCACTAAGTGCCAATGCTGATCCCTGGTATCCACATCATAGAAGGAGAAAATTGACTCCTGAAAGTTGTCTTCTAGCTTCTACATAGTCATAGTGGGATAATAGGAAGCATCTCTAACCCCACACACACAAACATACACACACATAAACACACACACACACACACACACACATGTGCACGCAGGCTCATGCATGCTCACATACTCACTTACACATAAGACTAAATGTAATACACTTTATGGTGGTTTGAACAGGTATGGCCCCCATAGACTCATGTGTTTGAATGCTTGTACCATAAGAAGGGGCACTATTCAGAGGTATGGCCTTGTTGGAGTAGATGTGGCCTTGTTTGAAGAAGTGTGTCACTGTGGGCATGGGATTTGAGGTCTCCTATGCGCAAGCTATGCCCAGTGTGGCATACAGTCCCTTCTGCTGCCTATGGATCTCAGCTCCTTCTCCAGGATCATTCCTGCCTGCAATCTGCCATGCTCCCCATCATGATGATGATGGACTAAACCTCTGAAACTGTAAGCCAACCCAAATTAAATGTTTTCCTTCATTAGAGTTGCTATGGTCATGGTGTCTCTTCCTAGCAATGAACCCCTAACTAAGACATGCTTATTCTCTTTGTGAAACTTCACTGAGGCTCTCACAAAATACTTGTGACTTGAGGGCAGGGTTAGACCGAAATCCTGGGAAGAAAATAAAGACTTTGTGAGAACATGGCACTGTCTGCCATAACACCTTGCAGTTCCTTCTGCTTCTTTCTTCCCCTCCTCCTTCTCATTTTCACCACTCACTGTCTCACATAATTTGATCACTCTTGTTCCTTCATAATGCTCTTGCCTACCAAGTGGCATAACCTCTGAATCTGCTCAATTAAGCAGATTCTACTACCAGATTTCTCAAAAAATGCAAATCTATTTGCCACCTAACCCAGCTGATTCATAAAAGAGGGCAACTATATGCCTTTATAGGTTTTGTTAGCAGAGGAAAAATGACTGTAGTCCCAGCTCTTGAGAAGCTGAGGCAGGATATCACCACAGATAGTTTGTACTACAGAATAAGACTGTTCCAAAACAAATAAACCAAGTCTTTTCAAAATGGCAGCCTGGATTGTGTTAGGAGATAAGTCTACAATTGAATCAGGCTCTGGTGGTGAGCACATTCTTTCCACTGTGTCAGTTATAATCTTTTATCTCCTCAGTTGTGCCTCCCAGTGTAGCCACACCCCAACCCACAGCACCTGGCACACAGAAAGACTCTTGCTTGGCAAGTGTCACAACTCTTCATGGCTGCTGAGTGGAACAATATTCTCCATAAGACAATGAGAAGGTTGTTCTACTTCGGTGGCCCTGCAATGTTCCCCAAGGCAATACAATTTCACCTGGGTTTAACTGAGGCCAACTGGAAACAATAGATTGTCTTTGGATCCAGTTAAAGATGTTACCCATAAACTGTAAGTCTTCATGGCACTCATTACATGGAAACACTATTTTATAGCCAAGTTTCTGAACACATTTCTCTCTCTCTTTATTTTTTTTTTTTTTTACAAAGGAGATATTTATCCTGGAAAATGTGAACAAGACTTCGGGGGTGTGAACATGTTGTTGAAATGACTCCTTCAGACACAAAGCAATTCACCCAAGTTAATTATTTATCAAAACCCACTCACCCTCTGGAAACATCTTTGTCTTGGCAGAACATTTTCCACTCTCTAGGAAATAGGCCAATGGATTTTTCTGCCACCTTTCTTTATCATGGTACCTGACTTTCAGAGTGAGCTGTTTCAAGCATCATTGAACATTCAGGTGGGCTGGCAAGAGAGCAGCAAGCAGGTTAAGGAGATAGTTGAAGAGATAAAGCACTTGCCCTACAATGGTAAGGATCACAGTTCAGATCCTCAGAACTCAAATAAAAAAGCCAAGCAGGTGTGTCAGCCTGCCTATAATCTCAGCACATCAGAGGCAGAGACAGGGATCCCTGGGACATGGTGGTTAACTAGACCAGCCTGAATCAGCCAACACCAGCTTCTGCAGGAGAATGTGCAGCATTAAGTGAGAGTCATCAAGAATGTCAGCTTCCAGCCTCCATATACATGTAAGACCATACATGTGAACATGTATACACACCCACAAGAATACCTCAAACACATACAAAAAAGTTAAAAGATAGAGAGACAAAGAAAGATAGAAAGACAGACACAGACAGACAGACAGACAGACAAAAGTACCAAGGCTTCTAGTTCCTGGTTCTCCTCTAGGGTTGATCCTAAAAGACAATAATAAACATGGGCTACTTAAGTACCTGCTGTATGTCAAGCCTTGTAGGAGACACAACATTACACTGTTTTCTTCAGTTCACTGAGACTTTTATGAGTTTATCTATTTACTAAGATATGTAAGAGGCTCCAAGACCTTAAGCATTTCTATTGCATTCCTGTCTGTCTAACTTCATGCCTTAGACTCCCTGTATCTGACAAGCAGAAATACAAACTGTGTAATCAAGGTAGCTATTGAACCAATAGTTATCCATAGTGACTTTTGGAAGCCTATGGGGTCAGAATTGACCAAGGACATTCCATATATCAAGTGAGTTTAAGTTTGATGCCATTACCCTTGTCCTTCTGGCTTCTTTAAATTTCCAGAGGACCTTTTTTTAGTCCAGATCTGGAGTAGTTGTGGGGTCAGATACAACAAAAGCAGCAGAGAAAGGTAGGAAGAAAAGCATGGTGAAGGCGACATTAGCAAGGAAGAAGGAAAGACAGTTACTCCCTGGACTGAGTGGTCTTTGAAGACTTTAATTTCCTAGAAAGAGCACTCAGCTAGCTTGGTTATGAGTGTCATGCCTCCACCTCTGCCTCTTTTAAATGTTTTAGCTCAGGAAAGCCTTCTTCCGTCTGGAGTGGCTTTACAACTTTAGGTGCTGGGTCTTGTGGAATCATGTCTTTCATTTCTCCAATGTCATTTTCAAGTAGTCTACCCAGCATGAATCCAATTGTCCATCAACTCTTAAGGACTGCCAGCGAGAAGGGATCCACAGAGCATCTGCATCTGAGCACGAGCTTTGCCATCTGCATCTGCTCCCTAGTCCTCCTATTTGTTTTTTTGCCAGCAATGCTTCCTCTCAACACATGGTATTGTTGCAGAATTCTGGCCCATTTCACTGGTACTAGAACTGAGGCATATTCAAAACAATGTCTCTTTGGTCTCTATCTCTGACTCAAGCCAATATGATCTTTGAAGGAAGGTGACCCCTGGGTGACTCCACTCCCTCAGGTCACCCAGTTCCTCAAAGAGCCTGTAGGTGGTGACAGCTAGAGCCCCAAGGCAATCACACAATCACACATAGCCCTTCTCACCTTCATCCCTTCTAGCCCTAAGGATGTTGTACTCACAAATAAACAATCACACCCAAGTGGATCAGATTACTCTAGGCTTAATCTCAGAGCAAGACCTTGTGGTCCTTTTTCATAGATTCCCTATACCCAAGGAAGAGCTTAAATGGGATCAGTTTAAATATGTATCATATGAGATTCTCATGGGTGTATTGGAACCCACATTGGAGAGATAATGCTTTAGAAATACAAACAGCCCAGCTTCCCCTAGAGTTTGCATAGAGATGCTAAGAGACACTATGCATATCACTCAGCTCAGTACCTCCTCTATCCTGCATCCTTAAAGTCCTGCTTGTCAAACAACAATGTTCTTTAATGAGCCACTAACTCATCTGGGACACTGAATTTCTAGGCAAAGTTGACCTGGAAACACTTTCTGAGATATCCCTGGCTGGTGGAGTAGAAATCTGGGGCAAAGTATGGGAACTCTTTCTAACCTGAGTTACTCACAGGCAAAAGACCATGTTACAAACTAAGGAAGAAGGACACACTATTTGTCAAGGATAATTTGAAATTATAACTATGTTTTTCTTATTTTATATGGTGTTGGCTCCTAGAACAGGGAAATTAGTTCTCACCAAATATCCATGCACCCCCCCCTTTGCTCACCAGCCTCTCTTGCAAGCAGTTATGAGTGAAAGAGACATCCCTGTGTTACCTCAAAAATAGTATTTAAAATCCTATCTGTCTCTCCCATTTCTTCAGGCTGAAAGAAGACTTCACATTCCAAAGTAGAGTTAAAAGATTCTGGAGTGTCTGTCAGCTTGGGTCCCAGAGTGACTTCAGGCAATCAAGTCCACATGATGATGGGTGGTAATATAAAATAAACAAAAAATTCCACATTTAAGTCATTGAGCTGCTGACAGTCTAGGATCAATTCATTACTGCAGCAAATGATGGCTAATAAAGCTACAACCATAGAAAAACGTTCTGAAATCAATTGATTCAGCAGATCAATAGGTTGAAAAAACAGTAGAGGGTCAAAAGGCTAATGGCAATCTTCAAAACTGTCAGTATGTGGCAGGTCTTACAACTGGTCTGTGGACACCAATCTGTCACTTCCTAGCATAAAGAGACAAGGCAGAGTAGTTTCTGTGGAATATATTTATGCTAGCCACTTTATATATTCCTGCACTTAGCTTATCTAATATTCTCTAGTTGTTCCTATTACTAGTTCATGTATACAAAAATAAGTTTTGTTAGTCACATATGACTGGCTATGTGGTAGAGCTATGGTTTTCAGGCCAGGGAATTTCCATTCATAGCTCTAACTCTGGAAAAAGAGGCTTCCAGTGATTGTGGCGGGGCTTGGATGGCTCAGGTCTTTACTGTTGCTTCCTGGAGTCTTCAAAGATCTCTAAATAAGCTTTGATGATTTTGAACCCCTTCTGGCCCATTCATTCTTTAATCTCACATCACCTTCTCTATTTCTGTTATCACCTGTTATATTTCTGTTATAAATTCCAGATACCATCTTTAGTATCTCTATATCAGGCATTCCCAATCCTATGCACCCAGTGCTAAAGATTGAACTTCAGGTTCCATGCAAACAAGGTAAGTGCTATACCACTACTTAGCTCTATCCCAAGCCATAGGTTAACATCTTACTTTGAGGAGGGTCCCACTAAGTTTGCCAGGCTGGCCTTGAACCCCAGTCTTTATTTAGTCCATGCATCTCTTGGACTTATGACCTTATGGCTTCAGCATCCTGAGTAGCTGAGATTACAGGCTTGGTTCATAGCAGGACTTCTTAAGCCCTAAGTAACATTACTGAGGAAAACTCAAAATAATCTAATTCCCTTTCAACTCATACAATCTGAAAGGCCCAAGGACAGAGGTGTGGTCACCATTTAGCAGATGCAGCCTTCCTCTTAGGGTGGCTTTACATAGAGTCTGACTCCTCTCAAGGTTTCAGAATGGTGCTGAGCCTAATTCTGGGTTGTGTGTCTTCTGTTCACATCCAGTAGGGTCAAAAGCACTAGCATGAAGATCCCTACTTCAGCCTTTTGGGGCCTCAGGAGAATGACCTGGGACTCTGACTTGAGCCTGCATGACCAAAACCAAACTGTTATAGCAAGGAAGAGACTCAGATTAAAATTTACCAATTTGCAGGTAAAATTTGTCACCTGCAGAGCTGGTCCAGGTTCAGTCCTGCCTGACTTGGAAAGTAAGAAAGGATGGATGGAGCAGGGGTCAGTCACAAGGCTAACCATCCGACATGGTTCACTCATCACTTGAAATGCCTTCTGTTTTCAGGGGGTGGTGGTGGTGGTGGATTCAAGTTCAAGTAAATTTCCAAACTTCAGCACTCGTTCTTTGGATCTATTTTGTTTAGAAAAATAAAACGTGCATTTACATCAAAAAGTGAAAGCAATAAAACAAGGCCAAAACCAAACAAAAGCAGACTAGTTCAGAAGCAGCCCTTAACCACCCACACGAAGCACTTTCAGCATCCCTGCTACTGGCTGGTTCTGTTCTGGGCTTAGCATTTGAGACTTCATTCACACTGTGCACAGGTTTGACCTGGCACCTGTGCTACCATTTCTACTAGTTGTTCAGAATACTCAAAGGATGCTGAACCACCTCATGCTAGAACCAGGCTGGGTAAGGACTTTGCCATGGGTACCTCAGACTTTCTCAAAGACTGACTGAGATATGTACTTTGTGCATCTTTGTGGATATCTTTCATTCTAGATTATTTTTCCTTTTAAACTGTTTCTGAACATCTCTCCTAATACTATTTTTTTTTTTCAAAAATTACATACCAGGCTAGAAAGATGGTGCGCTCAGTCAAATGATTGCTTCATAAGCATGAAGAACTGAGTTTGGACCCCTGAACACCCATGTAAAGCATGCATTCAGATGTACATGGGCCTCACACACATGTACATGCATGCACATTCATGTGCAAAGGAAAAACAAGTCATTTTTCCATTACATAATTTTTGATACTAACAGAGTTCTAGAAATTTTTTTTTCATTTACACACATATCCCTCAGTTTCTTCTTTCTTCACTCTTCTTTTTCTTTGCTTTTAATAGGTCTTCCATGAAGATCAAAATTAGGTACATCCCTACACTGATTATTTTCTTTAAAGTATAGTCTCACTCAAGGCTGGTCTCAAATGCTCTCTCCCCAACTGTTTCCTGAAGGCTGGGACTGCTGGTGTGTGCCACAATGTTCAGATCTAGACGTGTCTTTTATGGTGTCAACTTCCACACATCCCCTGCTTCTGAACAAACTTTACTATGTATTTGCTAAGGGGAGTAGCTGCAAGTTATTCTTAATGCTGGGCGACTGCCTATCACACTGCCAATGTCAGACTCACTTGTCCATTGGCTAAAAGTCCCCCATGAGGCTGTCAGAAAGGATGTTTTCCACAGTTACACCCTCAGACTTAGGATCTGGTTGGAACCAATGAATTCAGAGATAACCTGAATCAAGGACTTCACAGTCCAGGAGAAAAAAGAGCATAAAGGCAGTGGGTCCACGGGGACATCTTGGTTTAAAATCTAAGTAGCTTTTGGGTCTGGTTCTTACCCATCCTTAAGCTGAATCTCTCTGACCTTATGATTGTCTGTTGCCTGCCGTAAGATCTGAGTGATATTTCCCCAGAACACTTCCATATCACTTTGATTCACATTTTTGTACTGGTCTCTGAAGAGAATTCAGCTATGGCTGTGTAAGTAGACAGGAAACATTTAGGACGTGGAGGTGTTTTACAAAAGGTATGAAAGTTTCGAGACTGAGAACACATGTGCACACATCTGCCCAGCTCTCACACCTACTCCTGGCCTGGCACTCTCTGCATGGTTCAAACCCATTCACAACTTCTGCTGGTCCAGCCAGGTCATTCAGATGCACTCACTAAGCAAAGGGCTAACTCTGCTCTGTCCCCCACCAGCCTTCCTGAGAATTGTTCTGGGAAAATGCTATCATTGTGCCCACGGCTGGCCCCAGGCTAAAGTGGGAAGTGGGAGAAGCTTGCATTTGGCTCTCCCCAACCTCTCTCAGACTCTCCCTCCTACAGCTGTTAACTGCACCCCTGACCTAGCTTTTCCCATCCCACTGTGCCTCTATTAGAAACCACCCTGTCTGGCTGCCACTCCTCCAGGCTTGCTCTCCGCTTGAAAGATGCCAGTGGGTTTTCCTTAATAGGACTTTTCTAAGAGACGGAGACTTAACCCTCAAATGCTGTTAAGCTGGAATGATGTCTTGGACCAGAAAGAACCCTATCCATTTAAGGAAACTAAGAGACACACCCAGGCAGTCCTTAGCTACCATGTCAGCCATCACTTTGAGCACTAAGCCCTGAGCTGGTGCCCCTTGATCCTTTTGTGGCCTTTTGTGCTTCTGTGCTTGTGTGCTCCAAGATCCCCTGCCTCCCATTTGCCATGCAAAGTTCAGCCTCTCCCTTTGGCCTCAGTCGCCAATGATACAGTCCTTAGCATGGCTACCCCTCCCATTCCTCACATCCCTCCAATCCTGCCTACCCCCTGGGGCAAACCATACCTATACACTTTAGCAGTCTCCTCCCATTTCAAGCTCTGAGCTCCTACAGGATCTGGGCAAAGTTGGCCCAAAGGCAGGAGTCCCAGATCCCAATAGAGAACAGGTAAGCTCTTGATCAACACTCGTTTCCTAAAAACTCAGAATCTCTCTGCCTTGGGCCTCGACCTGTAAAACATCAATAGCAGCGATCACTACTGAGTGTTTGTGCAAAGTCACTTGTGAGCACTTATAGACATGAACCTGCTCACCACAGAATATGTGTTCTGAATCTTGTCCAGTAACAAGAGCAGTTATATTCCTGGCAGTAATGTTTTGGGAACTCTGGGCCAGGCCCTGCATATGAACTGTGGCAAGGGCTGCTTGTCCAGATGGGGGCAGCAGAGAACTATCTGAGGGTCAAACTGGGACCCATGGGGCCATCTGGGGGTCCGAAGTAGAGAGCCAGGACCCAAGGCCTGAGACCAAGCAGAGCAAGCTAGACAAGAAATAAAGCTAGGAAGAACCTCTTCTGAAGTGCCTCCCCTAACTCTACTGCTCCTCCCTTTACCTCCCCAGATTGCCTATCACCATTTGCTAAGGCTGATCTTTCTATGCAGTGTGTTCCCTTCCGACTGACACATTTGAATAGGTCAACTGTGAGCAGGAGAAAGTTGAATGTTCTTAGGTAACAGTCCAAGAATTTCAAGAACCAACCATGGACCACCATGGGCCTTCTCATCCCAATAGCTGAGCCATACTTCACAACCATGTCTCCACTACTCTGTGGACTGCTAATTCTGGTCTAATTCCACCATGCCTGTCAGAATACTGTCTGATTCCCACAGTTAACTCAAATGCTTTCTTTGTTAGGATATCTGCCTGGATTTGGCCAGTACCTAACTAGAAACATCTCTCTTTGGATATCTCTCAGCTCTCCACATCAGATTTTCCAGTGGTATCCGTGGCTATCGGCATTCTATCCAGAGTGATAAATGACGGCATTGCTTCCCCTTGGATGCAGGAAGTTCTGTCACAATCTGGCGCCTCTAAGATGGGAGTCTTGGTGGCTTCCTCATCTCCAGCTGAAGACTGCAGGAAGAGAATAAACAGAGAGTACCTGGAGCCAGCCTGGCAGTGGCAAGCACATGGGGACTGTCTCCTCACTACACTGTCATAATGTCACCATTATAGAGGGGCTTTGTTCCCCAGTGACCAACGATGTAAGGTCTTAAGTATTCAACTTGTCCTCAAGACAAGCCCTGGATCATAAAACAACAACAACAACAGTAATCGAGGCCAGCAAGATGGCTCAACAAGTAAAGGTGCTTGCCTCCAAGCCTGAAGACCTGAGTTCAAGCCTGAGGAATGACTCCAAGTTGTCTTCTGACTCACCAGCATTGAGGTACACATGTGTGCATGTGCACACACACAGAATGAGTAAAATGTAATAAAATTTTAAAACAAGAGTAACCACTTGTCTGGGGGCAGGTCTAGTCATTTCAAGCCACAGAGTCACTGGAGAAGCCATGTGCGTGCGTGCGCCTGCACACATACACACATTACTGAGGCAGCAGAAGAGTAGGTAAAAGGACAAACTATGACAGTGACGAGAGAGGAAAACTTTTTTGTTATTATTTAGAAAGATAGTGATGTTTTCGATAAAAATTTCAACCCAGAAATTAAAATTTAAACAACATAAGTGCCTGGGAGAACCAAACAGCAGCAAGCAGTCCCTTAATGGCAAGATGCATAGCCTTTATTTTTTAATGTGGAGAAGGAAAGGATTTGTCATTAAAGTTTAAAAATAATCAGAATCTCAGAATCAAAATCCCTTTAGTTCCAGCGGGCTGGCAGCACTGAGGGGGTGATTGTGTGTGCTGAGTGGGTGTCCAGGAAACAGTAGTCATTTGTGTGTGTGACAGGAGTCTCGTCCAAATCTAAATTTAAGCAAGTGTTGGCCTTCTTGGATTGTATAATTTTTGGATAAATTAGCTCAAACTCAGCGTTGGAGTTGCTTGTACGACTCTCTTCCCTCTGTCCGCTTACCCATTCTCTCCCCTGCATTTAATAATTAGAACACTTGAGCCAAAAATTTGCTGGCCAGCTGCAGTGGCCTAACCGTCTGGTTCACTCATTATTTCTAGAACTTGATGCAATCACGGCCTTTGAGCAAATTAGAGTAATATTTGGTGTGTTGGTATTCTGTCTCCACCCTTCCCCCAGCTCGCCAATGTGAGACACAGACAGACAGCTTGTGCATATCATACTAGGGAATGCTGTCTTCTCAGCCTACAGGCCGTAGTACCTACTGATGTGTCTGCCTTGTTCCCTACCACAGTGTGGGAAGGAAAGACAGCCTGGGAAAAGTCTATTGTGTAAGCATCAGACAGCTTAGCTCTGCTTCTAAACCAGCTATGTGGCCTTGGCTCACTGGGCTAACTTCTGAGTTTCTTTCTTTGTTTCCTTCTTTCTTTCTTTCTTTTTTTCTTTCTTTTTAAATCTTAAACATGTGACAACATTGGTCATGACGGCAAACTTTTGGTCTTGAAAACACTTTAAAGTCGTTTCTACAGTTTATGGTGTGCGTGTGTGCAGGGTGGAGGCTGGGCATGCTACAGCACGTGTGTGGATGACAGAGGACAACTCACAGGAATTAGTTTTTGGCTTTTTTTCCTTCTGCCATGTGAGTCCTGGGGAATCAAACTCAGGATTGGTAGCAAGTGCCTTTGTCCACTGAACCAACTTCCCATCCTTCGTCAAATCCTATGTCTACTACCTTCTATGCAACATTGAACAAACTGTTTAACTTCTGGCTCCCAATCTCCTCATCAGGAAAAATAAGTGTAGTAACATCATCTGTAGCTTGAAGTTTGTGGGGAGGGGGAGGGGGAGTTAATGAATTAATATAGGTGGAAAGAGGAAAATACACTCTCCTCAAGTTTAAACTCTACAAGGGTGTGGGGTCCTTCTCTCTATCCATAGGACATAGGAGAATGACAGTAATTTCACTCAGAGGGGAGTCAATTTATATTTGTCCACTCAATCCCAGTTTACTTTTAAACATGATCCTTCATGATTCACAATAAAGTCAATACAATGAAACCAGAACATCAAAGCTGTGAGTCAGGAAGCAGCAAGCTAAGGGAGGATATGCTTGCCCTCAAATCACCCAGGCACAGAACTAAGCAGAATAGGAGGGTCCCTCTAGCCCTGATGGCCAGAGTCTCGCTTGAGAGACAGAATTAGTATTGCTGGCTTTGATAGGACTTTGGCAGCTCTCTAGTCCTGTCCGAAACCATAGTTTTTCCATCTGTAAAGTGTAAAGATTCTACCCAAGGAGCTAAGACTCATTGTGGGACTAGAATCCACAGCTGTGAGGACATGAAGACAAGAGCAAATTGATTTTTGTCATCGAGGTATTCCAGTCCTCCCAGCATGCTTCAGTGCACATGTGGAACTCTCTGAGTCATGCCAGAGAACACTACTACAGGAAGATATCTCCAAAGCCAGGCAACAATGAAGGGAAAGGATGCTCTTGTCTAAGAGAAGATAGCCTTCTGTAAGAACTAGAGGTTGGAATGTTTCTTTTATCATGAAGAAGATTAACAATTATCCATGAGGACAGAATTCCTAACTGATAGGAAGAATATAAAAGAGGGTGAGAAGCTATAGCATGTAGCTCAAAAAATAAAGCTAAGATGCTAGGCAGAGATGAGAAGTAGAGGGTGTGCGTGCTGACACCTCCTGACATTGGTCCATGGCCAGCCTCACTAGTCAATCACAGCTTTATGCCGCTGAGTCAGGATGCAGCCACAGCATGCTTCCAAACCAGTGTCTCAGACAACCACTCTCAAGATCTCAGACTGGACAGAGGATGGAATTCAAGTTCTCTTACAACATACTCCAGTGGCATACATGTAAGCATATCTGTATCTAACATATACACACATATTTATACACATACACCAATGGTATATATGTGAGCATATCTGTGTCTAATACCTACATATATATGCCAATAATATAAGTTAGCATATCGTGTGTGTGTATATATATATATATATATATATATATATATATATGCCAAAGTGTGCACATTTGTCTATATCTCACTCATATCTGTATATATTTTTTTGGTTACATATGTGTACATATATGTAAAGATTTGACCAAAAGAGTTGAAACCTATAGCAGAAAATAATCCCAAAGAGCAAGGCAAGACCAAACTACAGAAAGCACTGATGCTGTAACCAAGAATAGAAACAATGGACGTGCTGGTGTGCCCTCCAGGCTCAGCCCATCTCCTCACACTGAGGGGATAGCCATGGGTTTTGTGGGCAGCAGACCTCACAGTCACACACATACACTGAACTGTAGGAGTTGAAGCCATCCCTGCCGAGGATTTCCGCCCTTCATCTGGGCCATAATCCACCTCCCAGGCCACACAGTGCCTGGCTTGTGCTTAAACAAGGCACGCACTGTACCAGTGTTCTCACATCATGCTGCGGGAAGGCAAACAGAGCTGGGGACCTATGCCAAGGTTTTCAAAGGCTGTCCTGAAACGTAAATGTGGCCTCTGTACATTCTTCAGGCAACGCTGGGGATCATCTCTGTGGTACCAGGGCCGGCACAATTACCCTATTACTACCCGATGGTGGCTCCTGATGAATGCATCTCTGTGATGGTTCCATTTAACCTGACAGGAAAAGGAAAATCTATGGAAGGGGGCATGAGGCAGAGTTCCATGAGCTCATGTCTAGTGGGGAAAGCTAAAGGCATGTGAAGGCTGGGGGTGAGTGGATCACATTGTTTCTGGTTCAGGGCCAATGCTAGCCTCCTTCCTCTAAGGACCTCCGTGCTCAGCTTCAATGTGTGGGGACAACTACCTGCTGGAATTCAGTGGAACAGGGGCCACAAAGTAGTCAGGATGTAAGCAGCTCAAGTCTGTGTGCCCTGAGTGAATCTCTCTCTCTCTCTCTCTCTCTCTCTCTCTCTCTCTCTCTCTCTCT
>JADRCH010000281.1:1798007-1861409 GCA_019843965.1 Rhynchomys soricoides
TCTCTCTCTCTCTCTCTCTCTCTCTCTCTCTCTCTCTCTCTCTCTCTCCCCTCCAGGTAGCCTCCCTTAAGCACGTGTAACATCATGGAAGGGAGTAAAGTTTAAATAAAAGATGTACACAGTTTTGGAAGGAACAAAAGTCAGATAGAACAAGCCACTTAGGTTTGCTGTGCCTCGGGCTCCACATCATCAAATAAAGGAATAATGGAATCTCTCTAAGACGCTTGAGGGGGCAGTGAAATGCACTTCTAGTCACTACCACAAGTAGGAAAATTGGGGAGGAAGGGGTGTCAGGATACTCAGGTCTGGTCTAGCCTGGCTCTGAACCAGCTGCCCCCCCCCCCCACACACACACACATACAGAAACCTCTAGATACTTGAAGCAATGCTATGAAATGGGGACCCATGCTAAGGGCAGCAACCAGACAAAAGGGAGACACTATGGTGGCTAGCATCTGTGGAATACTTCTCGTGACTGTAGGAGGGACAATGGTTCTGTTGCTACTTCCTCTGCGTCTTTCTAGTTCATTTCTGTGGATTCTCTCATCCTTCCCAAAGCCATGGCGGGTCAGGAGAACTGAGAAGAAATCAGACTTGATGAGCATAGGAAGTCTTGAACCTTAGACAAGCTATAAAAGTGGTATTGGCAAATGCAAGACTGAGCCCTGTGCTTAAGTCGAAGGGAGGGGTCCTGGAAGGAGAAGCCGAGTCTGGCCCTGGAAAGGCAATTTCTCCAGGTCAAATGTCATGGGGAAGGGCACCAGAGGTTAAAGCAGAAATACTAAAACGTGCAAGAGTTTGCAGGAAAAGCAACAAGGACCGGCTATTTCATAGCTTCACCTTAGGCATTCTTCTTTGGATAGTATGGCAGTCACTTTTCTCATTGCTGGGACAAGAAAGCAACCTAAGAAAGGGTTTGTTTTGACTTGTGGTTTAAGAAGGGATGCAGTCTGTTCTGTAGAGGAAGGCATGGCAGCAGGGCTGTGAGGCAGCTGCTCATGCTATATCTGTAGTCAGGAGACAGAGAGCAGACAGGAAGTAGGACTGGACTATGAAGCCTCCAGGCCTTCTCCTGGTCACTTGCCCCCTCCTTCAGGGCTCCATCTACCTCTTAAGGTTGCACATTCTCCACCATCTAAGAAGTGTTATATCCAAAACAGAACAAGTAGCAGCATTCACATCAGCTGAGGAGTCCCTACTGCCACACTCTTAAGGTCTCCAGCTCAGCCAATGAGAGAGCTTCACTCCTGTGTCAGGGTGACTGATTTAGGGATAGATATGTGCTTGGAGATGACCCAGAAAGCCTCACAAACAGGTTTTCTCTGAAAGGCTACAGAAGAGAAACTCTTTCTACTGGCCTTGCTGGGCCGGGGGTCAAGGGCTATATGACCCCATATGAGTAGGACTGAATTACCCTGAAAAGGGAAGCACCACAGACAGATGTCACTCTGAGAGATAAAAGGGGAAATTCCCAACCTCATATGGCGTCCTTGCTCCAGCCACACCTTCAGGTGACACGTCCTGGATACTGGTTGGCTTCACTCTTCAGTGCAAAGGCCAATGACTGATTTTGTAAATATGTGTGTCTCCTCTGCACTTGACCTAGGGAAGAAATAATTCTCATTGATTTAGTAGCCAGATTGACTCAAACACCTGTCGCTCACATGTCTAAGAGTCCATCCCAGACCATATAAATAGTGGATATCAGCCACTTCTGACGAGACTGTGACTGTGGCCCTGAGGGAGGGTGACCAAGAGGGCCTTACCTGCCAGAAAGAGGTAATGATGAAATCCAGAGAGGAGTGGAAGAGTACTGTAGTTGGAGAAAAGGTTTCCTGCTAATGGGAGAGAACCTAGGCTGGTGGAACCAGCAAAGCTGCCTCCTGCTGGAAGACCAAGAGAACCACAGGGCCAATCAGCAGTGAGTGGGGCTGGATGGGTCACCATCCAGTGAAAGAACTTCAGTTCTTTCCTGGCCTGGTACTGTGTATTTGAGTCTCCTACTGGGCCAAGTAGTGACTTTGCAGGCCCTGAAGAATTCTCATCATTTCCCAGGGACCTTTCAGCTTGGGTTTGGCTCCTATGCCAAGGCTCTGACAGCTTTATTAGCACCTATAATTCAATGTGAGCATCGATGTGTTGGGAAACACTTTGGGGCTATCTGTTAAAGTCAGTTTAATTCCCTCTCAAATGCCTCTTTGTTTGCCAAAGTGCCAGGCAGAAGACTTCCAGGTAGGTGGGGAGATGAGCTCCAGACAGGGATCAGCGGGACATGTCTGCTGAGAGCACAAGTCACTTTGCTGGGGCTGATGTCATTTCCAGTTAGTGGGCTCCTGGCAGAAAGGTCTGCAGAGGCTCAGATGACATCACTGGAGACTAGCCTGTCATTGGCGGAGATAACAAATGGAGCTCCGGCCCCAAGTTCCTGCTGCCCCAGGAAGTCTCAATTCATTTCTTGGCTTCACTCTTTAATAGGGGTCTGGAAAGGAGATGCCTTGGACCCCAGCAAAGTCTCTTGCTGGCTACTTCATGGAAACAAAACAGAGGGCATCTAAACTTTCCTCAAAGTATGCAGTGATTATTGTCATAGTGTGCTGCCATAACACAGTTCACATGGCTGGTCATCTACCCAGTGTCTATTTTCCCTTCCTCTTGTTTCTAGAATCTGCTACAGCCACTAAGGCATGTCACTCTCTTCAAAAGATTGGCTCTCCCCTTGGCAGATCCTCACTAGGCCAAGTCATTCATTCATTCATTCATTCATTCATTCAAAAGTTCTACCGAATGTGTATTTTAGTGAATATTGCTCCAGACACTAAGGATACTTATTTTAAAAAGAAAACTCAAACTTTTGCCTACATGAGTCTTAATTCTAGATGAGACAACAAGAAACTAGCACAAAATGTATTACAGAATTAGCATGTGACATCAGGGCAAAGTAATCTAAATATATATCGAGAAACAGGCTGGCTGTTTTAGATAAGTCAGTAACTGGGGAGATGATGTGTGAGTCTTGGGAAGAGTTTTCATTTCCAATGAGGAATCTGGGTTGGATGAATGAGCGGATGAATGAATGAATCTGAAAGCTTTGATGCTCACTCACTTTTAGGTACATTAGAATAGAATCGACAGACCTGGCTTCTAAGACTGGTTCTCTTTCCTGCTCATTGTAATTTGGAGTGAGGACATGTGCTTTCAGGGCTTCAGTTTCCCTACTTGCACACTGAGGAAATTGGGCTCAACTGTCACTGAGGGACCAGCTTCCTCTGCCATTCTATGAAGTTGTAAAAACATAGGTTTGGCGACCTGATATGATGAGAATGTCTCCCTCCCACTCTGCTGTGCAGCTTCCAGCAAGTCAGAGCTCCTGTCGAGTAGTGTCCTCATCTCTGAAAGGGTGGTGACTTATGATCTGTTCAGCATAAGTTTCTAGGAAGTCACAGTGTGCTCCCCTGATGTCCCCTGCTGCTGGAAATAGTAAAAGCAAGAACAACCCCTGGGGATAAACACACACACAGGCACACACCTTGACACACATGCATAGCCACATCAACACATGTACATGCACATGTATGTACACCCATGGAAGAGAACCTAGGCATTGCCTTTAAAAACAACTGTACCCCAGAGATCTTTCTAGAGCCAAGCCTGGCCAGGGTGGGCACACCAGAAACTTCCTGAGGTTGATATGACTTGGGGGAAGGGTATTGGCATCTTTCAACACTTCTGCAATAGCTAGAAACCATCCTCAAAATCTTCCAGGTCACTCCTGTGTGTCCACTGAGGGCCTGGGGATGAATCCCAGCCTATGGGACTAGAAAGTTGTTTCTGGCTAGACACACAATGAATGTTCAACTGTCTTCTAGCTCAGAATTCTGTATCTAGAGAATTAAAATAGCAAGTGAGCAATAACAGCAGCATAAGAGGCATCTGTAAAGTTCCCAGTTCAGGGTAATCAAAGTCATAGGTATCCCAGTCTAGTTCATTCTTTAAAATTTTCAAAAAAAAAAAAATGCTAGCAATTTCCCAAGGCCTGTCCTTTCACAAAGCAAAACAAGCAAATAAACAAACAAAACCACAATGGAAAAGTTTCTTCTGTTGTAGTTAAGCTCACCCAGACTAACTGAAGTATCTGGTTTCAAATTATATCTGCTCCTTGTTATTAGCACTATTGACTCAGTTGTAACTTAAATAAATGGTGATTTACGTTTTAAGACTTGGTCATTTGTAACTTACAGGAAGAGATGAATACAAGGGGTCTTCTATATCTGAAAGTTTGGAAGTTAAAAAGCTAAAAAAAACTTCCTGGCCAGGGCATTGCTGGACACTCTATCACTTCCTTTGATGTCCAGAGCCCAAGGACCTCTGAGCTATGTAGGAGTGGCCCCAAAAACACAGGCTCCAGGGAAAGGGGGAAGAGACACTCAGCTGACAGTGACTAATTTTATTTCCAGTTAACTGGCTTTCGGCAGATATGCTACAGATGTTCAGATGACCTCATTAGGGACCAGGATGTCAACAAGACAGATAGGAAAAGCCCTGCTCAAGATCCCTAGGGGACCTATAGCTTTGAGATCCCTTATTTCTTTAGCTTTTCAAAGGGAGAGGATTTCAACTGATTTTATGTGGCATCATAAAGAATTCTAGAGAAGACTGAGTTTATCTTGTTTGAGATAGGCCAGTTACCATAAGAGCCCAAGTCTTCTCACCCTTCCTTCTTCCTTGATGAGTTATCTTCATTGTTTGCTGTCATATAAGGTCCTTCTGGGCAGATAGGAGAAAGATGTTCAATGACCAACTCTAAAGAAAAGAGAAAGCCTGTACTTCTGTCACTGTCTGAATGACCCTAATAACCAGACTAGGTTAGGTGTTCCACTACTGTGATGGCCAGAACATAAGTGAGTGTTCAGGCCTGAATAGATACATCTGCTTCCATGCAGTCTGAAGCTGAACATGGCATAGGACTCTGACTCTGCTTCCTGCCACATTCTCTCCCAGCCTGGGGTCACACTCATCTAGGATCAGTGTGGAGCAGAACCTATTTGCACAGCACAAACCAGGAAAGTAAGAAATATGCCTAGAGAACACTGATCATGAGAGATAGTCCATGGAAACACTAGACAATGAATAATCAAAGTCTCATCACCCCAGCAAAGACATCAGACTTAAGAAAACCCCAGGGGTATCATAGGTAATAAACTCCTGCTAGAACCAGGAATTATATTTAAAAAAAAACAATATTACCTACCACCTTACAACTCGATTGAAGATCTTGATTTTACTTCAATACAATTTAACAATTAAGGAGGGTCTCCCAGGTACCACTCAAGGGCAACTGTGGCATTAGAAACAGATATATAACTTGCCCTCAGAACCAGCATGAAATGAGTGAGATAGCAAATCATCAAAAGAATGACAACCAATCAACTGACACGGGGCATATGCTGTATGTCAGGCACTGGACAACTACCTAACATATATCAACTCAACTCATCCTTATAGGAACTGTTTGATATGGGTACAGATATGAGCCTTGGGTAATTTATCCAGAGTAAATAAACAATAGATTCTGAATTCAGAGTCCTGTCCTGTCATATGGCCCCTGCCTCTATATTCTTTATCATCATGACTGTTCCCATAGTCAACAACAGTAACAGCCCTGAAAGCTCTAATGGAGGTAGATGGGTAAAGGAAGGCTCTAAGTATTTATCCCAGTCAGATCATAGCACTAGATCTGCCAGTCTTAAAACATGGTATCCTTCCCAGTGGTGGCATGCTGAAGATTTGAAACAGTGGCAGACTCACAGGTCTCCAGAGGCCCAAACCTAACTTCCCATTAATGTTGTTCTGTCGTCTTTGCAGAAATGGCTTCTAGACACTCATATCACCTTGTAAGAACTTAGAAAGCAAGGGAATGCTTATCAAACTTAGGAGTTCAAGCAGGATGCTCTTGGTCTAAAGAACCAGGAAGGAAACATGGAAGGTTACTTGCTTTTCTTTATGTTTGCAATTAAAGCATTTTAACACACTCATAGACAAAAGTGCAAATTGGGAGGGGCTTATGTGACTGACAAGCAGTTGGGGGCCTTTGGAGGAGGTGATTGGCCAATCAGCATACTGACTTGTAGTGAGACTATTACTCTTGCTTCTAGGACTGAGGGAGAAGATTTCGTTCTGTTCTGTTTCATTTTGTTTCTTTACTGAAGCAAAACGCCACATCTTTCTTTCCAGAGAATGTATTAGAATGGGGAGTAAGACCTCAGACTTAAAGAAAAGAAAGATACTTGGGACTCAAGGCAATTTCCTCAGACTGCTGCCTTGGTCCTTGCCAGAAATGGGCTAGCTGAGATGGCCTGCAAGCTGCTGAGTAGGTCAAGGGCCTCTCCACCTAGTATCACTAAGGGACAAGGTGTGAGTGGGCCAGTGGCAGAGTGACAGGGAAACTTTATCACAGGTATACTCACGGACACTCAGTGCGCTCAGATGCTAGTCCATGAGCCTCACATCTAACAGGTCATTTACTTTGGCTGATGTAATTAGCAACACCCCCAATTGTAATACAAGTGGAAAGTGGAGCATGAGGCTCTATATTTGGGAAAAGAGAGCAAATGAAGGGGAAGCTTATGTTTAGTGACCCCAGACAAAGTATCCCAGCAGCAGGATCCTCAAATCACCAAATTACACTTAGGTTTGGAGACCCTTTGGGGGCCCCCAACAATTCTTTATGTGCTTTGCTACCCCTAAACTTGATGTTCTCAAGTGAAATGAGACTTGTAACCGTTTCCTTACACATCCTCAAACTTAGCACCAAAACTCCCTTCCATAGGAAACGAAGAGGCTTGTCAAGACCAGCCTGAGGGGTAGAGGCAAGTCAGTTCCTTCTGAAGAGGGTAGTCAAGCCAAGCTTCTCACCCCACTGATAAAGGGGTGGAGGGACTTGGGAGGCATTGAGATTTTGTTTTCCTGAATCATTTTTTATTTAGGCTTCACACTTTTCCTGGGGCCTCTGGGAACCCTTCCAGCCCTGTGTCTGTGATTGACTCTGGGTTCCCGAAGTAAGTGATCTGTCAGTCCTGGGCCCCTGGAAGGGGCAGAGGAGGCCTCTGCTGGGCTGAACTTGGCTCAGTCCCCTGACATTGTACACGCTAATGCAATGTGAAGTAGCAAGTCTAAATAGCCTGTCCAACTTTTTTGATGTCCCTGAACTCACAGATGGGATTCATTTCCATGCTGTTCACAAAATGTAAACGATACAAGGACATTAAAGAGTATTAAATGACTTGATGACATTTTGGTCACATTAATGAAAAGTGGCATTTTTTTAAACTACCAAAAAGAAAAAGTTCGGTGGGTGGGTGGAGAAGGGGGAAGTGAAGAAGAGAAGAGACCCAGTAGGGTGTGGCATGGAATGAAAATAGGAGAAGGATTTGAGTGCACCCAAAATGTAGAAGAAATGTTGGCAGCCTCCACTCCTGTCACCACTGCAAGGGCTTCAGTGAGCGACATTAGAAACAACTTCATGTACATGAAGAGAAAAGGAGAGATGTGACTTATCTGTGACTTATCTCCTCCAGGAAGCTGTCTGTGAATGTTTGCCTTGCCTAGAATGTCTCTTCTCTAGACTGCCAAGCAGCCCTCTCTGAAGCCCATAGCACTTTGCCATTTAGCTGTGAGGTAAGTTATCAGAATTCTTTCTAGGTTTCAGGTTTTTGGAGAAATGAAGTCAGGGTTATGAACATAGATCTGGTAAGGGGAATTATTGATTACATGATCTGGAACATCGCTCATTGTTCTCTCTGGGTGTCAACAATGCCACCTGTAAACTGGGGTAAGGAGAAAACTCAGGACCAGATGAGGGAGCAACAGAAATCACTCAGCCTTCTGCCTGGTTCTCAACATCTGTTATAGATTAGCCTCAGCCTTGTGCCCAGCACCCCAAGAACTTGGCACACAAAGGGCATTCAATAAATGCTACTTAAGAGGTAGTATCTCAATAGACTCACTTAGAAGGAAAAAAAATCAACTCCCAAGGGAACTAAGGAATGGGACTTGGAGCCATAGAGAATAAAAGTGTGTGGCAGAGACATAATTTATCGAGTCCTATAGACCTTACTTGAAAATAAAATTTTTAAATGTTAATACTGGAACCTGTCTCTTAATGTTGCAGAGGTGTCTTGCTCATTCCTGCAACTAACCAACTATGGCTGACAAGTAGGGGTGAACAGGCCCCCACTCCTTGCCCTCTCTAGTCTTGGCAAAACTTTCCCCCCTCAGCCCCGGTGGTTACATTAATTGCTAATGACAATGGCAACCTTCACTCTGTGTGGTTTCCTGCCCAGATTCTGGATCTTTTACAAGGCTCCCTTTTCTTTTCTTTTCTTTTTTCCCCCAGATAGGAAATGCAATCTGAGACGTGTAAAGAAAAAGAAAAGAAGAAAAAGAGAAAAAAAAAAAAACACACAACAGTGTGCTTATTGTCATAGTCCCCACTCCCCCTGGGTTCCCAGGCATCAGGGCTGTGTGCTCTGGGGTGCCTGCCCCGCCCACAGGGAAGAATAAACCCAGACTCAAATCATAGGAAATTCGTCAACTGTGTTTCTCAGAGCTGTGTCTTTCAAGGTCTGTTTCTCTGCCATATGATCTCTATAAACCACATTGCTGCTAGCCAGGGCACAGGACCAGAGGCGCCGAGGGCTCGTAGATAATAAATGCCAAATGCATGTGACAGTAGTCTGATCGGAGAGCAGGATGGAAATTTCTGTCGTGTTTTTATATATTTAGTGACTTACACACCTATGTGTGTGCCTGGGCCCTGCATGTTCACACTCTCACACATGCATGTGCATACCTACACATAGGTCAAGCACACAATACCTCTTCATGGACTAAGTCCCCATTGCCAGACTCAGGTAACTAACCTCTCAATTACTCCACTAAATTATGAAGACAAAGAAGCCATGTGGATCCAGAGAATAAAGTGAAAGGAGAAAAATAATCAGACCCAATTTCAGCAGGAGACCCTTGACATGGAAAAATTACTGACTGGGCTTGAAAATTCTGTGCCTGAGGACTGCCAGAAGACCCAGCAGATACAACAGGCCTACAACTGAAAAAATAAAAGGTGAGGATGGATTTCTGGACACCAAGTGTGAATGGGGAGAGATAACCTATGGAATGAATCTTCAGAGTCTTCTCAGTAATAGTTTGGCTCCTCCTAAGGCTGACCGAGCCCTTCTGTGGCTAACCAGTCACCAATTGGCTGAAGATGGGGGGGAGGGGATGAAGAGGAACTCCTGGCAGGCAGAAAACTATCAGGCGACCAGAAGAAGGCAAAAAGGTAATTAATGTTATAGCCTTTTAGATTCTAAAAAATACTGCGCTTAAAACTGCAAGTCAACGAAGTGGGTTGTCGGCGACCGATAAATGCTTCCACATTCACAGGCATCAGCAGTCTTCCCGTTACCAAAAAAAAAAAAAAAAAAAAAAAAAAGTAATAATACATACATATTAATGGATTACATTTTGTCCTTTGGGGAACATAATTTTTAAAAGGGCCAAGGCAGCAGTAATAGTTCCTTTAAAAATTCTAAATGCCGTAATTGTTTTCTCTGAATTATGGTGCTAGGATTTAATTAGTGATGAATGTTCAGTGTGGGGTTTGGACATTTTTGATGAATTCAGCCAAACAGAAAAGTACTCTTGTCCTCCTGGTCCACTGTATAAAAGCAGTGTATCCAAATTGGGTTTTTATTTTCTCCAGCCTGGTCCAAGTTAGAAAGGAGGTTCTTGACCCAGAGTTCAAGGACAAACATGAAATCTGGCCATTGAGGTCCTGCAACTCAGCGCACACTTTGAGATTCTTTGGTTATGAGAAAGAAAAATAATAAGCAAATGGCAAAAACATTCATATCTTTAGCAAGAAGTTGCCCAAATCTTTGGTCCAGGCCCTGGGTTTAAAGGACTCCTGGGCATTAGGGTTAAAGGTATGGGCAGGGTAGGGATTTTTTTTTTCATTCATCTCATTAACAGAGGTAGGGGGCTGGGGAAGACTAAGTGATGTCTACTGGGCCCAGATTCTAAGCTGGACACTGCTCTCAGGGCCCTGGCAATAGAGTCCTTGCCTGGGGGGTAAACACAATTGCTTTGTTCTGCTCTAAACTGCTTCTGTACAAAAGCAACTGGAGAGATGCCCAGAGCTGCACCATCCACAGGGGCAGAATCCTGGTGGCCCACACAGCAGGGACCCTGGGGGCCCAACTTGCTCCCCTGTCCACCTTCAGGACTTCTTTCATTTGAGACCTGGAAGCTGTCCTGGGTTCCCTGGATCCCCTATTAACATGCAAATATTCCTGGGAAAGGTCACACCTTGAGGCCCCATCAGCTAACCTCAACTCACTGGTTTCTTCTTAGCAAGGATTAACAGAAATAGAACACCAAAAGGGCTCCAGCGCAGGCTGCCAGAGGTTAGAGTTGGTGGGGAAGGGAGTTAAAAGACCTCTTCTCATGCTAAGATTTTTCTGGACAGTCAATTTTTTTAAAATTTGGTGACAACAGGTCAATGTTTTCATTCTAACACAGGTTGATGTTTTTAACCTGTGAAATAAAATGAAGTCCAGTTCTCGGAATTTTAAAGCTGTCCACTTGAATTCATTCACAAATCGAGGATCATTCGGAACTCCAGGTCTTCTGATAAGAGCATAAGAATGCAGTCTTTACAGCATCCCTGGTTACACTGCAAGCATCACCTGCTCTAGGAGATGCTAATCCCCTAATGACAGTGAAAGTGGCAGAGACTGAGGGTCAGTTAAATCTGCAGGCCTAGGTAGGTAGTATGTAGGAAGGTAGGTAGTAAATAGATGGTTAGGTAGTAGGTAGGTAGTAAAAATGTCAGGCCTAGGTAGGTAGGTAGTAGGTAGATAGGCAGGTAGGTAGGTAGGAGGTAGTCCGTCAAAATGACAGGCCCCGTAGGTAATAAGCCAAAATGGAAGTGTTGTTTCGCTCTGTCTAATGTTCCTTTATTTCCCTTCACTTCCCCTCCTCTATTCCATTACTTTTATTTGCATCTCCTCTCAACACTACAGCAATTCCTTATTCCCACACTCGCCCACCCTACTCTTCTCTAAAGATCCCTTAAGGACTACTAGTCCCGTTGCCATGGGACTCCATCATTCCTCTCAATGAAAGTCTTAAGATGCTGTTCTGGAAATAGTCATGTCTGAGAGCAAAGGACCTGGAATCAGTAAGAAAGACCTTGGTTCAAATCCTGACTCTGGTTCTGCCACTTTTAGACACTGGGAACAAGCAGCTTCTATGTCCTATGCAGCTATCTTCTCATTTGTCTCACGAAGGACTGGGTAACACTATCATAAGGCCTTGATAATCATCTCTACTCTTGTTACTATAACATACTACTGAGCCTGCCATTTTGACTAACTACCTAGATCTGCCAGTTTTTACTACCTACCTACCTACCTACCTATGCCTGCCGTTTTAACTGACCTTCAGGCTTAGCCATTTTCACTGACTACCTGAATGTTTATGAAATTGAACTCCAAAATAATGTTCAGGTGAGGTATATAGACGTGTGTGTGTGTGTGTGTGTGTGTGTGTGTGTGTGTGTGTTGGTATGAGGTATGTAGGTATGAGGGTAACCCTTCTGCTGATCAGCAGGTAGCTGATACACAAAGCAAACCACAAAGAGGTAAGAATGAGAACTCTAGTTCAGATTGACTTAGTCAACCTGGATCAAGACCTCAGGGGGTCTAATCTTAGGTGGATTTTTCTCAATATGTTTAAAAACAGTATAATTTGGGGGAAAAGGTTTCCTGGTGTAGTATACTCCCTGGAATACAAGGAAGAATAATTACATCAAATCTTGACTCAGGGTGCATGCCATTCCTTAGGAAGATGAATTCTAAAGATAGGTTACCCATCCTGGTTCAAGGGCCTAAGGAAGAGTCTGGCCTGATCTTAGTCATACAGATAGCATAGATGTCATTTGGCCTATTAGCCACCTCTGGTCCTAGTTGTTGGAAAATTAAGGGGGGGGGGGGACACTGGCTGTACAAATAATATAAAGGTCATTTAGATTACTAGCCACCTCCAGTCTTGGTTATAGGAGACAGATAAAGCAGACCATTGGGCTATGTCTTAGTTAGGGTTTTACTGCTATGAACAGACACTATGACCAAGGCAACTCTTATAAGGACAACATTTCATTGGGACCAGCTTACAGGTTCAGAGGTTCCGTCCATTATCATTAAGGCAGGAATATGGCAGCATCCAGGCAGGCATGGTGCAGGAGGAGCTGAGAGTTCTACATCTTCATCTGAAGGCAGATAGCAGAATACCGGTTTCCAGGCAGCTAGGAAGAGGGTCTTAAAGCACACACCCACAGTGACACACCTACTCCAACATAATACCACTTCCTGGGCTGAGCATATACACACCATCACAGGCTAGTAATCACTTCAATTCCCAGCTTTCTGGATGGAAGAACATCTTTCCCACTGGAGAGAAAATCCTCTGTGTTTAACATTCCTGGTTTCTCTAGAGGTCTGTGGATGCAAGGACCTTCATGCTATGCTTCCAACAGGGAGGGCCATGTTGAACAGATCTAATGAGTATATGTCTCCAAAGTTGCTCTCTTTGCAAATGGTTCCTTATTTCAACATAGTATCATTTGACATAAATATAACTTGTTCATGTTTTTATTCAGCTGGACAATGATCTAA
Source organism: Rhynchomys soricoides (assembly GCA_019843965.1). Lineage (NCBI taxonomy): Eukaryota > Metazoa > Chordata > Mammalia > Rodentia > Muridae > Rhynchomys > Rhynchomys soricoides. The sequence goes on from JADRCH010000281.1 coordinate 1,810,742, forward strand.
CATCCCTTTACTAAGTATGAAGCACTCAGCTGGGTATGTAGGACGTAGTAATAAACTAGCTGTTTGGAGGGGTAGTGAAGATGTCTGAGCTCTGAATTAAAGAGGGTTATTCTTATTGAAATTTACCAGAACATTCTTTGTATACTCACTGAGGACCAGTTTATATTTTAATTTAGTCTACAAATGACTGTGCAGGGAAATTCCTCCTCATGTGGCAGGGATTCCTGATGCTCAGAGAATTGTATGTCTGCAACTGTGCAACTCTATATTCAAACAACAAAGAATTCAGTAACATACGAAGTAATTAGCCACTCATATCAGAAAAGGGAGAACAGAGTTTATAGACACATCTACTTTAAAAATTCTGTAATATTTATACATGCAAAATAATGTGCTAATTTATTTATTACACATAAATGCATACTTATTTTAGAAAAAACATGAAGATAATGTATTCAGGCACAGATATATCTATATATCTATTGATATATGCATACATATATACATATCTACATATATACATATATATGTGTATGTATATTTTATTGTATAGATAGATGTCATGCTGAGCATCTTCATACATGGAAGATGACAATTTTATCTATATGTAGATATGAAAATATGATCATGTGTGTAACTTCCTTTCTTTGTTCAATGACAGATCGAATTTCCAATTCCAGTGCCAGCAAAAGTACATCTGGTACCTCATTGATCCCTGTTGTAGGCTCTTTCAATGGATCAATACTGCCATTAACTCTACAGTATCTCTGTTAAAAAATTCAGAGATATCTCAATTTTCAAGTTATTGTGATATGGTATTGATCATCTAGTGTTCAAGGTACATTTCTAGAAGGGGACTTGCTAAGTCATATGTCTAAAACAATTTGATGGATTTTACCACATGTGTCTTATCATGTACACAATTGACACATCTATTAACAGTTTATGATGGGTTTTACCACATGTGTCTTATCATGTACAAATTGACACATCTATTAACATTTTGATGTTGCTATATTTCTTTTTTTTAATCTTAGTGATTTATGTGAATTCTTTATATATTAAGACTCAAGGCTCTTCCCTTTTTCATATATTTCATGGCCTTATAAACACTTTTATCTTTTATAAGTGAAATCTATCACTTTATGACATTTGCAATTGATGCAGTATTTAGGCAAACCATCCTAATTATGTTTAGATTGTTGTGACAGAATTTTGATTTTACTTTTTAATTAGTCCACAGTTTAATGCAGTATACGGTATGTGGGAAGAGTCCAAATTATACGGCTCCTAGTCCTCACTCAGAAAATACTAGTTCTCTTATGAATAAACATACTGAAGAGTTTATATTATTTTCTCTTTTTTTCTCATTTTTAATTTTTTTCCATACTTTATTTACATTTCAAATGTTTCCCCCTTTCCAGGTCTCCCCTTTGGAACCTCCCTATCCCCTTCCCCCTCCCCCTGCCACTATGGGGGTATTCCCCCACCACCCAACCACTCACTCTCGTCTTCCCTCTTTGGCATTCTCCTATACTGGGGTATCTAACACCCTCAGGCCCAAGGACCTCTCCTCCCCCAATGGCTTACAAGACCCTCCTCTGCCGCATATGTGGCCAGCACCATGGGTCCCTCCATGTGTATTCTTTACTATTGAACTAAGTCTATTTTTTCCCATGGTTTATTGATGCTTCATATAGTCTTTTCTGTTTCTTGATTCCAGAGCTGGAATGTAAGGTGAAAGATGACCTTCAATGTGGCAGCCATTTACCCAGGACAAAGTGTGTTGGCTGTTCATTCTCATACTTTGTGTGACTCTTCTTGTTTTCTGAGTCAGTCTGCAGTGTTCCATTCACCACTAGAGTAATTATGTTCTATTTGGCAAGGACCTTGCCTGGAAGTTTGCTTTATTCTGTCCACTGGAAAGCCAAGTAGCATGACATTTAAGAACATCCTTCTAGCTGTGTGACCTTGGGGCACCTACTCTACATCTCTGATGCCAAAGGCTCACCTTCGCCTTAGGACCTTCACATAATACTACAAACATACAAATGACCATATAAACAAAATACACTTAATCAATGTTAGCTTTATCACCTCCCAATGGTCTTGTAATTCCAAAGGCTTTCTGACTTATATCAGATGAAGAAAGGTGCTGGGAAGATGTTAAATCAGGAGGCATTAGTTTCTAGGAATAAAAAATTACCATAAAGCTTATGCTTCCCATGAGATTCAGAATCCTAGGTCTTTAATGAAGACCTTGTGATGCCATAGCAGGGCCATTTGGTGTTTTGTGAGGACTCTAAGCAAGACCATTCATTGGAAGCTATTGTAGGTTCTTCTTGGCATGCTGGCCTTTGCTCTTATCTGCCAGGTCAGTTTAGAGCTCAGATATGTGCTCAGTTTTACTGTTCTGTTGCTGTAGTTAAAATCCCATGAATGGAAGCAACATAAGGACAAAAGTATTGTTTGGCTTATGATTCCAGGGAGGTCAGCCATCGTAGCAGGAAAGACATGGTGGGAGCAAGAAGCTGACTGATCACATTTTCATATCCATGCACAGGAAGAAGAGGAAAAGGAAGTGGTGTGTGATTACAAACCCTCAAACCCTACCTCTAGTGATGTACATCTTTTAGCAAGGCTCTCCCTCAGTAAGGTTCTATAGCCTGAACAATTAATGCCAACAACTAGGTACCAAGTGTTCAGTTGTATGAGACTATGGAAGACATTTCTTATTCAAATCACACCACCCTTCCTGCCTGCTTCTGCTCTTCTATCAGCTGACATTATGTAGTCACAATTACCTGGAATTATACCCCAACTCTCCCCTAGAAGAAGAAATGAGGACTCCAGGCTGTCCCTTCCAACTTCCCATAAAGACAGTGAGCATAAAACACATGGAAGCATGGAGTTCAAAGCATGCATTAAGTGCTTCATAAATGTTACTGTATCAAGAAGGAATGTCTAATTCTTAGTAGCAGGAAACTTGATTCAAACAGGCTTCGCCACTGTGGGTTAAAATAATAGGAAATCAAGAAAAAACAACTAAATATTTCGGGTAACTTTACTGAGCAGGGAGCCAAGTCGGCCATGTTGGTTCCTGACTAATCTCTCTTCTTCCTCCTCATCAATGGCCACTTCACACTGCAGCCATCTCCCTCTCACAGTCCCAACAGGTCTGCAGAATCTAGGGGCAAAAGACATGGCTCCAGGTATGGAATAAGAGATCTCCCAAGAACCCCAGCATTTATCTCTTCAAGGGGAAGCTACTATTTGAAGCAGCAAAGAGAGTGAGGAAGGATTGCACATGCCAACTGCTGGATCCTCAGGCCTTATGGGTAAAGCTTCATGTACTGTGTATTTGTTTATGTTCTGCTGTTCCTGCTTCAGGGAATAAGAGGCCATCATGGCAGAAAGCCACAGAAGCAAGTGACAGAGCAGGCATGGTAGCCAGAATAGGAAGCTGGGGATCATATTTTCAGCAACAAATGTGAGCTAGAGAGCTGAACTGTAAGTGGGGAGAGTATACAAACCCTCAAACTCCACTACCCAGTGATGTACTTCCTCCATCAGGGCTGCAATATCTCTTCAAACAACATCACCGACTTGGAGACAAAGTGTTGAAAGATGGGAGCCTATAGAGGACATCTCTCATTCAAACAGCTACCCAGGGCCAGGATTGAGAAGAGATAGAAAGACAGAAACTAGACAAAAGTTGGGTCATTCCTGACTGAAGAGGGCATGGATGAGGGGGCCAGCTACAATGCCAAATCCTGTTTACCTAGTTTCTCAGCAGAATGAAAGCCTGCTGCAGCTTAAAGTCTCCAAGTACGGATTAGATTCTAGGTCAGCAAGAAGAGGCGTGTTCAACCCACCACATAGTGACTAAAAGTGTTTTCCTAAACAGCAACAGGGATGGCAATAATGACAAGGTACAGAATGAAACATGCATTAAAAATAGTCTTTTCAAAAGAACAGAAATGCCATTGTTCCAGCCAAACCACTCAAGAAGTACTTATTCAGATCTGGGTCTGTGCTAATGGCCAGGGAGCCCTTTATGGACAGTGCTGTCACTCTCTTTGGTTTTCCTTACCCACTCTCTGGTCTCCATGTTCCTGGCATTTTCCTCCTCAGGCAACCTTTGCGATTCTGTTTTCTGGCTTTCTTCCCCCAGCACCTCAAGAGGGGAAAGACAGAAAGACAGGGGAACTGAGGTCTAGGTGAGCCCTGTGACTTCTCAGCCCACAGTACTCACTGAGGAAGACTTGTCCCCCAAAAGGTCAAATGATCAAACTCTAGAAGCCTTTTATACCTCTAGGTTGCTAAGCAACAAATACTTCAAGCTTGGAAATCTTTATCCATACCGGATATATTATCCTGGCAAATTGGACTTTCAGATCTGGCAGCAATGGAAAGAGTAACTTCTTTAAAAATAGAGACAATTTAGATGATTTCAAAGACATCTGTTCTCTTTTTCCAGCATGCCCAACTCTTCTCTTTCACTAAGCACATGGGATCCAAACACTTCACATGGAGGAAGCCCAAGGTCTCTGAGGAAAGACCCTTTAAGTCACAAAGTCCCAGCCACATAGGAAGAGGGTTGCCAGGTGGAAAGGCCTGGCAATCTAGAATGGCCAGGGAGGTGGCACCAGGGCCAGTCTTCTTCACTGAGTTGACCTTTTCTAACCTAGTATATTTCTATTCCTTTGCTCTCCAATTCTCTTCCTCCCCTCCAGTGTGTGGTTGTGTGCTTTCTCTTCCTCACCCTACCTCTGTCTCTCTCTTGCTCTCTCTCCTCTTCCTCCCTCTTTTCCTCGTCCTTTGTCTGCTCTCTTTCTCTCTAACTTGCCTTCCCTCACATCAAAACAACACATGAAACAGGAGCACCTGGAAGGCTAACAACTGCATTTCTTGATCCCACTGCCTATCACCTCCTTGGACCCTGAAGGTAGCCCTTCCTCCTTCGCTCAGTATTCATAGCTAGGGTGATCTCAGTGCTCACCCTTTTCTCCTTCCCCTACATCCTTTAAAAAAATTTTTTTTCAAGACAAAAAACAAACACCACATACCTCCTCCACCTGTTTGCTAATAGCTAAAATTCCTCCAACAGAAAATGTTACATTCCACAAGTAAAGACCAAGGTTAAAGCATAAATAATAAACAGTTCACATCTGGGCAGCTGGTTACAGTTTTCCAAACACACCCAGCTGTTTCCTACCCTTGTGTGACCCCCACAATCAACTGGAGGTGGAAGTATTAGTGCTGAGGCTCAGAGATACTGAGTTGTACACCCTTCTGTCTTGCTCTGTAGTCCTTTCTGTAATCAACATCATCTCCCTTCTCAGGGCAGAGCCCTACAGCCTGGCATGATAGGATACCCAATCCTCTCATTCCCCACTAGCTTATTCCTGCCTCTACAGAATCCTTGACAGGCAGGACTGCTGACACCTGCCAGTGAGGTGCCCTGCCCGCAGAGAGCAGATGGTATTGGTTTTCACGATGAGCCCCAAGCCTTTACCCTAACTAAAAATGAACCAAGTTTTTTTTTCCTATATTTTATCTTTTTATAATCAAAGTTATAGCTTAAAAAAAAAAAAAAAAACTCAGCACAGTCACATCCCCATTTATCCAGAAGGTGCTATGGAGGAAGATATATATTTTGAATAAATACACAGGTTGACTGTATGCCTATGAAAATGCTCACTGACTCTTATAACTCTGACCCCTGCTCCCTACAGGGTCATAGCCCACTTTCTGTTCTGAGATACCAGCCAGGCACCCCAGAGTTACTATGTTTCGACCCTGAAAAAGTTACTGAGCACTAGCTCCACTGGAGAAGAAAAGAATGGTTCTCCAATCCCCTCATCCATCTGAAATGCCTGGAGGACTTGTGAAAGACCCAACTTGAGTCTTGGCTTCTGGGTTTCTGACTTCAGAGTGCCCATATGGAGCCAGAGAACTGCATTTCTAACCAGCCCGTAGACGGTTGTTAGTGGCCTTGCTCTGGGGACATCTTTAAAACTATGAGGCTAAGTAACAGAGGGTCAACTCTGTGTCTCATCTCATGAGTTCCCTCCCCTTTCCCTTCATCTCTTATCACACTGTGGAGAAATGAGGCTGGTTTTAAAGGCTTTGTAGCTTGAGTTCAGGTTCCTTTAGTGAATGATTAATTTACAGCCCTAAAAACTATAGGCTGCTACTCAACTGACTTTGGGTCACTTTTAAAAACAGGGTCTCATGTAGCCCAACCTAGTCTAGAATGCTCTATGCCTTCTGCATAACTAGACATGACCTGATGCTCCCAGCTTTAGCTCCCAAATGCTATGATCACAAGCATGCAGCACTAAGCCTGTTTTATGGGGTCCTGAGATAAATCCAGAATTTCCTGCATACTAGACAGGTGCCCTCCCAACTGAGCCACATCCCCATCCCTTAATATGTATCTCTGCTACATAAGATCCCTCCTGATCAGTTTCCCTGCTTGGTGCCTACAAGTCCTATGCACATCATTAATTATATTAAGAAGAGATAGCCTTTGTTAAAGCTGTCAGGCCTGAGGTAAAGACTGCTTTCCTTGACTCATCTAATCATTGTAACAATTCTGCAAGAATTATTATTATTATTATTATTATTATTATTATTATTAATTATATTTTGCAGAGGAGATAGAGGTCCAAGATCATAAAACCAGGATATCACAGTGTCTGGGCCAAGCACCAATTTGTCTGTCTCCAGAGCATAAGCTCTTCGGACTTCTATTCTGAGTGATTCTGAGTTTACATGGACAGTAAACGTGGCTTCCTGTCTTCTCAAATTGGTTTCTCTGGGCTCTGGTAGTGAAGGGTTATACTTTCCCCCACTGTTCTGTGCCCATTCCTTCACCTGCCCTTACACCCCCATACATCTTCTGCTTTACTCCACCATACTGGATGGAAGGAGACATGGATTGAAGGATGGCTCCTCAGACTCCTCTCATCTTGCATGGAGTTGCATTCTGGGTAGGAACATTACTTTCAAGGCAAGAAAGAGAATCAGATAAGTTATACTGAGCTTCAGGAAAGGAGATGTTGGTGAGATAAGGTGGCACAAAACATGTGCCTTTTATTGAGAGAAGAACAACGCGAGCCCTTTATTGAGAGAAGAACAATGCAAACATATATTTTTAAAAGAAGAAAAGGATAGAAAGGAGAGGAAGAAAAAGAAAGCAGAAAAGCAAAAACCAACCTTGGCAAAAACGCAGAAAAGAATAGACAGAAATCCGTCACTACTCTTTCTTGTTATACACCATGTTAATAAGAACATAAATCCAGAAACATAAGGCCTGAAAGACAAGAGTATGAGTTTAAAAACAAAAAACAGAGATGGAGGATCTAAGGGAGCAAAGCAAAGACCCAAGCCACCTCATTACTGAGCCAGCACCAAAGTTAGAGAGAAAAGAAGCAGGTAGAGTCCTCGGAATGTAAATTATTTATGTGGATGTAAGTTTGAGATAGAGTAAATGCACATTAAGACAAAGACCTGAGAGCTGGTATAGAGGAACTAGTTGATTTTTAGTGCATTAAATAATAAAAAGATAAGAATCCAAATCCAAAAGTATAATTTTTTAATTATCCAAATTTTAAAAATTGAATATGGAAGCTAAAAGATATGCCGTATTCTGGGAAAATGAAAACCCCTCAAGATAGTGGCTAGTTAAATGATGATACTTCAGGCATTCAGACAGCCAGGGAGAGTAGGCACCAAAGGTGTTGAATCCCTGCTCATCTCGGCACTCTCCGGGCAGTGCTCAAAGCCAAAAAACAAAAAACAACCAAAACAAACAAACAAACAAAAACAACAACAACAACAACAGAAAAAACCCAATATTCACAATGTGCTTAGAGAAAGAAAGTGAACAGGGCAAAGGATAGCATTTGATAATGTATAAAACATATAAAAACAACACATTCTCAAACTTAATGAAACTGCTGACACAATACACACGAGCCTTTCGTGAACAAAACTCTGACAGTTGTGGTCAGTCAACCGACAAAGAGAAAGAAGAAAAGGATTTAGGAATAAACTCCCACTAATGGAGGCAAGGCATCCATCTGATACTTAGACTAATACTAAGCAATAGCTCTCAGCGAAGCTCCTCTGTCTTGCATACTTGGCAGAACTCCATCCTTATCTCCCTTGCTCCACTCATAGATAACATACACTGGCTGTCTTCCTTGATGTCGGTTTTTATCCCCTATAGCTCTGCTGCTTAAACCCTCATTGTCAACTTGACTGGATTCAAAGTCACCAGAGAGACACACAGTTCTGGCCATATCTATAAGAGGAGTTTAACAAAGGAGGGAAGACCCACCCTGAATGTGGGTAACACCATCCCATGGGCTGGGGTCGCACTCTGAATAAGAGGATGAAAGTAAGCAAAGACCAGCCTTCATCTCCCTCTTCTTCCTGATAGCAGATGCCAGTCTTTCTGTGACCAGCCACCCTGCACTCTCGAAGCTGCACCTTCCTCCATGATGGGCACAATCCCCTAAAGCTCTTTCTTCCATAAGATGCTTTTTGTCGGTAATTTGGTCACAGATTTTTTTTTAAGTAACCAATATACCACGCCTGCCCACGAGAGTTGGTGGGCCAGGGACTGGTATAGCTGCATAGATAGAACTACCTAATACAGTGCCGTCGGACTAAATGTAACCCAGGAGTTAGTAGGAAACCCAGGAATGAGATAACACAGAGTTAGTAGGAAATTACCGAGTGGCGCTCTCTAGTTGTCTAGGAAGGGAAACAGGAGGAAGTCATAGAGGACTCATGTTCTCATTTTCTGCAGCCTAAACTTGACTGTCACACACCTGAATGTGGGCATGGCCCTGTTCCCTGAGTTCCTACAGATCTGGCTTTCTATTCTTCTTTTCTCACCCAGTGCTTGTGACCCTATTGAAGTCACTGGATGCCTCTGATCATCACTTTACCAATCAGTAAAATGGGTGTTGCTACTACACAGTTTCCAGAATGGTCAGCTGACATTTGATAGCTTGAGAAGAGGTTCTTCTTTGAAGAATCTGCCGCTAGAGGAATGTCTTGTGCGAGAAGGTCTGTGAACAACTGAATCATCTCTTTTTAAAAAAATAAATGATGACAGCCTCTTCTGATTAACGTTAGAAGTGTTTTCACAAAATACTATCCCACTATAAAAAAACGTATTTTCTCAATAACTTCTGTAGTCTTGTTTGAGTGTATTTTCTTCTGTTAAATTCCAATGAAATTGAAAGTGGTGCTTTCATGTTTTAAATAGTATTTAGAATTATGAGCTCATTTTATTAAAGTGTTTTTAGGGGTCTATATTTTTCTGTCTATGTATATGCAAAAATCATAGGATCATGTGCTTGTTCTTAGTAAGGGTTGTTTCTTATTTCAATACATTTATATTTCAACTTTTTCTATTTTATTAACTACTTTTAAAGAGCATATTTTCTACAAATATAATGAAGTGGTTTAGCTTTGCCTTAAGAAAGAACCAGAGAGAGGAGGAGGGAGAGAGGGAAGTGGGGAGGACGGAAGGAGTACAAATGTCAAAGTTCTCTCGTAGGTAGAGATATGCAAAGCTCATGGTGCAAATAATTCATCCTTTACCTTCAGCGCTCTCTCTCTCTCTTTTGTGTTGTATTTGCTACACAGAAGGAAGGAAACCAATATTGACCAGAGAATCCCATGAGGCACTGGTTTAGAGGACGCACCTGAGTCTCAGATAGACTTAGATCTGTCTAATTTCATGGAAATAATAGTGCTAACATGATAACTACATAAGTAGCTGCCGTGAACTGGGCCCTGAGCTAGGTAGATCTATAAAGAACCAACTCCTCTTCTGGCTCATAACAGTTAAACATCAGTAATTCTTCCTTCTTTTTTAAAAGATCAGTGCAGACAGATGAGCTTGTATGTACAACTGCTGCAGTCTGGAAGAGGTGCATCAGGACTGGCGATGCAGTCGGCCACACAGCCAGCCTTCTACTACTTCTTCTACTCCGCTCTCCCTAGGCTAGAAGTGGAGTGGCCTTTTGTGGATACCATGGGATACTGTGGGAGCTAGACCCAAGGGTTCCATTGTTCAGAGGTCAAGGAAGGACAAGGAGGGTCACTGAGCATCAAGGAAGGTCAGCAGAAGGTCAGGGAGGGTCAGGGAGGGTCAGGAAGGGACAGAAAGGGTTAGGGAGAGTCAAGGAGGATCAGGGAAGGTCGGGGAGGATCAGGGAGGGTCAGGGAGGGCCAGGGAGGATCAAGGAGGGTCAAGGAGGATCAGGGAGGCTCCCATAAGGAACTGCTTCCTACCACTGTCATACTTGTCTGCTCTTGGATGTCTGGGTTGAGCTGGATGAACAGAAGGGAAGCTCTGATGATTCCTCAAGGTAGCTTTATGGTCAGCTTCCAGTGAACCTCGGACCTGGCTCAGTGAGTATTTTATAGAGAGAATCCAGAAATAAATCTGAGAATGGGCATCACAGTGTAGGAGATGGTCTTTGCACTGGGTGTATACTAGAAAATCTAGATTCTACTTCTCTCCTGCCACTCATTTTTGTGGTGCGACCCCAGGGAAGCCTAAGTAATTAAGGACAGCATTCTCTTTGAAAAGGCAAATGGTGACCAGAGAGCCACACCAGCAAGAGGCCAAAAGGCTGCAAGCATCAACTCCAGCTAGGCAAGGAGAGACTTAAAGGAAACCAGTTTCATTTTAATGCCACGAGAGTGGAGCATCATTAGGGCAGAACCAGTCTCTCCCCTGCAGTGGGTCTTGGCAGGCAGGCTACAGGCCTTGATGGATCACAGGCCTATGAGATTACTTGCTAATCATGACCTGGACATGAGCCCCCAAGAAGTGTCTAAAAAATAAGATCCTTTTTTATGATGTTATAAAAGAGAGAAAATCACCTTGACCTTTAGCCTCAGCTTGCATTTGGTAAGAGAGAGTGGCACCAGAGCCCAGTATCCTGTAGCCAAGGGCTCTAAAATCCAGTTTCCACCTGGAGCTGCTGTGCTGGATACAGGAGGAACACTCCTCTCTCTCTCTCTCTCTCTCTCTCTCTCTCTCTCTCTCTCTCTCTCCCTCTCCATTAAGGAGAAACTGGGGATTGCCAGAGCTACAGGAACTGGAACTAGTTTTTTGGAAAAGATGGAGTTCCATGTGTGACATGAATAGCTTAAACAAATATATCACCAGGTGTAGCTTTCTTTGTAATTCTTCCTTCTCTCTGAAAAGCTGGCTCTGCTCAGAGCCACAGTTCCTCACACAGACCATGTCTACTCACTGTCAGAATATCTAGTGAGGATTTTCACCCCAAAGCTAAAGCAGTGGCCTGAGCAGCCACCTGAAGAACACAAAGCAAATGACACCAGTTAGCTTCTTAATTCTTACACAGGGACATTCAGCCACATCAAAACTGCAGACAAGGACTTGAAGATAAAGCTCATTGTAGGAATGCCTATCCAGCCAGCATGCGGGAAGCCCAGGGCTAGATCTTCATCACCATATAAACTTGGCTTGGTGGCTTCTGTGTAAGGCTAGCACTAGTGAAGTAGACAGGAGTATCAGAAATTCAAGGTTCCTCATCTCAAAAAATAATAATAAATAACGAAAATAAAATAAAAAATGAAAGCATAGCATTCATATCATCACCTCCATTTCACAGATGGGTATGCCGAGTCCCAGAGAGATTAAATAACCTCAAGGTCCTAGGTTTGTTGTGTTATAGAGTCACACATCAATCACAGGCAGGTTTGAGTCTGAACTCACACCTGCCTCCTGTACTTCACAGAAAAACTATGCCCTCCCTCCTTTCAGGAGCATCCTTCATCTTAACACAAAGGAGGAATAAGCAATGTCTTGCCCTGCCAAGCTGTTAAGAAGAGACAAGCTTCTCCTCCCTCAGTGATGGAGTGTGGCCTAAAAGTTATAAGCCGACAGAAACCCTTTACTACCCAAGTTGCTTTTGGTCATGGTGTTTCATCACAGAAATAGAAACCTAACTAAGACAGTCATTCATTCCCCAGGCAGAGCAGGGAACCTTTCTGTCATCTTGACCTCTGCTTTTGGAAATAGGAGCTGGGAAGTGTCTTTACATAACTCAGAAGAGCATCAAAGGCTTGCCCAAGACTAGGAGAACAGCTATCTAAATGCTGAGAGATGGCAGAGAGAGGGAGGGAGGGAAGGAAGGAGGGGGAGGAAAAAGAGGAGGAGGAAGAGGAAGAGGAGGAGGAGGAGGGAAATCGATAATCTGCTTGTAGGTACAGAGGGTCTCTTTACCTTCTGAAGTGATCATTTCTCTCATTAATAGACAGAAATCTTAGGTTTGAGGGAATTTAAACAACAGTTCTGGGATCCATAACTGTTAAACCAAAAGACACAACGTCTCTCAGAATCTTTGCCCACTGAACACAGCTTGCAAAGTGACAGCTCCCAGCTCCCAGGCCTTATGAGAGCCTGTCTGAGCACTGTCCTCACAGAGGGGTGAATTTGAGGCAGGAAGGCAGCTAGCTGGACAGGACATCCTCCAGGACTCCAGTCATTGTAGTTCTTCTGGATCCTCCTGTAGTTCATCCATCTCAGACTCTTCACACAGAGAAGCCCCTAGTCTGCAGTTTTTTTTCTGACTCAGGCAAATCCTGTTCACTGCCAAGTGTCAAGGACCACGGGCTAGTGATCCCATGTGGGCCATTCTGAAGCCATAAGCCATCTCCGCAGAAACACTTCAAATGTCCTTACTGCTGCAGCTCTCAACCTGCCATGTTTTTGTGCGAGAGACAAGGTGGGGGTGGGGTGAAGAGGTGCAAGGCAGGCTTTGATTTTAAAAGGAAGAATTGAGGCTAAGAAAAGGTGAAAGCAGGGCAGTCCGACAGACATCGGGGTGTAATTTCAACCCTTCCCCTGCATTAGTTATGTTCCGATGTCTTCCGCCTGCGCCTGTCTCCTCCCTCTAGACCCAGCATCCACCACGCCATAACCCGCACCGCTCCGGGCCTGCTAAATCTCTTTTACAAGACTTTTATTTTCCTGTCTCTTTCCTCTTTTCCTGCTTTCTCCCATTCTGCTGATTAATACCTATTTGTCTTTTTGAGGCAAGTAGGATTAGGCTCGTCCCCTGGGAAGTCTCCTGAGCCTGTGCTTTCCTATGTTACCCCACCATTCTGTCTCAGCTGGCTCACAACAAAGAATCTGTGGAGGCTGGAGAGATGGCTCAGAGGTTAGTAAGGACCTCTTGCAGAGGATCTGAGATTGCTTACCAACACCGCACAAGTCCCCTTACCTATAACTCGAGCTCCAGGGGCTCTGATGTTCTCTTCTGGTCTCCATAAGCAGCTGCATTGACCTGAATGTACCCACACTCAATTTAAACAAATAAAATTAATTAAATTTCTTAAAAAGCATCTTTGGATGTGTTGTTACTAGCTTGAAATCTACCATAAGACACGCATGGCCAAGCCTCTTCCTCAGATTCCTCGTAGCCTCTCCATATTGCAATAAGGTCTCCGAGTTCTCCCCAACTCTATTCTTCCTATTTCCATCAGGACCAACATAGGAAAGGGCATGAACAGTAATGCCAAACCTTCTAGATGGGTTCTCATCTCCCTCACCCCATGCCTGGGCCCAACCCTAGTCACCTGTAAAACAGGTAAAGCAGGGTTTCTCAAACTGTTCCACCTAAGAAATTTTTTTTTACATGACCCTGGGTGTACAAGCCAAATGTTTACTGGCAATGAGTCATAAACTTATTTCGAAATGTTTTATGGCAGGTATTATGGTGGTTAATATTGATTGTCAAGTTGAAAGTCTCCAAGATCACCACACAGGCAAGCCTCTGGGGTCTCTGAAGAATTTTCTAGATCGGGTTGAGATGAAAAGATCCATATTAACACAGGTGACACCATTCCATAGGCTGGAGTCCCAGGCTGAACAGGAGAGAGTGAGCCCAGTTGCCTATTCAACTCTCTGCTTCCCACGTGGGTACAATGGAGCTGTCTGCTTTCCTATGCCTGACACCATGATTTTCTAGCATGACAGATTGTAACCCCAAACTAGTAACCAAAATGAACCCTTTTTCCCTTAGGTGGCTCTTGTCAGGTGTTTTTTGTGGTTTTTGTTTTGTTTTGTTTTTTGGGTTTTTTTGTTTTGTTTTGTTTTTTTTACAACAATGGCAAATACAACTAACACAGGCACAGTTTTATCACTTACTAAAAATGGAAGTAAATGCATACTAATTAGATAGGTGCTCATTTATTCTTACACAAAGACTCACTTCTGTGAATATTTGATACTGCAGGACATGAAGCATCTTCACCACTTTTCAGAGTCCGTCAGTATTCAGGTTTTATAATACTTAGTGCTGAGAACACCACACCGCTTCACATATATGTGCAGTAACTGTGACAAAAGTGTGTTGAGAGCCTTTTCAGAAATCACTGGGAACTTCTGATCTCAAGCCAAAATTCATGTAGTTTGTTTTTTTTTAAATAAATAAATAAATAAAAAACCTTAAGTCAGCATGTCAGATAGCAGTTTTTAAAAATCAAACATTCTAATCCAATCCAATGACTAATTTGCTATTTTATGATATGGAATGATAATAGGAAGATATCAAGTCCTTATTTTCTATAATTAAATCATTATATTCACATAAGAGCTAAAAGCTTTGTATTAAAACTACTGCCATTTATATTATGCTTCTCATTCTCACAAACACCGTCTCAATGATCCTTCTGGAACATTCTTCCTTGTGTGTCTATTTTTCTATAGTAAATTCTTGGACCAGTTACTGTTCAAAAAGCTCACATATCTTTATCCTCAGTATCTGTATTGTATTTTGCCTCACTGGATCAAAATACCTGACAGAACAATTTAGAAGGGGGCAGGGTTTATTTTGGCTCAAGGTTTCAGAGGGCAAAGTACATGGTCACTGGTTTTCACAAGCATAGGCTGAGTGTTGTGACAGCAGGAACTGGTGATGGAGGAAAGCTTCTTACGGCATGGCCAACCAGGAAGCATTCAAGCAGTTGAGGATCATAGACTCCAAAGGACCTGCCCCAGTGACCTACTTCCTCTTCCTCTGCCCCACTTCCTAGAGTTTCAGAATTCCCCCACATAGTGCTACTGTCCAGGGACCAAGCACTCAAATCACAAGCCTATGGCAAACAATGCACATTGATGTGTCTGTCTACCATCTTGCAAGACAGTACCTGGGTCTTAATGTGTTCATCAAAACAGGCAGTCAACAGTTCTTAACTGTTCTCAGCATCGTGGCTAAAGCACAGTTTTTCTTTCTAGTTTCATCTCCATTTTCTCCACCTCCACAGAAGCTGAGAATAGCCCCCTATGCTGGTGAACTGCCATGATAGACCCCTGTTATCTGACTGCTTGACAGTCATGCCCTGCGTGCAATCCTTTCCCCTTGAGGATGGGC
Organism: Rhynchomys soricoides; assembly: GCA_019843965.1. Classification (NCBI taxonomy): domain Eukaryota; kingdom Metazoa; phylum Chordata; class Mammalia; order Rodentia; family Muridae; genus Rhynchomys; species Rhynchomys soricoides. The sequence continues at coordinate 1,826,185 of JADRCH010000281.1, forward strand.
TCGACTTCATGGCTTGCTTCTAAGAAGCAGAATAAATGAGGGATAAAAGATTGTTCTTCAAAGATTAGTTTATAAGGGATGGGCTTCTACGTCGTCTCTGCGTCTCATCTTCAACTTGATAGAGCAAAGTGCCACTGTCTGCTACTGTTTTTACAAAGTTCTGGGGGTTAAAATCAGGGGTTCCCACAAGGACTCTACCAATGCTATCTTCTGATCTATCCTCTAGAGAAGCTCACAAGGCCAAGAACCAAATGTGGCCTCTAGGCAGCAACCAGCAAAAACTAAGGGTCTCAGTACAAAACCCCGATCGCAGTGGAGTCTAGTGCTCTCAAGTGACTGAGTCTGGAAAGTGGCCTTCTCCATTACACCTTGAGACCATAGCTGCCTTAGTCAACACCTTCGCTGCAGCCTCCCAGGAGACCTGAAGAAGATACAGCCAAGTTAGGCCATGGTTCTACCCTGCAGACAATAAAACAGGTGTTTTATTGTGTAGCCATAGATAACAAAAGCATATCCACTGCCTCCCCCACCTCCTCATGGCTTTCTGCATAACAGAGTTGAATACCCACCCCTTGTGTGATATAGGATGCAGATATTGTCTACCAAACTGGTTATCATTAACTTTGATCATCAACTTAAGACTTTTTAGTTTCCTCAACTACATACACTATCTGTGCCTTTTAAAATTTGAACCTTGCTTAAGTTTTCTTTTCTTTACTTTTTCTTTTCTTTTTTTTTTTCCTACAGAGTCACTTCTATGGTGATTATGCACCCCTTTCATTTGGTCTATGGATGATGTAAATTCTGTGAGGATTGGGGCAGAGAGTACTCTGAGACTTGTTTGTCTCTGGACTTAGAGCCTTGGGCATGGAGAATGATGCCTCGTGGGAAGCTGGCATTCAGAGACACATGATGGCGTTCTGCAGACAGACTTTACAAGTCCACAATTCCTTCCTCTGTATATTTGCCTTGGTGTCTAATCTCAGCTCCCTGGATTTCTGGCTTGAAAGGGTGTATGTATCTCTGCTTCCTCTTCCATCCCTACTTCTAGTCAGGCTCATGAATGCTGCCTTTCTCTGTAATGGCACAATAGGGCTCCTCAATATTGCCGCCATGCCAAAGACCTCACACTCTGAAAGAAAAAACAAAAAAAAAGTAACCTGGGGATTTCACTTCAAGTGCCCATGAGGATTTATTGTCAAGAGATGGAAGAATTTACAGCAAGAATTAAAATGGCCAGAAGACACACTTGAGGAGAATGCAAACCTAACAGAGCCCTGACTTTACCTAGGGCTGGATGATGAAGTTAGAGGCTAACAGGAACAACAGCATACATGGAGAGAATTCAAAGTGGGAGGTCCCATGTGGAGCACAGGACAAAGAGCTGACGCTTGGAGGAATAAAAGAACCATGCACATGGCTGTCATTTAATATGGAAAGGGATGGCTGAAGGTCACATGCTGCACCACCACCGTCAATATGAAACCAAGTCCCAAAGAAGTGTGAGGAACTGTCCCCAGAATCACTACTGGCTGACATTGTCAGGGCTCTTTCCATGGTAAAAGAGAGACACAGGATCTGGGAGGGAGTCTAGGCTCCCAGTGGAGGACTGCTTGTACCACTCCATATGTCTAGAAGACTCAGCGTGAAAAATCCTTTTTCTTGGGGAACCAGGGAAGTGAGTTAGCAGCTGGCATTCCATGCCCACACTGTGCTCAGAGAGGGCAAAGGCTTGAGATCTTGCAGCTGGGAATTTAACTTGCCCTATTTGGATTCTATGGGGACTTCAAGGCCTAGTGGACCAGAGTCAGGCATTGCCTTTGACTGGGAAATAACCACACATCAGACTCAGGACTGGAGTACAGAGTGGATTCCATGGCTGGAGGTAGGGAGACAGCTCAAAACCAGCCCCAGCAGCAGCCTCTAGGACTGCTTCAGGTCCCATTCATCAAGACAGCTAACTAGCTGCTGGCTACATCACAAAATCATGTAATAAATAGGGATGGAAAGATGGCTGGTGCACTAAAGTGCATGCTGTATATATAATGTATGTATAAAGAGAAGCTTGATTCTAGAGCCTCAGAGTATGCTGGTACCTGCTGTGAGTCCAGCACTGGGGTGAGATAGGCAGATTCTAGGGCTTCACTGGCCAGTCAGTCCTATTACGTTTGTGAAACCCCCGGCTCATGAGAGATTACACTTTCAGAAAATAAAGTGAAGAGCAATCAAAGTTGACACTTGAGTTTGACCTCTGATCTCTATGTACACATGCATGTGTGTACATTCATGTACATGTGTACACACATACAAACAAGCTGTATAGCAATGCCATAAGACATTTCTGGCCTCCACACAAATGCACAGATACTTACCTATATATGCGTACACACCGGAAACACGCACGCAAGCACGCGTGCACGCACACACACACACACACACACGCACGCACATGTATGCACATACATAGACAGACCAATTTACAATGAGAGAATACTAATGACACACCTTAGTGTCTCACAAGGCATATCCAAAATAGTGATAAATCAGTCCCAACCACCTATATTCACCCTGATAGAGCTGCAGATGTTATTCCTGGAGCTAGGCCAGGCCAAACTTCTCCAACTCCAGGACATGTTTCATGCTGCTTCTGGCCTTAGGCTCCTCTGTACATGGGCATGCTACTTCTCCCATTTCTTCCCTCTACTTGATCAAGTCCTGTGCCAGAATTTACTATGTTAGCATCCATGGTAACTTGTTTGGACTTGAAAATATTCTCCTTTCAGATATTTATCTGGAAGAAAATAGAAGTAAAAGGGGAAAAAAGAACATCTCAACAATCTATAAACCAGAGGAGCTACACTTAATTAAAACACACAAAAAACCCATAAGCATGCTCAGAAAAATTACTAAAATAAGACATCAGTGGCCAATGTTGCTGAGTCTGTAGAGCAACTGGAATGCCTAGGCATTGCTGACAGTGATAGTACAACCACTTTAGAATAGCAGACAAATTGACCAAGGTAACCAAATCTATTCCCTGTGACCCAGAAATTACACACTTGAGTTTATGCCTAAGAGAAATAATGAGTCTTCATGCCTTCCAAAAGACAGGTGTCTTTACTAGTTATAGCCCCAAAATGCCCTTTAACAATAAGCACGGGGGAGAAGGGGTTAATCTTCTACAACAAAGTGGAACAGGATATGGAACAGGATATACAGCACATCAATAAGGAAGAATGGACTGTTACATGCAACAAAGGAGAATCTCACAGCCTTAGTAATGAGCAAGAGAATGAGGCACAGAGCACATACTATTTCTTTCTAGTCATAAACATTCAAGGACAAGTAAACGCACACTGGTGGACCACTAGGCAACATAACTGCTTTCTTTGAAAATCAGCACAGGGATCCCTCTGGGGTGCTGGACTGAATGGTGTGTACATGTATGTCTAAATATGCAGTTATTCATCATGGAGCTATATAGTAAAAGATACTCTGATAAACCTCAATCAAGAACAAAAGAGAGAAACTCCAAATACCACAGGACAAAGATTCTCTTATGGTTTCCTGAGCTTCACCAATAAGGAAATTCAAATTCCTGGACCCAACCTACTGACTTTCTAAATCCTATAGGAAGAATCTAGAAGTCTGCTTTAGAGCTAGAGGGATTCCAAAGCATGCTAACGCTTGTGGCAACTCTGTCACAAGAGGAAGGTATAATGAGCCTTTCTTACATATATATGGAAAAAATATTCATAGAGATAAAATAATAGGTCCAAGTAGAATTTGAGGCCATATCCGGCTTTACTCCATATTCCTTTAATCAAACCATATCAAGTCCCTGTATAGAAACACGATTTACAGGGGCATGTAAATTTTTTCCATTCATGGGAAGAGAATTCTAGCTCTGAGTATCTGTGCTTCAAACAAAGCAGAAAGGCATAGAGTTTAATATCACAGATCTTTTCAAAGAAGAAAGACAACTGAGATCTACTCCCTTCTTCCTTACACTGGTCTGATGCTGAAAGAGCTGCTAGAGATGAAGATGGAGGAAGTAATGAGAAGCACTGGGGCTTTGAATCCAAGTTTAAGAATTTTAACTTTAACATGAGAACACCATGTCATTGGAATCCCATTCTCTCTCCACCCCATGGACATGCTCTGGAAGGTGAGCACCATGCCTTTCGTTTACCAATGCATACCCTACCCTTGTTAGGTAGTAGAGACTAAATCAAGATGTAGTAAATCCATTAGTTATTTCAGGCTGCTTCTGAAAGTAGCCCTGGTGGAAGGGTGAAGAGGTCATCTGAAGAGATTAAAGTTAGAAGCAATAAGACTGACTGGTCAGAAGATCCATACAAGAGTTCTAGTAAAAACAGCAGGGAGCAAGACTCCTGTCTACAAGGATGGAGAGCAACAACATTCATCTCCTCACTGAGCATTCACATATTCAGTCAAGTGACATCTAGCCAAGGCACATGCCTTGGGAATTCTTTTCCCCTGTAATATGGGGCTAACCATAGTATGACTTTCATTGAGCTTTGAGAGTCAAATGAGTTACTAGCACAAAGCTCAGCATATACTCAATGCTCAAAAAGAATAGTCTTCAGGGTTGGTGAGATGACTCAGCAGGTAAGAGTACCTGCCCCCATCCCTGATAGCCTATGTTTGATCCCCAGAACCTACATGATAGAAGAGAACAGAGTCCTGAAAAGTCCTGCAAGTTGTCTACTGCCCTCTTCAGGCACACCACAGAACTTGGATGCTTATATCACACACACGCAAACACACACACACAGAGAGAGAGAGAGAGAGAGAGAGAGAGAGAGAGAGGGAGAGAGAGAGACTCATACATACCATGCACATACATAAAATAAGCAAATGCAACTTAAAAGCTAAAAATCCAAATAGTAGTCAACAGTGTATTGCCATTGTTATGTTAAATGAAAAACCTTAGAAGGAGCCCTACCAGTGTGGCTCCTGCTGAGTCTGGACCAATCATATTTAGTGGCCTTATTGCTAAACCCAGAGAAATTACTAATTGGGTGAGCCTTTTAGCCCTCATATTCTCTGCATGCTAAAGCTTTGATCCATCAGCCTAGAGAGACAAATCCACATATCAGGAGAAGGAGAGACAGAGACCCACCCAGTGTAGCATCTGTCATATTTTTGGTTTGATCCCTGTGTTGTTGAATATCCCAGAAGCAAATTGGAGGACAAAGAATGTTAAGTGTAACATCTCTTCAAGGGCTCTTTATTAGTTGACTCATTAGTGCAGGGAGGAGGGGGCCTATCTCCACATTCTGAATATCTGTTTTCTTCTTGAAAGACAGGGAACAGAATCCAAGCTTTCAAACTGTTTGTAAAGTAATCAGCATTAATTTGTTCTGTTCAGGTTTTAATTATACACTGCAGGCCATTCTGACAGGACACCACTACTACCCGAGTCTGTCAGAGGAAATAATTTCCCACCAGGATGACCATGTACCTCATGAATTATACATGAAACCCTGGTTTCCTGTGACTGTTGCTAAAAGATGCTGTCAGCCTTCTGAAATCTCCAAAGATCCACAATTGTTTTTCAATAAGTCTAATTAGCAGGAAGTAGGTGGGGAGGTGTTAAGAATGACTTCCCAGCGATGTGAGATGTCGAGAGTCCCTGAGTGGTCCCCTTCTCAGCTGGAGACCCCAGAGGACTTCATGCAGGTCATGGCTCTGCACTGGGTGTTGAAGTCAGGTCAGGGTACTTGTTCCCATGGGTAACAAGATTTACACTTGTTTCGGGGAGACTGAGCCCCAGCAAGGCAGCTTGAGACTCTAGACATAATTCTGTTATTCAAATGGGAGAAGAGTTTGATAGCTATGCTAATGACTTTTATCTGTGAAAACATAACTAATAGCTTGGTTTACATTTGCGTACATTTATGAGCATAATTTTAGCACATAATTTTATTGCACAATAAAACATAATGCAGCATTAGTCTGCTTTGCCAAAAGGGAGCGAGGGAGGGAGAGAGAGAGAGAAAGAGAGAGAGAAGAGATACCTTAGAGTGATCTGCACATAAACCTTCATATTGCATTTATACGACAGTATCATTTAAAAACACTGGCCCATTTGAATTAATGAACAAGTTTTCTGGTTAACAATTAGCTATATAAGGCCATTTTCTGCAGGCATAATATTGGGGGCAATGCTTATGATTTGCTACATAATTCACCATAGCGTTTATTGCTAAAGATTGTTTTCCAGCGCTGTTATTCTTATAGTTAAATTGGATTGAATGGAGGTGGTCCTTCCTGGGTCCATGCACAAGCTTTCTCAGAGCTCAGCCATGTGACTCCCACTTAACTGAGATAGACATCAACTAGATCAAATGGTCTCCCTTTGGGTTTGAGAAACACAAGAACCTGGGGTAGCATGAGGCATCCCTTTGCAAAAGATCTAGTGATTCAGAATCCAAGTATGAGGAGCGTGAGGACAAAGAAGGATGAGAAACCTGGACTAGAGTTGAGGGTTACAGGCGGGAAGGTAGAAGCACATAGTGGTGCTTGGGAAGTCATAAATGAAGGAATCTGCATGATCTTAGCTGAAGGAAGAAGAAAGAAATGAGAGATCAGTGATGTCCAGGATCAAGTGCAGCTTCCATTCCTAGATGCCCAAGAGAGTATCTGCTCCAGTGATTCTGAACATGTGGGTCATAACTCCCTTGGGGGTTGACTAACTCTTTCACAGGGGTTGCTTAAGACCATTGGAAAACACAGATATTTGCATTACTATTCATAACAGCAGCAAAATTACAGTTAAGTATCAATGAAATAATTTTATGGTTGGGTGTCATCACAACATGAGGAACTATATTTAAAGATCACAGCATGAGGAAGATTGAAAACTACTGTGCTAGACTGTTATTTGTGTTTGCATGCGTTTGTGTGTATGTATACATATATGTACATGTGTGTAGGGTGTACACATGCACGTGGAGGCTAGAAGTCAGCCATGGGTATCATTTCTCAGGACATTGTCTTGGTTTTGGACACAGATTTCCTCATTGGCCTAGAACTCAAGGAATTTGGTTGAATCCCTCAGGGATTTACCTGTCTCTGCCTTCCCAGCACTAGAATTATGGGTGTGTACCATCATTCACTGTTGAGAAGGAGCTACATGAGAATCTGCCTCAAAAAACAAACAAACAAATGGATTTGGAAGAGTACATGAGCACACAGAACTGAACAGGGAGAGGAACAACTTTGAGTTAAGCATGAAAGTTGAAAGCAAGCCACAGTGGATGGAGAAGATCAGGGCCTGTGGGAAGCAGCCCAGGTCCCTGTGCCTACTTCTTATGGCTATCAAACAAGTGCTTTTGAACCAAGTGGCTTAAAACAGTGGGATTTCATTTCTTTCTGTATAATATATACCAGGAGGCCAGAGTTAAAGAGGTCCATCTGGGAGACATCACAGGTATATGGGGAAGTCTTGGATAATGGAAGAGAAACTGACATCAGACAGAGTTAACATCAACTCCAAGTCCATAATGAAGCTCATGACCTGCCTCCAAGATGAGGGAAAAGATAAAGACATCTTGCCACTTGGGAAAAAGAGATAAAACTCCCCCCGTGGGCTGCAAACAAAAAGAATTCCTAGAGTTTATCTCTGTATGAATCTTGTTATATAGATATTCATTTCTTGTTTAGCAACTAACCCTAATCTGTCTATTAGTCTTGTAGATTTTTCAGGAAATAAATGACCTACATTGGTAAATAGTACATGCCAAACAACCAATTACCTAGCCAACCTATGAGACATCTCAAAGACAGACACCTACTATAGAATCACTAATCAGACATTGTGGTTTAATACATTCACCTATCTGACAGCTGGCCTCTAGCCCAACAGTCAAGTCTCCTGTAGTGTGACATCCTAACTGTGAGCTAAAGCTGAGTATTTGACCATGCTCCTACTTTACAGCGGACCACCAATGGTGAGCGTCATCAACAGTAAAACAGTGGAGATCCTGAAAGCAAGCCAAACCACAGAGATGCTGAGCCATGTAGCCCTTCCCCGCTATCCCACTGTCTGTTGTCTGTCCTATTTTGCAGAGGGGAAAAAATGAAGGGTCTGAGAAGAGGAGAGAGAGATATATCCTCAGTCTTATAAAGACGAAGTGACCAAGTTGATGGTTAAATATTTTAAAATTTGATATCCTTTTGGGAACAAGATCCCCTTATGCAGCCCAGGCTAGCCTCCAACTCTTTCATTGTCCTAACTCTGCCTCTGCCAGGGTGTTAAGGCTACAAGTGTGCACTAGTATCTCCAGTTAGTAGCCTAGTAATGATGGTACCTAACTTCACCTGTTGGCACAGCCCTTGGGGTGGTTTGTCCTGAGTATGTGTTTGAAGTAATTACCAAGACATGTTCTCATCACAAATGTCACATGTAACTCAGCTAGGAGAGGCAACACCATTAGGGGCTTTCCTTAAGTTGGCTGATTTCAAAAGATGAAAATTACCTTTTCCTTAAGCACAGGAAGATAAAAGTGTGCTGGATACAAGAAGAGAGCTTGGCTTGGAAGTCCAGGGGAATCCCTTCCTTTCTGGGCCAGGCTCTGCAGGATTTAGTAGTAGTCATGGTTTGAAGATTCATATCTTAATGATATTCTGAAAGCTTTTTTCCTTTCGCCATCTTTGACTCCACAGGCACAAGGAGACCAGAAACGTGCTGGGGTTTCTTGTTTGGAAAACAGTCTGGTCCCAACTTACCAGGCTTCGCTTTTTCCTCGTTTTCTTACCGCCTCCTTTGCCTTTTGAAAAATAATGTCTTGCCTTTAGTCCTTTGTCCAGCCAGCTCACTCTCCTGCGTGTGTCTAGAGAATGCAGCCTACCCCTTTAGAGGTCACTAATGACACCTACTTTGGCTCCTGCTGTGTCCTGAGGAGATAATGGCCTAGAAAGCTTTCTCTGTGGGGCTGGAGCCCCTGCCCAGTCATGTGTCCCAGCCCCAGAAGAGACAAGGCTTTGTGTGAGTGGAGACAACTCCATTTAAAAAAAGACATGGGGATCTGGCTGAGCCTGCTGTGTCCAAAAGACACAGGACCTTGGGACAGTTTCCTGTCCTTGAAGCCAAATATCCAGCAAATTCCAGGGTAATTTTTTTTGTAGAGCCCCTGAGGAAAAAACAGGTCAACCTCCATAAACAGAAATGTCCAGGGAATAGGAGAGGAAAGACTACAGGTACCTGGGATATTCCAGCCTCCTGCTCTTGTTCTTGCTTTTGCTTTGTCTGCCTGACTCTTTGCTCAGGTTCCTCTGAGTGAAGTTCTCTGTGTTCTCTTTGGGGTGAGTTGAGAAACCCAGCCTCTCCCTCTTAGTTGTTGCAGGAAGGGCTAATTCTAGCATTCTCTGGGCTCCCAGGGCCCTGCATTTGGTTCTGAGGGAGCTTGGCTGAGGTTACTTACAATTCTCAGTGAATCATCTCTCTTGTCTCTGGGCCTAGAGAGGAGGAGGACCAGTCATTCCCAATTCAAGAATGGGAAGAAAAGAACAGCATTCAAGCCCAGGGATACTTCATCCCAAAGTTTGTCTCCCCCACTTAAAAATGGCTTAGCCTATGGCAGAGAGTGCACAGTAGGCAAAGAGATGGGGAAAAGGTAACAAGCTGAACTGTGCTCACAGGCGATCTGCAGAGAAGCAGTTCTGGAAACCCTGTAGAATGGTCACAGCTTCCCTTTATAGGGAGAGTTATTAGCAAACAGTTATTATGAAGTCTTTTACCACCTTATTTTTTTTTTTTTTGAGACAAGGTATCAGTAGCCCAAGCCTACTCTAAACTTTTGTCAATCATCCTGCCTCAGCCTCCTAGTCACTGGGATATGGGTGTGAGCCACCCCTTGGCTCTCCCCCCAAACCTCCAAAATCCTTAATGTTATCTGTAACACTAATTATCTTAAATAGAGTGACCAATAGGTGAGTGTGTGATGCGTGTGTGGTGGGGTGGGGAGTGGGGGGATGCTGCTAAGGCTGGTATTTGGTATTGTGTAAAGCGCTGGGTTCAAATCTCAGTACTTGAAGAAATCATTTTAAAAAATATAATTTAACCAGAAAAGGTAGAACTTCTTGGAGTAAAAGCTCTGGCAATGTCAATGTTAGGGTCACTGGCTCCCAAAACACCTGGCAAACTGAGACAAACATGCTTCTTCAAAGCCTTAGTTGATTCTTTGTGTGGGTGAAAGGCTAAGCACAATGCCCACTCTCTTGAAATTGGATAGTGCCCAGAGAATTCCAAAGATGCTATACTACTAGGTTTTGGACAACTAGGCACAAACTAGAGTCGTCTGGGAAGAGGGAACTGCAATTTAGCAAGTGCCTCATCAGACTGGTCTGAAGGACATTTTCTTGATTAATGGTTGATGTTGATGTGGGAGGGTCCAGCCCACCATGACTGGCATCAACCCGAGGCCAGTGGTAGTGCTGCAGTATAGAAGACAGCAGGCTGAGCAAGGTATGAGGAGCAAGCCACTGTGCAGCACTGTCCATGGCCTCTGCTCCAGTTCCTGCCTCCAGGTACTGTCCTTGAGTTCCTGCCCTGACTTCCCTCAGTGATGGACTGTGACCTACAAGTATATTTTCCTCTCCAAGTTGACTTTGATCATGGTGTTTATCACAGCAACAAAAAGGAACCCAGGACAGTTTCTGGGAAACGTCAGAGTGTTCGTCTGCCCTCAGCAGTGTGCTCGAAATACTAAATGGGAAGAAACTCCAGCCTCCTTGAGGTGGGCTGCAGTACTGCCCTGGTTTCCAGAAAGTTCCCCACACTGTATCTCTAGCTCCTGCGGGACCTAGAAGATGAGGTGTGGAAGCTACTACCTGGTAACAGCCTTAGCCATAAAAGTAACACCATGAAAAATCGATTTGGTGGGTAACAATGAGAAGTTAACGCAGGAGCCATTACCCTTCGTTAGCTGAAACTTTGGCAGCGACTTTTCCAGGCTCCAGACAAGCCCCTGGAGAGTGCCCGCACAACCCAGAAGCACTCCATCACTTATATGAATGCAAACGAGTGCAAACAGATTGTCGAGATGTCTGCTCACATCACCTCTTTTTTCTTGCAAGGGATCCCCTCTGTAATTACATTTTGACTGTCAGTTCATAAATTTTTCTTATTACAAACTGGCCATTATTGATTGCTTTTTAAAAGTACTAAAACCAAGCCCAAAGCTGTAGATCTCTCTGTAAATTCAAAACATGCTGTGTCTAGTCCCAGTCACTGGCCAGCGAGGTGAAAGGGAACGTCTCGGAGCTCCTTTGCAGCCTCTGAGCAGAGGCAGGCTTCCTACCTCACATGCTCCGTCTTCCAGGCTTAGCCTGGAGGCCTTTGTGTTTTAAACCACAATGAAAATAATAACTAAAGGATAAACTGGCTTGGCAAACACTGGCACGTTGTTAGCCAAGGTCTCATTGTTCTTCCACTGGGTCTGACTGCTCAACGGGTTCCATCTGGGCGTTGGCATTTACGAGCAGATACTAACAGCTAAAGGAGAGAAAGTCAGTTCAGTGGAAGGACAATTAACACTGGCGTTTGAAGCTCCTGAGTTGGATAGGAATATTTCTAAAATGTTTCACCCTGTGGTAGTTCTGTGTTAAGCCTATCTGGTTTAAAAAGAAAAATCTCAGGTGAAGTTTGTGTTCTGGAAAAAAGGGGGGGGGTTGTTATTGTTCAAGATTGGAGGGAAATTTCTAGGATCCTCACTAGTCACAAAGAAGGGAACATACCATCAAAAGACACTGAAGAGTCTAAGCCTCTGCTTTGGCTGAGAAGCCTGAGAAGAAGAGGCCCCCAGGGTAGGAACTCCAGCCCCCTAATGCAGTCTCAGGAAACCCAAGGGCAGGCTGCCAGCCCCAGCCCTGTAACCCACAACTGTACAGCCTGGGCTGGGCAGAGAGGGGAGGGAAGAAGCTGGCTCTGGATGATGGCTGCTGATTGGGACTAGATGGAGCCCAGCAATCAGAGAGCCCCTGAGTGGTTTGCATGGCCCCTGTCTTGGGGAGCTGACTTGGGCAGGCAGCACTACCAAGCTGGCCTAGAAACAAAGCTTCTTTCAGGTCTGAGTCTGTGCTTAATATCACGATACCGGCTGATATCCAAGTAGTAAGGAAGCTAAGTCAGGTCAGGATGGCCATCCCACCTGAGTCAACAGATGGCACAAGAATGGAGACAGAGTGTCTATAAACTAGAAATCATCTAGGGTCCTTCCAAGTATATGAACAATGTGCCAGCCAAACATGGGAGTAGGAAGGCATAACTTCTGCTGGGTCACAAGCCTTTTGTTTTTCTTCCCAATTAGGGAACTGTGGTCTGCAGCTGCCTAGTACCCACCCTGTAGCCTCTACAGGCCCAACACTAGTGCTTCAAAAGAGGACAGGTAGACAGGAAAAAGTATGTAGACACCTGTTGTCTTGTGAGCTATGATACACCCACCACCACCAGCACCATCATTACCATAATGTCTTTTTTATTTATAGGATAGCCTTGCCCATGGGACCAAACCCAAGGTACAGACAAAATGCCACAGCCAAGGCTTTGGCAGTGGTCCTAAGCACTGTTGTTTTCTGGGTTGGAGGTGAGATGCCTCCCTCCCCACTTGTTTTTTGTGAGTTACTAGATTAAGACAAGAAAGTGATGGATTGCTAAAAGGAGCCAGAAAATCCAAGGGGTAATCTTCTGCCTGTAGCCACCTCTACTCTGCTTGGTGTGGCTGGAGACTCTGCTGGGCTTTGGGGAAGTATCCCCATGCTGGCACTGAGAGCAGGAGGGAATAAGAATGGCCTGGAGGAAGACCATCAGGGCAAAACGAAGAGATGGGGATGAGGGAGAAGTGGAAGGACTGTGGATGGCTTATCCCCCAGCCTTTCAGACAAGAGTACCCATCTCTCATTCCTCACCCAGTACCCCAGTGTTCTCACTGTCCTCACCTGATCAGTGACAAAAACTATACACAATGAAGGCAGGCAACTAACCTCAGACTATCCAGACAGAGGCAGAGATCAGCCCAGGCCATTTACAGAGAGCTCTTTGCTGCACCAAGAGACACGATGTGAGACTCAAGTCCAAAGACTTCTTGGAAAGCAGAACACGTTAGCTGAGTCCTAGCTGTAAGGTAGAAGCCAAGGGATGGAGAAATGGGATGAGTTAAGAGTAGCAGTGTGATGGTTTGTACATGCTTGGCTCAGAGAGTGACACTATTAGGAGGTGTGGCCTTGTTGGAGTAGGTGTGGCCTTGTTGGAGTAGGTGTGTCACTGTGGGCATGGGCTTTAAGTCCCTCAACCTAGCTGCCAGTCTCTAGCTACCTTCAGATGAAGATGTAGAGCTCTAAGTTCTGCCTGGATGCTGCCATGCTCCCACCTTGATGATAATGGACTGAACCTCTGAACCTGTAAGCCAGCCCCAATTAAAGGTTGTCCTTATAAGAGTTGCCTTGGTCATGGTGTCTGTTCATAGCTGTAAAACCTAACTAAGACAAGCAATTAAGAGTACTTGCTATTCTTGCAAAGGACCTAGATTTGGTTCCCAGCACCCACACAGTAGCTTATAATCATATGTAATTCCAGTGCCAGGGGATCTTATGTCCTCTTCTGGTCTCTATGGGTTACCAGACATGCACATAATACACAGACTTACATGCAAGCAAAACACCCATACATAAAAAGTAAAGTTAAAAAAGTAGGGGCCAATGCTTCCCTGGGGTGACACCAGTTCTCCATTGAGCCAAGCTTGCCATCTGGGGAAAGAGACAGCTCCATTCTTTCCACTCCTGCCCTGGCACCATCAGCTATATGTTGATAAGAGTCTCCAGTGTGAGAACAGTGTCACTTAGAGGGTGGCCTTAGAGAGGCATCAGCCTCTAGACCAGTGGTTCTCAATCTTCCTAATTCTGTGACTCTTTAATACAGTTCCTCATGTTGTGGTGACCCCCAACCATAGAATTAATTCTTTGTTACCTCATAACTATAATGTTGTGACTGTTTTGGACCATAATATAAATATCTGATATGTAGGACTTCTGATATGTGACCCCTATGAAAAGATCATTCAACCCCCAAATGGGTCAAGGCCCACAGGTTGAGAACCACTGCTCTATAGGGTCTTACAACTGCATGTTCACAGGCATCCTTCTGGCCTCCAGGCTGTAACCATTCCTATGTGTTCTTGAGCACTCTCAAATATGGAAGATTCCCTGGTAGACCACAGTCCTAAATGTCTCATGGGGCTGATTGAGGGACAAGCAAAGGCCACAGGAAAGTCATGAAGCACAATGCCTTCACTAGCTTGTGACATTTCTCCATACTGCACAGTGAATTTGATGTCAGGCAGGAGCCACTGTCTTTCTTCCTAGTTCTCTTAGAGCAGACTCCATTTTCCAGAGGAGGCCAGACTCCACTTCCACACCAGCCACTGTTTAGGAAGGAGATGGACAGGAACAAGCTCCACACCTCATGCTGAGACTTCAGTGCCATTCCCCAACCTGGACAGTACATCTTCTGTGGGATCCTGATGGCACCAGAGTCCCACACCAGGCAGATAGTAGAGAGTGAGTGAACCATAGAACAAGCACAAGAGGCTGAGCACAATCTCTGGTCCTGGGTGAACTGGAAGCCTAGGGCATCTTTGTCTTCTTCGTGAATATAGTCCCAGAGGTCTCACTATCAACATCCTGGTCAATACAGTGGGAAGGAACCATGGAAAGCCATAGGACCCCACTTGTCTTCTGCCCCAGAACAGGTACCTGACAGGAGCATCCCACACAGAATAACAAAATAACAAAATAACAAAAATAACAGAATAACAAAAAGCTGTGGTCTTCATGGAAAAGGAATACTCAGCCACTGGCCGAGTATTGCTCACTAGTGCTTTCACTGTAGAACGATCTGAGGGCCTAAGTCTAGCTCCCTCTTCGTTCAGCTGCCAAATAGGTTCCACTGGGTAGGACCTATGTGAAGGTAGGCAAGCCTAGCTCCTCCTTCCTTCAGCGGGTCTGTCTCTACTGATTTAACCCAAACCATACTCCAGGCTACCTTCCTGCACCATCACACACTAAGCTAATGCTCCTACAAGCATGTGAATGGTGTTTTCTTCTGTTTTGTTTTTTGGCTTTTTTTTTTTTCGTTTACTTCTACTGTTTTCCAAGAGGACCAGGAATGGGCCTGCCAACATTCACATTCACACAAGATCCACACAGCACATCAGAGCAGCCTCTGGAATCTTCTCTGCCAATCCAGGCTGTCCCCACTGTTCTCCTTATGCCCTGAGCCTGCACACTCCACGTTCCTCATTAACAGCAGAGTCAATAATTGCACTTCTTTGACATGTAAGAGTCAGACCCATCCCTAGGCACCCCAGATGCCCTAGTCTTGTGTACTTTTCCAGAATTTATATTTCAGAAAATATAATAATGATGGCTTGTTCCAAATAACAGATTCCTCCTGACCTGTGGCTTCAGCTTTTGCTCCTGAGCTCAATTCTGAGGCCTGGAACCCAGAGGCCTTCGTGTGTAGGCAGAAGGGCCCCAGCAGGCCTTGGGGCACTCCCCCCACCCCTCACAGTAAGTGATGGGAACGATCTCCTTAATTAGACTCTCTCTTTAAGTTCTGTAGCCTGCTAATGAGTACCAGCACCAAGGCACTTGGGAGCCCTGAAGAAATTATTTGAAAGCAAAACCGAGTGGCCTCCGTGAAGCCTCTCACTAGTTTAGTCAAAGGAGTTCCCCTCCCCCACCTTATGTGGGACCACCTGACACAGCTCAGCTGGGGTGTGGTGAGAAATTAGACACACTGGCTTTCTAAGAGAAACAGGCCTCCCTTTGTATTCCCAGGTCCTCTCTCCTAGGCATATTGTTTTCCTATCAGCTGACCTCTGCTTGACCCTGGATGTCACTCATGAAGTCAGCAACCCAGGCTCTCCTTTTGTTCCACCAAAGGCCCAGAGAGGGTAAATGAATTCTCTGAGGTTGCACAGTAAAGATACATGGAGCAATACTACCTCTGCAGGCTGCAGATTCGAGGTCACTCCATTGAATAGCTAATAATTCTGAGTCTTCCTGTGTGTCAGGCATTGACTCATGTGATTCTTTGTCAGATAATTAGTCGATTACTGGCCTGCTGAGTCAAAACCCCTGGTGTCCTGGATCCTGTATTTCAGCCAGGATACTGGCCAGATGCAAACAAGTAAGATAGTGTCCCTGTACTGCCCACAGCATCACAAAGAAAACTGCAGGAGGTACACAAATAGAGAGGGGATAGATGCTGGGAGGCAAGGAAATCAGGGTGGCCCATCTGAGGAGGAAGGCAGCTGAGCAGAACTAAGTGTAGCAATTTCCTGTGTATAGTTTCTAGGGGTAACACATTCTAGACTGAAGGAATAGCAGGAACAAAGGTCCTGAGGCAGGAGCCTGGTCAGCAACAGAAACTCAAGAATCTAGCAGAGATAAGAACAATGGGGCATCAGGGAGCAGATGATTGAGTGTGTGTGTAGGGAGGGGGGGACTCTCTGTATGTTCTCTCTGTGTGTGAGTGAGTGTGTGTGTGTGTGTGTGTGTGTGTGTAAGAAAGAGGGGGAGGACTCTCTGTGTGTTCTCTGTGTGTATTTTCTCTCTGCATGAGTGTATGTGTGAGTGTGAGAAGTCTACATATGTTTTCTGTGTGTTTTCTCTGTGTGTGTTGCACATGCACATGAGTGCATGAAGACTTCCAGTTTCTTCCCTGTGTTCTGAGTGTTATGCAGAGAGATTGCACGGCCTGGCCATTCTGGAAAAGACTTCAGAGACCAAAGGCAGAAGCTGGGGCTTGAGAAAGGGGTGGATGAGCAGGTAAAACTGTCAGCAAATCTATCCCATGGGTCCTGTTACAATAAAGTTACTGAAACAGGAGAGATTAAGGAATTGGCTTTATTCTGGTTACTGCAGACAGGCTGTGCATGAATGGCTTTTGACCTAAACCTGGAGCCACAAAACTCGAAGACCAAAAGACACCAAAGAGAAGCCCACTGAATATGAAGCTCTCCTCTTTCATTGGCCCTTGCCCAACTCACCCCAGCCTCAGTTTACTTGCAAGCCAGAATTTAGGGGCCCCACTATGTCCCAGACAACAGCAGCCAGGGCTCTGATGGTCAGGGTCCCATCTAATCCTCCCAACAGCCTAGGGCTTGCTATATTATCCAGCTTTAGCAGATGACAAGGATCCCATTCTCTCAGCAGAGAGAGTGAACACATTCCAAAGCCGATTTGGGTTTAACTCACAGAAACCTCGGCATTTAATCCACCAAACCAGAAAGTAATCCTCCTCTTGGCTGGCCTGGGAGGCTGGGTTTGCCTGCAGTCATGGGGATCCATGACTTGCATTCACACATGTGCCCACTGACACATATTCTAGGATGTAATGCTCAGCAGGTCTCTGAGACACTCACCTCACTGAGGGGAAAACTCAGAGCTCCCCACTCACTTCTGGTGCACCTGGAACCCCCCTCTCTCTCCTTGGGCCATACGACCCATGGAATATGCCTCTCACCCAGGCAAGCAAGAGCAGTGCTCTCCTCTGCTTTACCCTGGCATCCACATCTAGATCCACCAGGTCTGTCCGGCTTTGTATGGAATTCCCATGTATAGAGAAGTGGAATATTGGGCTGGAATTGATGCTGCCACCCTTCTGTCTTTCCAAGGAGGCTTCTTAAGCCCCTGAAGGCAAAGGTAATTGAGAGTGTTTTTGAATGCAGGAAGAGGGCATGCCTACTAGTGTGCTCCTTAGCCTCTCCTCCTCTAGGACCCTTGACACTGGATGGAAAGTCATTTTGACCTAATTTTTAAAGCACCTACTGTGTGCTATTTCTGTGCTATTCCAGCTAGGAAGGTAAGAAACATGCCAGTACTGCAATGCAGAACTCTAGCATAACATGCATAAAGGAGAGAAGGGTGAACTCTAACCTGCAGTGTTCTCTCTCATACTGCCAATGAGAAGGGAAATGTTTTCTGGACAGAATATACTGTGGGGGCAAAGGCCAGTGAAGTGATATGATAAAGCGAACTGGCTTTGGCAGACTCTTATAAGTGTGAACAAGGGAAAATAAGATGGTTTTTTCCCTCTGAATGTGTTTAGATGCTTACTTTCTCCCTGGACTCCTCAGGTGGAAAACTCCCCACTCTCCCAGCATGCTCTGCAGATGAGACAGTAAAGTGTCCTACACTGGTTTTAGCAAGGGGACATCTTTATAACAGCAAGTCCTATATTTATAACCTCCTCACAGATCCCTAGTACGTAGGGAACCAAGACATGAATACACAAAGGCCAGCTGAATTCCTGGCAGCCTCTCTTATCTTCATCCTTCTCCCTAGCTAATACTCATGCCTTCTAGGCAAAGCAACCTTATTCATTTCTATTGCAAGATGGTGCCTGGTCCCTGACTTACAACACCAACATGGCCCATCCTGTGTCAGAGAGCTCTGTGGCATAGTAAGTTAACCCAGTATGAAGACAGGCAGATGCTCAGGGCCTTCACAGAACATGCATGCTGTAGGCAGATGCAGTGGCTTAACTCCATAGGCTCTAGAGACAAGGTTCTGAACCCTAGATGGACAGTTTCCATTTAATTTTCCAATGATCCTTGGCCTCACCCTTCTGCTTAGAGATTTTTAGTTAATTGATAGACAGTGCCATCAAAACACAGAGGGTTTTTTGTTTTTTGGTTTGTTTTTTTTTTTAAGCTCTGCAGATGATACTGACTATGACCAAGGGCAAACCACTGATCAGGACTTGACTGCTTGACAGTTAAGTTCAATTCTCTGTTACTAGCCCTATCTTGGTTACCTCTGGTGCCCCCAATTCCCAAGCTCCCTTGGCTTGGAAGTTAGGGTTTCATTACTGTGAACAGTCACCACGATAAAGGCAACTGTTAGAAAGGACAACATTTAATTGGGGCTAGCTTATAGTTCCAGAGGGTCAGTCCATTATCATCATAGTAGGAAGCATGGCAGCATCCAGGCAGGCATGGTGCTCTAGAAGGAACTGAGAATTCTTCATCTTGATCCAAAGGCAGTCAGGAGTAGGCTCTCTTCCGCACTGGGCAGAGCTTGAGCACTAGGAGGCCTCAAAGCCCATCTACACAGTGACATACTTCCTTTGACAAGGCCCCACAACCTAACAGTGTCACTTTCCATGGGCCGAGCATGTTCTAACCACCACAGAAGGGTAGAAAGGGATAAGATCGCACTGACTTATGGGAAGGACTGGATGACCAGAGAAAGTAATGCAACACCAGGCTTTCAGCAGGAGGATTACACATGCAGCCACACCCCCAAGCTGTGGAAACCTGGTATATCTGCTCTCCTTGGTATTCCCAGAGGCAGGGTATGCTACACTAGGATGGGTGACTCTCAAAGGGCCTGCACTGAAACAGCTCCCAGGAAGTGACTAGTGTTCTAGAATTTCTTTACTTGAACCACTAAGGCAACTGTTCCTCCTGAAGCTGCCCTGAGAACTTGGCCTTTTTAGTCAGGTTGGTCATTTCGGCCTTCTCTGGCACCCTTTTTAGACAAGTTCTATGCAACAATTGAAGGTTCAATGAAACCCAGGCCCTGAAATCCATCACCTTTCCTGCCAATCTCTTCAGAGATTTGGTTTCATGGTCCTCCTGCCCAACCCCAAAAGACTTCAATGAGTCTAAGGGCCAAGACCCTCAGCACTCCCACACTGACCTCCACGGTTCCTAGTACCTAAGGAATTTCATCATATGGATTCATATAAAGATCAGAGGCTCCTACCAAATTCTCAGATTTCCCTCCATTTCTTTCACTCTGTTGCTTTCTCCTCAAAACACTCCTTGACTCATCTATGCTGAAAGGGCTATTCCTCTTGCCTTTGAGGCATCTTACCTACTCAAACAAGAGCAAGATGCTGGCCAGCTGAACAATTGGTCTTGCCCTGTTTCCTGGGCCTTTCTCAAGCTTCTACCAGTCCCTAACCTGCAAGAAGATTTTGTGCAAATCCATAGTTCAGTTTTCAGGAAGTTCATGGGGTACCTGTGGGTCTCTGCTGTTACATGGATTAAGAGCTGAAAACTCAGAAGTAAGCGAGGACCACAACACTTGCCAGAGACCCGACTTAGAGTTGTGGCTAACCCTCCGCAGCCCAAGCCAAAGGACTTTCTGTGGGGAAAAGAGTCAACTCTGACAAGCTTTCTCCTTAATGCCCTCACAGAAAAAGCTGTCCTCACCTGTTGCTTAGGGGCTGGTGCCTGAACATCTGAGTCACCTGGTGGGATCCACCTCATACCCAGTGCTACTTGGTATGAAGAGGTGGGTAGAGAGCATCAATGTTGCCCTACTTTGATCCAGCCCTGTGTATTTGTTACTGCCATCAAATATCTGACAAGAAGCAACTTGAGGGGAGGAGGCTCATGGTTCAAGAGGGGACAGAGTCTATCTTGGCAGAAAAGAATGGCATAGGAGCTTGAGGCTATTCTGTCCACTCAGAAAGCAGGGAAAGATTAATTATGGTACTCTACTCAATTTCTGATCAGTATTCAGTCTGGGACTCTAACCAGGGAGGTGGAGCCACTTATATTCAGAGTGAGTCTTCCCTTCAATACCCTCATACCTAGAGATGTGTCTCCTAGGTGATTCTGAATCTAGTCAATTGACACATGCAAAGTAACCATCAGTGATTTCTAGTCTCCTCTCTTCTTCTCGCAGGCAGGCTACAGTCATGCTGCTGATGGTGTGGTCCATGTCTCAGCTAGGCTATGAGCTGCTTAATCCTGGTCTTCGATAAGCAAAGAACTTGCTCCAGAGTGGAAACTGACTGTGTCACCATGCATATGGTTTGGCTTTGGCTCTGTTGACATTTTTTCCCTAGCAAAACTTTCTTGTTGAAAGAACCTCATGGCATTTATTCCATGACAGAGGGATGGTAGCCTGTGGAAGGCCTATGTCGGATCTCTCCGTGCCCTAGCTCATCCCCTGCTTCAAACATGGTGACTGGCCAATGGTAACACTTGGATTTGAGCCTCAGTGGACAGAATGAGATGCCCCCTGTGTTCTGAGCCTGACTTTCCAGGATTCTTGTTAGGAGTCACCAGGCTTGTGTCAGATAATAAGAAAGTGCTTCGTTTTTGTTGTTGTTGTTGTTGTTTGTTTGTTTTGTTGTTGTTTGTTTTGTTGTTGTTTGTTTATTTTTGTTGTTTGTTTTATTGTTGTTTGTTTTGATGATGTTGTTGTTTGTTTTGTTGTTGTTTGTTTTGTTGTTGTTGATTGTTTTGTTGTTGTTGCTTCCTTATCCCTCATGTGGTCACGTCTCTAGCAGCCTATATGGGAGGAGAAGGATTGGCCAGCCAGGCAAGCTTAAATATCTCTCTCTCTCTCTCTCTCTCTCTGTATATCTGTCACCCTCCCTCCCTCCTCTCCTCTCCCCTCCCCTATCTAATTCACTTCCGTCTTTAAAATGCTTGCTAGTGTGTCCATGGATACTTTGAAAACAGCAACAGGTTTTATCTGGCTGGTTATGTGAGGTGAAATCCATATCTACATATGGACCTGGAAAGCAAAGTTTCAGGAAGTATTCTGCAAATATTCCCTAAATACAAGTGTGGCACTTGGATTGGCTAGGAGCTGTTGGAATGATCCACAGTGTATCTCTCTAGGCAGGCCATACCGTCCAGTGTTGTATAGAGTCTTATCACCCATAGGATGATAGTTTAGGGCCAGTAGTCTCAAGATGCCCCTTTTCAGCACTTAGTATGTGTGGGCCAAGAATACAGCCAAAACTCCATGTCCTTTTCTGCAAAATAAGAGTCACACTGGCCACCCTAGGAAAATAGTTTCCCTGTCTGGAAGACTTTTGCACAAGGAGGGTAACCTAGGTTTCCCAATGCGTTGAAGCAGCTGCTAACGTCTGCAAGAAGGCCCACCAGGAGAGCTGATGATTCCTAATGCCTCTCTCTAAGGAGATAGCAATTATGTATACCACAGTTCTAGGCACCAAGACTAGTCAAAAGTCAGACTGGATGATAAAATCTATCATCCTTAACTAAACTCCACTTGGTGTAACTAAACCTTTCAGGCCGCCAAGGGTCTGAGAGCCCAGGATTCGCAGGCACTCATTCTCAGCTGACTTAGCAGGATTGCAGAGAACAGCATGCATACAGCTTTCTGTCCCTAACGCTTTATCAGTTTGTGCTCCTCATGAGGCAGTCTGTCCTGTACTATGCACAGGGGTCTGGGAAGGAAGCTACGATGATAGGTACAAATCAGAAGGTCAGCCTGCTGAATCTAGCCACCCTGTCCAGGATTAGCATTGGTGTTGGTCACCAGGATGCTGTTAGTCTGTTTTATTGCCTGGCCTTTTTGTCAAACTTCCCACTTAATGGAGAATAAGGGAGTAGGGGGTACCGTTTATTAAGCTGTCTTGTACCCTCACAAACAAAGGAGGTGCATCTCACCAGATCGATGCACAATATCTAGTGCAGAGTGCTAGCTTCAGAGTCTCCAGCAGATCCAGCTACTCCATTCTCATTTTCTTCTACCCGTAGCAATCTCCCTAAGCCCTGCAAATCAGGAAGGCACCACAGCTGGCATGGAAGCCACCTGGTTTCTGTGCCCCTGAGCCCATTGGATCCCAGAGCCAAATGCCCAAGCCTCAGACACTATCAGCTCCCAAGTGGGTGAGAGCCTGGGTGGTAATCAGAGATTCTAGCATAGGCTTTGATGCAGCAGCCGGCGAGGCAAGCCGGCAGTGTTTGAAGTGCCTGCCTGTGTAATAAGGATTCCTAATTCACTCGAACCAAAGCAACATTTGCAGTAAAGATCATTTTTGGAATGAAAAATAAATTGTGACTGGAGGGTCTGGGTTTGTTTCAAAAAGGGAGATCACCCACAAGCATCGAGTCTCGGAGAAGCCACCCGCCCGCGTACGCTCAGATGGAGAGCATGCCACTTGGAATTTCAAAGTGCTGCTAATTAAGAGCAGTTTATTAAAATGTCAATCTTTTCAACCAAAACAACTCTCTTGCCCTGCTTGCTGAGTGGCTTTCCCTGCCACTTTTCCCACCTCAAATAATCCAGTGGGCAGCTTCACCTGGGACCCCTGAAGTAGCTGTTGCCCACAGCAGCTGGAGGGGAGCTTCTAAGTATTGCCATTCTGCCAAGGCGAATCTCACAGAACATGTCTTTAAAGAGTCAGGAAGGCTAGGCAGGCTTACTGGCACGGGCTGGTAATTTTAGCACTGAGAAGGCTGAAACAGGAGGATTAAGGTGAGTTTGAGGCCACTCTGAGTGAGCTACAAGCCAACCTCAAAGACATGATGAGACAGTATCTCGAAATAACAAGAGTGAGCCCAGGCATGGTGGCTTGTGCTTGTAGTCCTGGCCTTCAGAAGGTAGAAACAGGAGGATCAGGGGTTCCAGGCTATCCTCAGCTACTTAACAAGTTTGAAGCAAGCCAGTGATTTGTGAAATGCTGTTTCAGGGGACAATGGCAAAGAACGAGTGTGCTGAAGCTACGTATCAGTCATAATAATAGTTAAGCATTTCATGTCCCTGTTTATTTCTCTGTGAATGGAGTGACAGTGGTCCAGTCCACTGGAGGTGATGGTCAGATTCAAGAGCAGGAGTGAATGGAAAGCTGCCAGGGAGTAAAAGCTGATGGGCGTTTACCACTATTACTTCCTGAAGGTGCCATCAGAAGGCACTCTTAAGTCTCACATCTTTCTATGGCTGTGTCTCTGCAAGGTAGAAATGAGCTTGCTCCATTTTTCAACTTTGACAGTTGAGACCTGGTACACAGTAGGCGTGCAGCAAATGCTTGCTGATAAATGTCAACCAATCTGCACACAAATGAGTATGTGCAGCGTGCGACCATCCTTATGTTCAGTAAACACAGCAAGGTTAGCAGGAGTCACAAGAGCCATGCTCCAGATATGGTGCCAAGCAGTGAGAACACAGCAGTCCCAAGCCCTCCTCATAAATGCCTTCTTCCTATGGCGGCACTGAAAGAATAAGAGCGAATGTGAGGTATAGTCCAAGAAGTGTGGTCGTAAAAGTTCAGGGGCTGGGAGAGGGAAGAAATGAGGGGTGTGGCCCAGTAGAGACCATTTAAAAGACATAGCTTTTGAGCTCCAACTGAAAAGGACAGGGAATCCCCTGAGCGGGAAATGTGGTTGAATCAAGGGCTCATTGTGCATTTGTAATGGGGCCAGTTCCCTTCTGGACTGTGGACTCAGAACACCCAGTATGCCAGACACTGGGGGGGGGGGCTGTGGGGGGCAGTGGGCTGTTCCTGGGGCAATGCCCCCTACCAGCCAATGGAGACACCCTCAAGCCCCAATCTATGTAGTGTCAGGCTCTACCTTGGATGTTTCATTCCTTAATCCAGGTCAGGGCCCAATCCCACCGCTCAACCATGTCCATGACAGCCCCATCTTCTATGTGCTCCCCCTGGGAACTGAACACCACTCAGAATGCAACTCACAGCCAGAACTAGTCCCCAAAGTTTCCCATGATGACAGCATCCCTAGGCAGAGAAAATCTCACTATCAGGAGAAGCCTGCACCCACAGCTTGATCTACTCTCCTCCCCAGGCCTGGACGCCACATTAGACAGCTATGGGCAGTAAAGGGTAGGGGCATGAGAGAGGTAAGGTCCAGCAGAGGGCAGTCCTGCCTGTGCCCCAGATCCAGGACATCAGTCCCTGGAGACTCTCTCCCTTTGGTGATTGTTTCCCAGGCTCCCTGGAGCCAGAGGAGGATGGAATGTTCTTATCGCTTCCCAGAGGGAAGGCTTTCTTCTTCACAAAAATGTTAAGCTTCATAATCCGATGGGGAACCTGGACAGGCTGCAGCTGGCGGCCTGGGTCCTACTTCTGGGAACTGCAAAAAAGGAAAGAGACTTGGGGGTGGGTTCTGGTAGAGGGTGGGGGTGAAATGGCTGTTGTGTGCTTCCAGGAAAGAGACACTAAAGATGGGATGTTCTGTCTGTGAGGAAGCTCTCTACAACTAGAAATGCCCCTGCCCCTCATGGAGAGATGGGAGGTGCCAGCCTATCCTCCCAACACTGGAGAGACTGAGGCAGGAAGATCAGTTCAGGCTGCACAGTGTCAATAAATAAATCAATACATGAGATGTAAAGTTTCCTTACTCACAGACTTGATATCAAATGACTACCATCTTTGTGGGGAAGAGGCTTATGCTGGAGAGGGTGAGTCTGCGGCTCAATGAGACCTGATCTTCATGAGGTTCCCTGAGTTTCTGGGACTTAGACATACTGTTACAGCACAGGCAGATCATGTCACCAAGGTGACCTTTTTGTAAATATTTGCTCAGAGTCTCTGGGTAAAAGCCTTGTGAAGCCTTCTGGAACTCTGGAGGGCCAACAAGCCAGGCACTCCCTGGGGCCCCTAGAAGAAGAGCCTTCCATCATCCCCAGTGATGGACACAAAGCCAGACCTGGCAGAGCCAGCCTTGCTTCCTCTCTCTTCTTCTACCCCTTATTCTGTAGTGGTAACCATGGCTAACTGCATAAGATGGGTACTCCCTCTGTTTAGATCCAATTGACATGTGTGTGCCTGACTTGTCAGGCTAGCTTAGCATACCTCTTCTGATAGAGCATACTACATGCAGGGTGGGTCATTCCTCAGTGAGGCATTCTGTTAGATAGACGTTTCCACTTTAGTTAAAATCAGACAAGAGCAGCAGATAGGAGTATAACTGACTTCTTAAAGTCAACACTATCGGGTGGACATTTTTCTCTGGATGGATTATTTTCATCTTCATATATACAACATATATTAAAAACAATGTAGAGATGTTAAAAAATAGCACTGTGTCTAGGTGGGGGGTCCATATAAGATATATATGCTGCCTGAATATTTTTTTGATACTTGATTTACATTTCAAATGTTTCCCCCTTTCCAGATCTCCCCTTTGGAACCTCCCTATCCCCTTCCCCCTCCCCCTGCCTCTATGGGGGTATTCCCCCAATCACCCACCCACTCTCGTCTTCCCTCCTTAGCATTCCCCTATACTGGGGCATCTAACACTCTCAGGCCCAAGGGCCTCTCCTCCCCCTGATGGCTAACAAGACCCTCCTCTGCCACATATGTGGCCAGCATCATGGGTCCCTCCATGTATAATTCTTTGGTTGGTGATCCAGTCTCCGGGAACATAGGGAGGTCAGGTCAGTTGACACTGTTGTTCCCTCCATGGGGCTGCAAACTCCCTCAGCTCCTTCAGTCCCTTCTCCAACTCCTCCATCTGGGACCTCACCTCAGCCCAATGGTTGCTGTGAAGTAAATCTTGGGTATCCGAACTTTTGGGCTAATAACCACTTATCAGTGAGTACATACCCTGTTCATTGTTTTGTGACTGAGTTACCTCACTCAGGATGATATTTTCAAGTTCCATCCATTTGCCTGTGAATTTCATGAAGTCATTGGTTTTAATAGCTGAGTAGTATTCCATTGTGTAAATGTACCACATTTTCTGTATCCATTCCTCTGTTGAAGGATATCTGGGTTGTTTCCAGGTTCTGGCTATTATATATATGGCTGCTATGAACATAGTGGAGTATGAGTCTTTATTACATGTTAGATCATCTTCTGGGTATATGCCCAGGAGTGGAATAGCTGGGTCCTCGGGTAGTATTATGTTCATTTTTCTGAGGGTTCACCAAACTGATTTGCAGATAGGTTGTATGAGCTTGCAATCCCACCAACAATGGAGGAGTGTTCCTCTTTCTCCACATCCTCGCCAGCATCTGCTGTCACCTGAAATTTTGATCTTAGCCATTCTGACTGGTGTGAGGTAGAATCTCAGGGTTGTTTTGATTTGCATTTCCCTGATGACTAAGGATGTTGAACATTTCTTTAGGTGCTTCTCAGCCCTATGAGTTTCCTCAGTTGAGAATTCTCTGTTTACCTCTTTTCCCCATTTTTTGATAGGGTTATTTGTATCTCTGGAGTCTAACTTCTTGAGTTCTTTATATATATTAGGTATTAGCTCTCTATCAGACGTAGGATGGGTAAAGATCTTTTCCCAATCTGTTGGTTACCGCTTTGTCCTATTTATAGTGTCCTTTGCCTTACAGAAGCTTTGTAATTTCATAAGGTCCCATTTGTTGATTCTTGATCTTAGAGCACAAACCATTGGTGTTCTGTTCAGGAACTTTTCCCCTGTGCCCATGTGTTCGAGACTTTCCCCCACTTTCTCTTCTATTAGATTCAGTGTATGTGGTTTTATGTGGAGGTCCTTGATCCTCTTAGACTCGAGCTTTGTACAGGGAGATAGGAATGGATCAATTTGCATTCTTCTACATGTAGACCGCCAGTTGAACCAGCACCATTTGTTGAAAATGCTGTCTTATTTCCACTGGATGGTTTTAGTTCCTTTGTCAAAGATCAAGTAACCATAAGTGTGTGGGTTCATTTCTGGGTCTTCAATTCTATTTCATTGATCTACCTGCCTGTCACTATACCAGTACCATGAAGTTTTTATCACTACTGCTCTGTAGTACAGCTTGAGGTCAGGTATGCTGATTCCCCTAGAAGTCCTTTTATTATTGAGAATAGTTTTTGCTCTCCTGGGTTTTTTCTTATTCCATATGAATGTGAGAATCGCACTTTCTAAGTCTATGAAGAATTGAGTTAGAATTTTGATGGGGATTGCATTGAATCTGTAGATTGCTTTCAGCAGGATGGCCATTTTAACTATATTAATCCTATCAATCCATGAGTATGGGAGATCTTTCCATCTTCTGAGGTCTTCTTCGATTTCTTTCTTCAGAGACTTGAAGTTTTTTTCATACAGATCTTTCACTTGTTTGGTTAGAGTTACACCAAGATACTTAATATTGTTTGTGACTATTGTGAAGGGTGTCATTTCGCTAATTTCTTTCTCAACCTGTTTATCCTTCAAGTATAGGAAGGCTACTGATTTGTTTGAGTTAATTTTGTATCCAGCCACTTTGCTGAAGGTGTTTATCAGCTGTAGCAGATCTCTGGTGGAGTTTTTCCGGTCACTTAAGTATACCATCATATCATCTGCAAATAGTGATATTTTGATTTCTTCCTTTCCAATTTGTATCCCTTTGACCTCTTTTTGTTATCTAATTGCTCTAGCTAGAACTTCAAGTACTATATTGAATAGATAGGGAGAGAGAGGGCAGCCTTGTCCCTGATTTTAGTGGGATTGCTTCAAGTTTCTCTCCATTTAGTTTGAGGTTGGCCGTTGGTTTGCTGTATATTGCTTTGACTGTGTTTAGGTATGGTCCTTGAATTCCTGTTCTTTTCAAGACTTTTATCATGAAGGGATGTTGACTTTTGTCAAATGCTTTTTCATCTTCTAATGAAATGACCATGTGGATTTTTTTCTTTGAGTTTGTTTATGTAGTGGATTACATTGATGGATTTCCGGGTATTGAACCATCCCTGCATCTCTGGGATGAAACCTACTTGATCATGGTGAATGATCGTTTTGATGTGTTCTTGGATTTGGTTTGTGAGAATTTTATTGAGTATTTTTGCATCGATATTCATAAGGGAAATTGGTCTGAAGTTTTCTTTTATTGTTGGATCTTTGTGAGGTTTTGGTATCAGTGTAATTGTGGCCTCATAAAATGAATTAGGTAGTGTTCCTTCTGTTTCTATTTTGTGGAATAGATTGAAGAGTATTGGTATGAGGTCATCTCTGAAGGTCTGATAGAATTCTGAACTGAACTGAACCCATGTGGTCCTGGGCTTTTTTTTTTTTTTTTGGTTGAGAGACTTTTAATGACTGCTTCTATTTCTTTAGGGGTTATGGGACTGTTTTAGATGGTTTATCTTATCCTGACTTAACTTTGAAACTTGTCCATTTCATCCAGATTTTCCAATTTTATTGAGTATAAGCTTTTATAGTAGGATCTGATGATTTTTTGAATTTCCTCAGACTCTGTTGTTATATCTCCCTTTTCATTTCTAATTTTGTTAATTTGAATATTGTCTCTTTGCACTCTGGTTAGTCTGGCCAAGGGTTTATCTATCTTGTTGATTTTCTCAAGAACCAGCTCCTAGTTTTGTTGATTCTTTGTATAGTTCTTTTAGTTTCTACTTGGTTGATGTCAGCCCTTAATTTGATTATTTCCTGCCTTCGACTCCTCTTAGGTGTATTAGCTTCTTTTTGTTCTAGAGCTTTCAGGTGTGCTGTTGAGCTGCTAGTATATGCTCTCTCCAGTTTCTTTTTGAAGGCATTCAGGCTACGAGTTTTCCTCTTAACACTGCTTTCAATGTGTCCCATTGGTTTGGATATGTTGTACTTTCATTTATTAAATTCTAGGAAGTCTTTAATTTCTTTCTTTATTTCTTCCTTGACCAAGTTATCATTGACTAGAGCTTTGTTAGTCTTCCATGTGTATGTGGGCTTTCTGTTGTTGTTGTTGCCATTGAAGACCAGCCTTAATCCTTAGTGATCTGATAGGAGGCATGGGATTATTTCAATCTTCTTATATCTGTTGAGGTTTGTTTTGTGACCAATTATATGATCAATTTTGCAGAAGGTACCATGAGGTGCTGAGAAGAAGGTATGTTCTATAGATATCTGTTAAATCCATTTGGTTCATAACATCTGTTAGTTTCATTGTGTCTCTGTTTAGTTTGTTTCCAAGATCTGTCCATTGATGATAGTGGGGTGTTGAAGTCTCCCACTATTATTGTGTGAGGTGCAATATGTGCTTTGAGCTTTAGTAAAGTTTCTTTTATGAATGTGGGTGCCCTTGCATTCAGGGTATAGATGTTCAGAATTGAGAGTTCTTCTTGGTAGATTCTTCCTTTGATGAGTATTAAGTGTCCTTCTTTATCCTTTTTGATGACTTTTGGTTGAAAGTTGATTTTATCTGATATTAGCATGACTACTTGGGACCATTTGCCTGGAAAATTGTTTTCCAGTCCCTTACTCTGAGGTAGTGTTTGTCTTTAACACGGAGGTGCATTTCTTGGATGCAGCAAAATTTTGGGTCCCTGTTTATACATCCAATCTGTCAGTCTATGTCTTTTTATTGGGGAATTGAGTCCATTGATGTTAAGAGATATTAAGGAATAGTGATTGTTGCTTCCTGTTATTTTCAATGTTTTTATGTTTGTGCTGCTATCTTCTTTTGAGTTTGTTGAATGATTACTTTCTTGCTTTTTAAACTAGGGTGTTGTTTCCCTCCTTGTGTTGGCTTTTTCCATTTATTTTCCGTTGTAGGGCTGGGTTTGTGGAAACATACTGTGCAAATTTGAGTTTGTCATAGAATATTTTGGTTTCACCATCTATGATAATTGAGAGTTTTGCTGGGTATAGCAGCCAGGGCTGGCATTTGTGTTCTCTTAGGGTCTGTATGAGATCTTCCCAGGATTTTCTAGCTTTCACAGTCTCTGGTGAGAAGTCTGGTGTAATTCTGATAGATCTGCCTTTATATGTTACTAGACCTTTTTCCCTTACTGCTTTTAATATTCTTTCCTTGTTTTGTGTATTTAGTGTTTTGACTATAATGTGATGGGAGGAATTTCTTCTCTGATCCAATCTATTTGGAGTTCTGTAGGCTTCTTATATATTTATGTTCATCTCTTTCTTTAGGGTAGAGAATTTTTCTTCTATAATTTGTTGAAGATATTTACTGTTTCTTTAAGTTGGGAATCTTCACTCTTTTCTATACCTATTATCCTCAGGTTCTGTCTTCTCATTGTATCCTGGATATCCTGGATGTTTTGGGTTAGGAGCTTCTTGCATTTTGTGTTTTCTTTGACTGTTCTGTCAATTTTTTCTATGGTATCTTCCGCACCTGAGATTCTCTCTTCTATCTCTTGTATTCTGTTGATGATGCTTGCATCTATGACTCCTGATCTCTTTCCTAGGTTTTCTAACTCCAGGGCTGTCTCCCTTTGTGATTTCTTTATTGTTTCTATTTCTATTTTTAGTTCCTGGATGGTTTTGTTTATTTCCTTCTTCTGTTTGATTGTGTTTTCCTGTAATTCTTTAAGGGATTTTTGTGTTTCCTCTTTAAAGGTTTCTAGTTGTTTACCTGTGTTCTCTTGTATTTATTTAAGGGAGTTATTTATTTCCTTCTTAAAATCTTCTATCATCATCATGAGATGTGATTTTTAAGTCTGAGTCTTGCTTTTCTGGTGTGTTGGGGTATCCAGGGCTTGCTGTGGTGGGAGAGCTGGGTTCTGATGATGCCAAGTAGCCTTGGTTT
Organism: Rhynchomys soricoides; assembly: GCA_019843965.1. Classification (NCBI taxonomy): domain Eukaryota; kingdom Metazoa; phylum Chordata; class Mammalia; order Rodentia; family Muridae; genus Rhynchomys; species Rhynchomys soricoides. The sequence continues at coordinate 1,857,424 of JADRCH010000281.1, forward strand.
CTGTTTCTTATGCTCTTGCTCTTGCCTTTCGCCATCTGGTTATCTCTGGTATGAGCTGGTCTTACTCTCTCTGACTGTGGCTTGTCTTTCCTGCAAGCCTATGTGTCAATATTCCTTGAAGACCAGTTCTCTCTGAGAGGAATTTGGATTTGGAGAGCTGTGGTACAGGGTCAGCTCTGGAGTGCAGACAGAAACAAGAAGGATCTAATCCACAGCTATCCCTTGTTTCCTGTGTCTGATGGCTCTGCAAGGGTACCTCTTGGTCCAGTGAATTTGAACAGAGGTGATGGTCTTGCCTGTGCTTGAAGGTGTGTCGGCACTCCTAGGATACCAGCTCTCTCCTGGCACTATTTGAGTATGGAGTCCTGTGTTACAAGATCCGCTCCTGGCCACCAAAAGAAACCAGAAGACCACTCCTCAGTCCTTGTGTCCTGGAGATTCCAGGTGGGTCCCTCTTAGTAGACAGGCTTGCCCACACTCCTGGGGGTCTAGTTTTCTCCCAGCACTATTTGGCTTTGGAGCCCTGATGGCCTAGGCAGAGGTTTCCAGCCACAGATGGAAACCAGAAGGCTCCTTCCCCAGGCTGTTCTTCAGTTCCTGTGTCCCAGGGATTCCGAGGGAGTCCTGCTGAGCAGTGTTGCTCCTCTTACCCCCTCTCATGGACTTTTCCACACTCCTGGGAGTCTAGCTTTCTCTCAGCACTATTTGGCTATGGAGTCCTTGTGGCCCAGGCAGAGGTTTCCCACCACAGAGGGAAACCGGAAGCACTGCCTTAAGTTTTATGGACTATATATTAGTTTTATAATGAAAACAAATATATTTACATTCTAAAATTATATTGTTTAGTAAAAGACAGCCCTTATTTTGGATGGCTGGTATAAACTATAGGAATAAGTCCATATTTAAGGGGTTGGAAGGAGATGAGAATGAAATTGATCAAGTGGTACCCAGAGGCTCCCCTCTCTGTGACCCATCCTCTCCCAGAACACTAGCATTCCTGAGGTAAGCTTGGCCCAGGAAAGGGCCCACTTGGTTCCAGAGCACTCCTGAGTCAACAGGATCAAGTCTAGCCACCAAGCTAACAGCTGTGTCAAGGGACACCAGACCATAAATTTTTGGAAAGATGAATATTCGCCTGGACCTGGTTTGCTGTTGTCCTATGGACTGGGGACAGAACCAGCAGCAACTTAGAAGGCCCTGAAGATGCCACCTCTCCATTGCTCAGGGGACAGGCTCCATCCCCCTCTAAGATTTAGCAGTAGCAGGCTTCATCTATTCAAATCTTGCCTGTGTTCACAATTTCAAATTTAGGAAAACTAGGGGGAAAGAAGTCACAAGAGGACTCCATGGGGGGAGGGGGTGTCTTCCAAGGGACCGGAGGTGGACATACCAGCTGGTCTCCACAGAGGACACTGTGAAAACACTAGGGGCAGGAAGGACCTCTGGGCATCCCAGCTCATCTGTGCTTACCAGATCAATCCAAACCAGAACAAAACCAAACTAAACTAAATCAATGGGCGGCTCACCTTCAATGGTCCTGCTGGTCATTTGTCATCTATAAACATTCCTCTGCATTGGCTACTGGCTACAGACTAAAGGCAAAACACCTTCTTGTTTTGTTTTGTTTTGTTTTGTTTTGTTTTCGGACAGAAGCTAAACCTTAACCTTTCATATTCTCATGCAGTAAAAATTCAGGCCCAGGCTATGCCCCTTACCCACAATCAAGTTTAAAGGAGTAAAATATGCAGCTAGTGGACCTCTCCCCTCCTTCACCCCCTACCTCTGGTCCATTCTAGTTGTTGGACAGCTACAACCACTACACTTGATTCCAGGAGAACCAGAGCTAACTTTCTAGAACACCTAATCCCCAGGGTAGCTGACCACAATGTAAGGCCCTCCTGTAGTGACAACTGAGGCATTCTCCCGAGACTAGCCAGTTTTAGGAGGTAGTTTTGAATACTTTTCTTGGCTTCAGGGCCTCTAGCCAGGAACCATGGCTCTCCAGAAATTCTGAGAGGTTCTGAACACCTTTATAAAGCTTATTGGCCCACATTAGCCAGAATTAGTTGCTATCTGGGAGAGAGAGCCAGGCCTGCATCATAGACCTGTATCTGAGAAAAATCTTAGAAGGCATGCAGGGACCAAGGAGGGGTGGTAGCTGCTCCAAGTCACACATGGATCCATTGCACAAATAAAACTAAGCACTATTTCCTGATTATCGGCAGCAATGGAAGAGCCCACCCCTACCCTCACCTCACCTGCTCAGCCATGGCCTGTTCCTATCTCAGCACAAGAAAAACAAAGCTACCCAGAGTTGTGCCTGTGGCTGTCACAGGTCTAGGTGTATAGGCCTAGGAATGAGTTAACTTTCCCTTTCCCAGGGCCACTTGTCAGAACCTCTGTCATTGCCATCAATACAGTCTTGCTACACACCCAAAGTGGTGCCCTCACCCTATACCCCATGGGAGTAACACCTTTACTGGCACCAGAGAAGTAATTAGGAGTGAGCCTTTGGTAAGCATAGGCTGACAGAGTGTGAGGCTTCACCTCATGCTGCTTTCCTGTCCTTACAGATTCCACCTGAAGCACCCACTCTCAGGGACGTGCTAGATGTCATAGTCCATATCATCTCTACTTCTCTTGGTCTAGACACTCCCCTGTGCCCCTTTTTCTTAATGACTGCACTATTCAGTGTCTCCCTGTGAGCTGTCCTCCCCTGCAAAGCCAGGGCTAGGAGGGCTTGTAGAGCAACTGGAAGGGTCTAGCTACTTGGAGATGGCACAGTCCCATCTTTGGAGGTCTAAAATGCCAGTGGTAGCTCCTCACACTTGCTTTGCTTGATGCCAAAGCTAGAGCTACAGAGCCATCTGGGTCTGGGTCTTACCCTGTCCTCTGAAACCAGGAGCCATATATCTGGCTTTAGCTGGCTAAACTCTCAGCACACCTGGGGCCTACACTAGGCCAGCTGCTTAGCCTGCCCACCAACACTGACCACCAGGCATGGCAATGGGGCCTATGAGCATAGCCCACGAACACTAACCCACCACCCCCTTTTCTCAGTACAGGCAGGGCTTGGCAGAGGTGTTGGGTGAGTGAGCTGGACATGGTGCCCTGGCTCACCAAGCTCCCCGGGGCCTTTCATGAGGCAAAGTGAAACCCAAGCTGGGGCCAGAAGCAGAACATTTTGAATGACTTGAAGGAAAAAATTACTCAGACCAATTTTAAGACATGTGAGAGCTCAAAGAGAAACCCGGCAGCCACCTCTTCAGAGGCTGGGTGCCAAACCCAGACAGCTTGGACTGAACAGCTTAAAGGCAGAGGACAGGCTTGATGCCTGCATGCTGCTCTCTGGGCTACTGACTGCTCTGGGCTACTGGGCACTTCCTCTCCTCTAAAGTCCACCAAGTCCCATCATTTTCAGGACACCCATTGTGTCAGCCTACGGTCAGTGGTTCACCTGCCAGCAGAGTCACTTCCTTGTCCTCAGAGTTGAGTCCACACAGTTCCCTCTGGCCTCCCTAGGACCCTGTTCATGTACACATCACTATTTGAGAGCCACCAACCCCTAGACTGTGTGCAGGAAGTTTCCAATGAATCATCCTGTGTGTGGGGTGTGAAAGCAGGGTAAGAGGGACGGCCAAAAAAGCCTGTCCAGTCTCTGTGACCCTGCTGACCTATGGAGACACACAGACACTATACATATACAAGATAGGCAACCCACAGATGCTCTACAATATACCCAAACAAACAATACCCCAATACTATGCAACATATACATATATGCGATAGTAAAACAAATACCATAAAACATGCATATTCCACGTATATACTACCCCAACATACCTTACAAACATATACCATAATATACACAACACACATCACACATACCACATGAACCACACGTCACATCTCCACATACTATACCACATCTGCTGCATACCAAACATGCACCAGCTATACACCCCCTACATGCACATAAGTCATAC
>JADRCH010000281.1:1861419-1886766 GCA_019843965.1 Rhynchomys soricoides
CCAAACATGCACCAGCTATACACCCCCTACATGCACATAAGTCATACAAACATACATATTAACTTATCACATCATGCACACATGTACAGACCACATATACACATATATCACACTCACCACATCCACACAACACATATAAATTAGATGCTGTATATATCATGTACACCACCATATCATACCTACATACAAATCACTGGCAACACAAACGTATATGCCAGATAAATGACATGCCACACAAACACATACTAAGGGAGCATATACCCTGCACATACACCACACAGTAAATACCACACTACATCCACCATGCACAGAAACACACACCCATGCCCATACACTACATATGCTTGGCTCTGTGAGCTCCATGGTGGGCTCAACTGAGGGCAGGGAGGGCATCACATCTGATTTGAGACCTATCCTTTCTGACTGATCCCAGTGGGACTTGCTCGTGAGCAGCCTCAGGACAGTCAAGGTACCATTCGAGGCTGTAGACCAGCAACAATGCAGGAACCACATCTGGGAGGTTTTCAGTCAGATAACTGGAGAACAGTATATTATCTGCTTTCTGTGGTATATTTGATAATACTTAGCAAAAATCCTATTTTGTTTAGTTTTTACTGTATCCCTTTAAAAGTTATGGGCTTATAATGAATGGGATTTTAGCAGCCAGAGTCCATAGACCACAAAAGACTAGCCACTTTGTCTTTGTTCCTGCCCACTCCCCTTCCCAGAGTTTATCACTTAGATAAATCTGATCCTTCCTCAGCTTGCTATTTGCATACACACACACACACACACACACACACACACACACACACACGGGTTAGGGCAGCTTTCTTATGTAAGAGCTGTACACATTTTTGCTTTTTAAATGTATTATCCAGCTTGCCAATATATCTTTGCTGGGGACTCCATAATACGGTCAGGGATGCAGCACTCAGTTTCCACAGTCTGGGTACAGACAGTGTTGAGGAAGCCATTGAGTCACTACAAGCTGTGAAGGCCACCGTGTGAGAATGCAAAGCTGCTGCCAGTAAATGGGTGAAAAATGTTTTCTCTCAGGGAAGAGATTTCACCTGAGGCCTAAAACCTGACAGAGGAAAAGCAGTCACTGCAGAGGCCAGGCCTGTGAAGGACTGAAGCAATGAACTTGGATCTTGTCTGAAGAGTTAGAGGTTGTAGGAAGGACAGAGATGCTACCTGAAAAGTGACACCCATCTCCACAATGTCCTCATCCTGGTCCCCAGAACCTTTGAATGTGTTATGTTTTGTGGCAAGGGGAAATGAGAGACAGAATTAAGGCCTCTAAGCAATTAACCTGAAGACCAGAAGACAGCCATAACTGTAAAGAAATAATGCAATGTAATCACAAAGATCCTTACAATGGGGAAATGGAGGGCTCAGGGAGATGGCTCAGTGGCTAAAATGCTTGCTACACAAGCATGAGGACCTGAGTTCAGATCCCCAGCACCCACAAAAGATCTAGGCATGGTGGCACACATGTGTATCTCCAGTGCTGTGGGGGCAGAGATGAGTAGAGTCTAGTCTAACCTGCTACCTCCAAATTCAATGAGGAAACCTTGTCTTAAAAAAACAAGGTAGAAAGCAATTGAAGAAGACACTGTTCTTGACCTCAGGCCCCTATATGCATGCAGACACACATGCACACACATCTCTAACACATACACATACACAACATACACACTTAAAAAATGAGTGGGGGGAAGGGTGTCAGGAAAGAGTGGTCATGTGATGCAGTGCAGGACTAGGCCTGCCATCACTGGCTTTGAGAACAAACACAGAGGCTTCTAGAACCTGAAAGAGGCAAGGAGATTCCTGATAGAGCATCCAGGAATCGGTGAAAGCCTGCTGACATTTGAGTTTTACCCCGTGAGGTTATTGTCAGACTTTGGAACTACAGAATTCTGAGATTTAAAAATGATATTGGATAAAGCCACTACATCTTTATGGAGGTAAATAAAAAGCTAACTCAGAGACTGAGAAGTCCTGAGGTGTAGACCCAATGAGCTGGTAAAGAACTAGATGGATCATAATGAGAAAGAGAAAAATCCAAGAGAGGCTCCTGGGGGGAGATGGGGATTGATAGACTGCTGATCTCCAGGGACAAGAGAAATTCCTGAGTGGCTTTGGGATGGGAAACTAGATGGATACATACTTAGCCAGCCCCATGAGTGCACAGACCTTGTGTTTTTCACTGCTGAGTCCCTGTCATCCATCAGAATGCAGAGAACACAACACATGCTCAGTAACTGCCTGCTGAATAGATTTGATAATTAAATAAAGGAGAATCAGAGAAACTCCAGTTTGAAAATAAAAACATGAATTCAAAACTCGGTACCACCTTTTCCAAATCGCATCATCAGATGTGTCCTCAGAAGGAACACCTGCTGGGCAGAAAAATGAGGTGCCACAGAGGACCCCCACCACCACCACCACCAGCTCCTTGGGAGAAAAGGAAAGGCTGAAGTCACAGTGTGGCCAGCCATCCTTCCAGCTAGAGGCAGCTTGGTGTTGACATTACCCACTAATAGGAGGTCCTTAGCACCTAGGATGGAGCTAGACGCTCCACTTAATTCAGAGGAAAGCTACTCTCTGGGAAACAGGTGCCAATTTGTAGCAATCACAATGAGAAACATCCTCTCTCTGGCTGATGCAAGCCAACAAGGTAATAGGGCATTGTGCAGCAGGAAGAGATCAAAAGGATTTCCCCCCAAGCCCACAGTGTGCACTTAATACAGCTTTTGCTCGCTCTCTCTCTCCCTCCCTCCATTATGGCCCGTGGACATACTATTTATGGCACCTGCATTAGCACAGCCACAAAACCACTTCAGAAAGAAAGTGAATTAGAAATGAATTTGAGATATACACAGTGCTCTCACCACCGCCTCTCTACCCTGACCAACAGCACCTCCCTGCCCTGCCAGTGAAGCTGTAACTCCCAGCACCAGTGGCATCTATCCAGAGACTGTGAACACAATGGCTACAGCCCATGAGGCTGGCATGGGGGTGGGGCTACAGCTTGTCATCCATGAAGATGTCACCATGTAGAGCATGTCAGACCCAGAGCAGGAAACACCCGTATGGAAAAGCTAAAAGAAGTACTTTCAGGAAATGGGTTCTGGAGGACAAAGTCCATTTGGACAAAGCCCTGTGTGTGACCCATCACAGCTCTGTAGGGTCTCCTGTCAGGGCCAGAGGCCCAGCCTTCCTTGGGGCCTTTCTACTTTGAACTGTGGTAGTCTCACACTTGACAACGAGCTTTTCCAGCCTCCAGAAAGGCCAGGACAATGGCTGGTTGAAGGCCACTTCCCAGCTTCCCACACTCACCCCTTTTCTTCTTGGCTCTCTCCCATAATGCACCATATGACACATAGATGCATTCCAGGTGTAATATTCCATGAGGGCAGAAAAGCAAGAATGGGACTTTGCCATCTCCTGAGCAGAACCTCAGGCCTAGGTCCTTCTTTACACACAAGAAAATTTGTAAATGAAGAAACTTGCCTAGAGTCACTAGAACTGGGACAAGGCCTGACTTTGCTGACCCTTCAGCCAATGCTTTTGTCCTCTTGTGAGGAGTTTAAAATCCAAGGACTAAAAACTGGGAAGAAATTGGGACTTCAGGGAAACCCCAGGTTTGTGTCTTCTTGAATAGAAGATACAGAGGAAAGAGAGAGATGACTGCAACTCTGTTTAAGTTGTTTTGTTTGGGAGATGTCCCCTAAAAGTTTCAGTCAACAATTATCCAATGAGGGGGAGTGAGGGCACATGGTGCACATGGCTGCCACCATTGCTGTCTCACTGGTATGACAGACTCCAAAGGGTTTTGGGTGATTGCCTTCCAAGACTCAGGCTTGCGTGGCTTCTTCTCTTGACAGCCAGCTGGACCCAGAAACTGACTTCCACCCACGAAGCATGGCAGAACTGTCATGAGTTCACTCTCTGGTGCTGACCCTGTGAGGGTTGCAACAAGCCACATGGAGAGCTTGCCCTCAAGAAAACACTTGACAAGCACCCAAGGACCCCAGCTCACAGCCAGAGAACCCTAGCAGATCTGTTTTCTGAAATCAAGAATGGTAATGACAGTAAATGTCAGGACAGAGTAACTTATTTTCTTGGTACAGAGCATATAGCACATGCAGGCCACTTTCTGAAAAGGTCCAAGCTGAGGAAGCAGGGGTTGCCATAGGAATGCCATTTTATGGTAATCAATCACCAAGGCATCATCCCTGCCATTATTCCACTCGATGGTCTTGGGCAAGCTCCTGACTATAAACCCTTCTCTGTTCCCCACAGCGGTCTGCTGGCAGAGGCCGGTGTGTCTCTGCTGTGTCTTGAATGTGCCTCAAGACTGGAAAAGGGAAAGCTAGCTTCGGGAGGTGACAGCTAAGGTCATGAGAAAGGAGATAAACTCTCTCTTCTGTTCTTCTCTCCAGACCTGACCTCCATGACACAAGGCGTGACCTCAGCTTTCAGTGACTCTGTGAGCTCAGAGGCCTGGGAGATCTCCAGAGCCTGTAAAGGAAAACTCAAAACACAGGGATTTCTTGATGCTGCCTTCCTGCCCCATGCCCAACATATGCACTGCTCAGTGTGGATGCCACTTTCTGTCCTGGGGAATTCTAACTAATCTCTTGTCTTCTCTCCCATCTAGCACTTACTAAAGACTGCTAGCTTAGCTCCTGGCTCCAGCTAGAAGACCCCTCATGGTCTTGGTGTTAAGGGAGACTTTAGAGGCAAATGCTACGTCCTTTCTTTCCCTGTCAGGAGCATAGACCCCTGAGGAGGGACAAGCTTCTATCCCAGGACTCCCCTTCTGTGCCCAGGAGGGGGATGGATGCCGTTCCCTCCACATCAGGCTGGCATGATCCCCCAAGGTCTCACTTCCCTCCCTAGAGTCACAGGAAGGCCTGGGAAAATCTAGCCAGCCTCACAGCTTCTGGGACAAAAACAAGCCCAAATAAGGGTCCATTTTTGAAACATTCCTGTAGTCTAAAAGGAATGCCAGGCCAGGGCAGGCTCCCATTTCTGCCAGCCCCTCAGCAGGGCCAGGCTAGGCTTGTAGAATCTACTCTGGGAAGAGCTAGCTTGTATTGGTCCTCTCTGTAGCCCAGATAACAAGACTGATGAGAACTAACTGTACCCTCTCACACAGCATTGGGAGGCCAGGGCTTGTTAGGGGCTCTTACAGTCATAGTGAGGAAAGTTAGAAAGTACTCTGATTGTTCCCGAGGGCTCCTGTAGACTTCTAGGCTCTAGCTCTTTCCCTCTAGAACAGCAGTTCTCAACTTATAGGTCATGACCTCTTTGGGGTTGCATATCAGATATCCTGCATATCAGATATTTACATAACAGTAGCAAAATTACAGTTATGAAGTAGCAACAAAATAATTTTATGGTTGGGGGTCACCACAACATGAAGAACTGTATTAAAGGCTCACAAAAGTAGGAAGGTTGAGAACAACTGCTTTAGAAGTTACTCAGTTCTCTTAATGTAAGACTTCTTAGCTATTCTGTATCACCATCAAAGCTGGTTAGTTGTTGAGGTGGGGACTAGGGGAGGGAGCTGTTCTGACCACTGTAAAATGTTCATGAGCATCCCTGGTTTCTACCCACTAGATGTCAGTAGCATGCCCCCACCCTGATAATTGTACCAGCCAAAAATATCTCCAGGCCTGCCAGCTAGCAGCCCCAGTGGAAAACCAGTGTCCTAAGTGGACGGAGGGGCTTCTTGCTGGCCAAGTGCCCTGGCTTCCAGGCTTAGCAAGAGACAGAAAGGAAATCAGCTAGTTCCATGCTTGTATTCGCCCATAATGCTTCTGTCCTCACTAGACACATCAGGTCCAGAGATAGATATTAATCCAATGCTCCTGACTTGAAAGACATATATAAACATTTGCATCACTCATAAAGGACCAGAGGGTCCAGTGGTTCTTTTAAGATCACACAGCTAAGCAGAACCAGGGCTGAAACTGTACTTAGGCTTGTAGTCTCACCCTATGACCCACACACAATGCCAGGATGACACACAAGCATTCCTCACTGGCAACACTCAGCATCTTCAGGGTCCAAGAACAGAGAGTGGTCTCCTCATGGTCACATTTCTGGGGATACCACTGTCCACTCACCCACACATCCTATCTTTTCCACCTCTGCCACACGTCTTGAGCTCCCTGATTGACTGTGTCTTCCAGTTGCTCGGTTGTCCTGATGTCTGGTAATCGATTTGCATACCATATCGATCTCAAGGGCTATGTAGTGTGTTTGATTTGTGGCACTTTGCATAATTTTCTGATTAAGTTACTTATTTAACCTATTGACCTTTTCTCTTAATTAGAATACCTGGGTATGGCAAATGTTGAGTAGTAATTAAGTTGTATATTTCTATGAGTGAAATGCACATCCTCCCTACCACTCTGCTTCTTCAGATTCTGTCTTCCTCTGGAGGGGGTTGTGATGAACTATCTGGCCCTTCACCTACCCAAAAGGAATAAGCGGAGTTCACAGGAGCTAGGCCTTCTCAGTCCCCTGTTGTCCAAAAGTTTGGAAATGAACTGAGACAGGAAACAATGTTGGTTCAAGTAAGTATTCACAGCTGAGTGGACATATTGAGACTTGTGTGAGCCAGAGGTTTTGACACTGTATCAATTAGCTCTTGTGTATGACAAATCACCCCAAATATAGTTGCCTGAAATATCTGTTCATTGTAATAATATTCATTCCTTGTTTTTCATGAGGCTGTCTAGATTGTCTAGATAGTTCTGACACTCTGGCATGAAATAAGTGAGTTCAGTCTTTTGTAGTTAGTAGGTACTGGGTGAGCCCCATGGGAATGGACTGATGTGTGTGGCTTCATCCAAGACCACCATGGTCAACTCTACTGTATCTCTTAACTCCCCAACATGCTTATTTTCTAGAAGATAAGATACCCATGTTCTCATGAGGCTAGGAAAAAGAACAAGTGACTAATGACCAAAGAGCAACATCTGGTACCTAAAGATCTGTGAAGGTATCACATTTACTCCTATCTTAATGGCAAAAGCAAGTTGGCTCAAGTCAAGAGCCTGGTCCATAATGGCAAGAGTTAAGAGGTGGAGTGCAGAAGAGTAGAAGTGCTTCTTACACCTCACAGGGAGAAATGCACAACTGAATAAGGATAGTCTTGATTCAAGTATGAATCCAAGATGGACTCCTTCCTGATGCATCTACCCCTGAATATCCATTTCAAACTCGAAAGTTGCATGCTATGAACTTGGAGCTCAGGGAAGTAAGTCCTTGATGCCTCTTGCTGGACACCTACTTCTTGAAGGACTTGGATAAACACCTCTTATATTCTTCCTATCTTCTAGCCACACTGAGAAAATGAGAAAGACTGTCATAACTCATCTAGTTTCTCCTGCCATGAGAACATGTACTTTCTTTCAGTCAAATAAGGAACAGATAGTTTTAGCTCTCAGGACTATTCAGGTTGGATGTAGCTTCCCTCTACTCCAGAACATATTTTCTAAAATGGGAAAATTAGCCCGAGAGAGAGCACTACACCATTGGTCAAAGACACCCTCATCTTCTCCCTTCTGTGCCAGACCATCAGGTTTGGTCAAAGTCTACTATCTGTTCCATCACAAAGGGCTTGAATAATCATGCTTAGTCATTTTGACTTTACACAGTAGGACAGTATTCAACTTCTGCTCTATGAGAACTCAGCAAAAGGAATCATACATGAAACAAGAAGCTTTTACCAAACATTGAATCTGCTTGAATGTTGGTCTTAAGGTACCCAAAACCCTAGAACTATGGGAAGATACTTTTTATTGTTCATATGATACTCAGTCTAGTGAATTTTGTTGTACCAGGTAGAACTAAGATAGGATAGTTAACAATACAGTTATTATCTCTTGGGCAAATCTGTAAAAGTCAATTGTCTAGGTTTGTCTGATATACATGCTTACCTTTTTAAGAAACTGTTGACCTAAGCTGGGTTTAATGAAGATTTTTATTTTTGTTTATGAGAACGTGTGCATGTGTATAAGCTCATACACGTGAGTAAAGTACCTACAGAGTCCAGAAGAGGACAACATATCAAATGAATTTGCATGGATTTGGGGAACAAAACTCTAATCCTATGGAAGAGCAAGACATGCTCTTAACCACTGAGCCATCTGTTCAATCACAGGCTGAGCTGACTTTTTGAGTATTGGCACAACCATTGTATAAGAATTCTAGTCCCACATTCTTGCCAATGTGTTGTATGATCAGCCTTTTTAAAGTGTTTGCATTCTGGTGGTAGCTTAGAAGTGTCTCATTGATTTAATCTATCTTTCTCCAGTAACTAATGAATTAGCATTCATATGCTTATTTGCCATCCATTTTCCTTTTTTTAAGCAAAGGATTTGATTATTAATTAGAAATAAATATTTTTTCAGCTTCTCTTGCAGCTATGTGGACATACTTACTTTTTAAGTGCCCACTTTTTATTTTCATTTAATTGTTTAAAAGGTTGCTTGCCCTCAACTTGTGTGCACTGTATTTGTCAGTGCATTCTTCCCTTCCTACCAGGTAAAGCTGATGGTAGAGCAGATAGAAGGATCTAAATCCCTTAGAGTCCGTGTGGAATGTAACTATGTGCCACTGTGACCTACCCTTACCTGAGGCTCACTCCATGAAAACAAAGAACTTTTCTCCTTATTTGTGACATTTTAAACTCACCACATGTGTATGATATGTTTCATGTACGTGTACATGTCCATGTCCATGTCAGATGCCAAGGTCAGAGAAGGGATGCCATGTATCTATCATTCTCTACCATAGTCCCTTGAGATGAGATCTGTCACTGAACCTAAAGCTAGGTTGACAGACAGCAAGCCCCAGCCATCATCCTGTCTCTGTCCCTAACGATGCGAGAGCGGTATAGCCTTGGTAGGCTTTTTACATGGGTACTGGGATTTCAAACTCATGCTTGCACAACAGGCAGTTCAACTCACTAAGCCATCATCTCTCTAACTCTCTTGAATGCACCTTATTTCAGCAGCTCAGACTTTAATACATGTTCCAGGTTTTTCTTTTCAAGTATGGGGCAAATTTCTGTTTTGCTTTGCTTCCATCTCTTCTCAGGTGTGTGAAAGGAAACCCCAAATATCCTACAAGTACTCTTTTGTGTCCATCGATCCAGATAAGAGACCATACAGAGATCAAAGTGCAGGTGCTACCACCTCACATTTCCACCCATGGCATGGGCTTCCATCTTGAGAGTTCAAAGCATCCCAGGAACTAATCTTGTCCTGGTAAGACTGTTTCCTTCTGAGTACCTCCTTCCTCTCAAACAGCAGCTCCATCCCTGATACTGGGACCGAGTCTAGCAAAGCCAGGTGTCAGCCCCCACTACAGCCATCTATAAACTCCACTCCATAGACTCTAAATGACAAACTGAGCATCTCCTGAAGCTCTGTGCTCATTAGCACACTAGAAGGTAAGTATAGGTAACAGGGAAAAATTTACCCTGTGGCAACAGGCTTCCCCAGCTGAGGCCAAACACACCCCAGCAGGTAGCAAGTGCAGAGACAGGGTACCTTGAAATGTATCTTCTGACCTCCCAAACAGCCATTTCCCCTCCTACCCACATCTTGTAGCTCTTGTTCATCTCAGTGCTTTGTTAGCAGCCATAGCGCACAGGCTCTTCTGCAGCCTGAATTACTGCTCTCACCTGGTACCTTCTCTGTCTGGACACACTGTCTGCCCACTTCCAATTCCATATCAATCTCTTTAGCCTCCATACCCTACTGGCTATTCTTATCTGCCTGTCATTTCCAAGCCTTCTTCTTCACTTGGCAAACTGCCAGGATGTCTCCAAGTCCTGATCAAATTAGATTTTCTTGAGGCCTTTTAAACAGTCTCTCAGCTTCACTGAAGGAGCCATCCCTCAGCTCTGACCCCAGCATTCCTGTTCCAATGGCAGCGAAATATCTGCTTCTCCCATGTACCAGGCCTTGAGGACATAGTTGAGGTCATTTTAATATTTGAGTCTCTGGTGTCTGGTTTAGTGGCCAGACAATGACAGTATTTGTGTCTGACTGGAGGGAAGAACAATGAACAAAAACAGACAAATGGATAAGCCATCAGCCAGATGGATAGATAAGTGGGAAGCTGCTTGGATGCACTCTCCTGGGCTATCTCAGGCATTTACTTGGCATCTCCTCTCGTACCTTCTTGTCAGCTTCAGGAAGTCACAGGTCATGTCTATTTTATTGAAAACTCTAGCCTCAGTAACCAGTTGGTCTGGGACCTCAGAGGGTGCACAACAAATATCCTCTATGTAAGTTAAGAAGGAAGAACTTACCAGATTATGGGGCAAGTGAGTGGATGACTGGTACCCAAATAAATGCAAGATCGCACCAGGAACTCCATCCTCTAGAGAGACTTGGAGCTTTTTCTTGGGGAAAGATGGCTCTTTTGAGGTAAGATAACATCATAACCAATCTCCTGTGGGCTTTGTAAAGTCCAGGCTGTAGGCACCATCAAGAAGTACAAGGAGGCCAGGGCCAATATTTTTTTTTTAAGAAATAGTTTCTGGGTATTTTCTGTGTACAAGAGCAGGTATCTGTACTTTTGTGTGTGTGTGTGTGTGTGTGTGTGTGTGTGTGTGTGTGTGTGTGTATATATTTCCATTGAGCTGTGTTTTGTTACTCCTGGTGAGTGGACAGATGGAGTATTCATTCATGCATCTGAGTCCAGACAGAGAAAAGAAACAAGAGTAGCCCCTGGGCTGAGTAAAAGTAGCAATACCCCTCCTTAGCCCCTGTAGCAGGTGGAAGCCACAGGGAAGAGAGCAGCAGACAAGAGTTCCTCATGCTGGGCCATGCAATGACAGACCTTAGTATAGGATGTTTAACTACTCCTTGCCTGGGCCACCATTTCCTTGGGATATCCCTAGGACTAGCTGGGGGGTGTGGCAAGTTTATATTCACAGAGCTCTGAGACAGAAGCAGGCTGCTGTAGCTGTACTTGAGGCCAGTTGCTATAAGGGAAGAAAAGGGTCCAGAGGAACATGAGCAGAGACACCAAACAAAAAGCTAGCTCAGAGAGGTTTTAATGTGCCCTAGGTAACACAAGTAGACACTGCCCAGAAAACCTCAAAAACTTTACATGGAGCTCAGAGTTCTTCCAGTTAGGCAGGGTGAGGCTCAGGAATAATAGTTAAGGGAATAAAGACCACAGATCCTGGGAATTTTGGAATATAGAGGATGAAGGATGGGTAGATGTTGGGTGGGTGGATGGATGGATAGATGGATGGATGATAGATGGGTAGATAGGTGAATGAGTGGTATACTAGTTGGTTTTGTGTGTCAACTTAACACAAGTTAGAATCATCAGAGATGGAGCCTCAATTGATAAAATGCCTCCAGGAGATCCAGATGTATGGTGTTTTCTCAATTAATGGTCAAAGGGAAAGGGTCCAATCCATGGAAGGTGGTGCCATCCCTGAGCTAGTGGTCCTTTCTTCTATAAGACAGCAGGCTGAGCAAGCCATGGGAAGTAAGCAATACCCCTCCATGGCCTCTGCATCTGCCCCTAGCTTCAGGTTCCAGCCCTGTGAAAGTCCTTGTCCTGGCATCCTCCAATGTTAGATTGTGATCTGGAAGTGCAAGCTAAACAAAACCTTTCCACCTCAACTTGTTTTTTGGTCATGGTGTTTCATCATAGCAATAGAAACCCTAACTAAGACATGTAGATAGATGGACCCAAAATTGACAGATGGATTGATGAACGGATGAATAAATAGATAGATGAATGAGTAGATAATGGATGGATGGGTGGGTGGATGGATGGATGATGGATCAGTGGTTGGATATATACATTCTTGGGTGGCAGGAAAACAGATAAGCAAGTAATAGAGAGATGATAGCTAGATGAATACAATGGATGACAGACAGGAACACAATGGACAGATGGATGGATAGATGGACAGAGGATAAATGGATAATGAGATCAATTAATGGATGTGTAAAGCATGAGTGAGTAGGTAGGTAGTTAAACAGATAGATGTGTTAGTAGAAAGATGGGTAAATTAATGGATAAGATATAGGTGAATAGATGATGAGAAAGTGACTAAAATTACTGCGCTATAGGCTAAACATGGTGACTATGTGTTATAACGGAACTGGATCCTATTGGATGCCTCTAGTATTTTTCTGGAAAGTACTTCCCTTTCTAGATTTTACAGAGAAAGCTTGACTGTCTCATTTGTTTCTTGGTCCTCTACAATGGAAATCCTGTACCAGGCAGACAGTCATTGTGCATCTATCAACCTGGAAAAAGAAGATTCTAGTTAAAAATATTCAACTGAGCACCAAGTATGTGCCCTGCTTAGCAGAGAACAATCTGATTCCAGCAACACCACACAGAGGCAGCAGCATTCTGACAGCCCCTCATAGCTGGGCACTTCAGGCATATGGGGCAGGCAAAGGGACCATCATCACCTGTTGACTTCTGAGAGTAAGAGGACCTACCCTCATCATTTTCCAAGTTAGGTCACATTGCTAAACTTCTACCATGTAATCATTAAATGATTAACCTTCATTGGGGTTTATATTATTGTACCCATTCTAATTTTTTTTACATATATCTTTATTGGTTATTTGGGAATTTCACATCACAAACTTCAATCACATTCATTTCCCTGTCCTCCCAGATCTGCCTTCCTCACCCCTGTGATATGACACACACACACACACACACACACACACACACACACACACACAAAAAAAAAAAAGAAAGAGAAAGAAGAAAAAAGCCCTCCAATTTGTCTTGCCCATGTACTCCCTGGAGCATGTACTCAAACTCCCAGTAGTCAGCCCTAAAGAAAACTAAGTCCTTCTACACTTGCACCCCTGCCAGAAGACATCAACTGTAGGGAGTTGTACTTCGGCATCCTTATCACAATTTTGAGGAGTTCTCTTTGATGGTTTCCTGTGTAGGCTGTTACTTTTAGAGGGCAGATGGGGTATTGGTTGTCGGAGGAGGAGTCTGTACTGGCTGGTTTTGGGTCAACTTGACACAAGCTGGAGTTATCACAGAGAAAGGAGTTTCAGTTGAGAAAAATGCCTCCATGAGATCCAGCTGTAAGGCATTTTCTCAATTAGTGATCAAAGGGGGAGGACCCCTTGTGGGTGGTTCCATCTGTGGGCTGGTAGTCTTGGGCTCTATAAGAAAGCCAGCTGAGCAAGCCAGGAGAAGCAAGTCAGTAAGTAACATCCCTCCATGGCCTCTGAATCAGCTCCTGCTTCCTGGCCTGCTTGAGTTCCAGTCCTGACTTCCTTTAGTGGTGAATAGCAAAGAGGAAATGTAAGCTGAATAAACCCTTTCCTCCCCAACTTGCTTCTTGGTCATGATGTTTGTGCAGGAATAGAAACCCTGACTAAGGTAGAGTCTATGTCTCTCAAATGTGAGTCTACAGTCATCAATACAATGGGAAAAGTAGTTTACTTGCTCTTTACAGTCAGCAGAAATCCAGTAGATCATGGACTTCCACATGATTTATGGTAACAGCACAGACTTTGGACATCCATATGGTCTCCAGTGTCAGCATGTGGCATGGACCTCAGCTTGGCCTTTGATGGCAGTGAAGAGCACAGATATCAACATGGCCTTTTGATGTGACAAGAGTGGATATCGTCATGGCTTCAGGTGGCAATGCAGGCCACTCAAGTCAACATGGCTTCAGGGGGCAGGACAACTCATGAACAACAACATGAATTCAGAGGGTAGCATATACCATGGACATCCATCCATGTGGCCTTTAGTGATAACATGGGCCATGGATATCAGCATGGCCCCCTCGCTGTAGTAGGACCATGGAGCCAGACATGGACCCCAGTTGCAGCACAGATCATGGACATCAACATGGCCTCGGGACTGTGCCTACTTTTTAGATGATAAGATTGGGGCTAGGACATGGAGTCAAATTTCAAGTCCAGGTCCTAAGCCCATGTTTAATATTGCCCCTGCTATGGTGTCAGAGCATGTTCAAACAGAAGAAAGAAAACACTAAATCCCAAAGAGATTTCTAGGCAGGATGAGACTCAGGAATGTTTCTCTCTTTTTGTGGACTTGCCTTAGCCCTCCCTGAATTAGAAGGTATCAGAAATCTTTTGACCTCCCCAGACCTATGGACCACAAGAACTGGTCCCTCACTCTGACTACCTTTAGCCTCATAGTCCCTCTCTCTCATCTGTGTTCCAGCATATACTGCCTATAGTTCCCAGTGTCCTAGCTGTACCCAGTGCTATAACAACGTACCCAACCTGGCTAGTCTTTCACGATGCCATTGGCTGCCCTTCCATCCCTTTTTACATACCTGGTAAACGCTAACTCCTCTTTCATGGTTCAGTTTATGCATCCTTTCTTGATCCTCTTAGACTCCTCTTCCATTCATCCCAAGAGTGAAATAACCATGTCTCCTTTAGGTTCTGCTCTGTCTGCCTCATGTCATCAGAAGCCCACTAACCATGAGTGTACTTTTCTATCATCCTGGTTGGCTTCCTCCACAAGAATGACAGAACTTGACACTCTGAAGGCAAACCCTTGCTTTCAAACACTCTGCCTCTTTCATCTTCACTCTTCCAGCACTCTTGCTGCGTG
This sequence comes from Rhynchomys soricoides, assembly GCA_019843965.1. Lineage (NCBI taxonomy): Eukaryota > Metazoa > Chordata > Mammalia > Rodentia > Muridae > Rhynchomys > Rhynchomys soricoides. Next base: position 1,876,069 of record JADRCH010000281.1, read on the forward strand.
GTAGCTGTAGGATCCTCATACTGTCCAGTGTATCATGTGATACTTTGAAGTCATTTTGTAAGGATGGAAGGGTATGGGTTGGGGAAGAGCCTGTTGCTCAATGTTGCCCTGCTAACTAAGGTCAAAGTCTGACATTACCAGAAAGCCTTGAGGTTGGTGTGAAATGACAGACTTCCCTTACCAGTAGGGTTTCTCCTTCTCTGACCTTGTTTGGGGAACTTGAAACCACTATACCCTCTGAAGAATGCCATGTAGCTTTGGTTAGATTACAGGTTCAGCTTCCTTTCTCCCGGTAAGGACCTGAGATTACTGGAATGCTTCCCCATGCTAATGAGGTTATCTCAGTACCTAATCTTTCAGCTAATGTTCTTTGATCACCCTCCATATTACTACCCACTCCCCCAAAACTATATAACCCTTGATTCATCCTGAATAAAGTTGATCTATCTCCCAGCAGCTGATCCTTCATTTCTGTTCATGCTCAGGGGCTATCTGAAATGCTGTTCATCAACTCTGCTCCCTTCATCCTTGTGGGCCAGTGGCCAACGAACCCTGGGGAAGAAGGGACCCCCACAGCTCAGCATATGTTCAGGTTTCTTCAGTGTAGAAACAGTTTTGTGTTCCCTGTAACAAGACAGTGAAGAGCCTCCTTCAGCTCATTGGAGAGCCACGATGGTACCACTGTGGGGATTCTAGAATTTTCTATCATTTTATACTTAGTTGCACTACTCCTGCTCATGTCCAGACAGAGAAAACACGAGAAGAGAGCTGATGCCTGAAGTCTATCACTCCACGAGGAAAACAGATGATCGGCACCCACCTCTGGACATTCAGCCCAAGGCAAATCACTCAGGGGCATCTTGGAACCTGGGACCCGTCAAACAAATGCACAGGGCTTCCTTGGCTTGAGTTGTCCTTCTAGGAATAATTAGCGACTGAGTTGTTTCAGTTTTCCTGGGCAGCCTTTGAGTGTCAGTAAGAATGTCACCGTGGAGGACAAGAGTTCTGTTGTGTCTTCCAGGGACATGGTTAGAGATGTACTAAAAGATTTATTATTAATATTCTAAATACGTCTCCATCATAATCTTATTTTTTCATAAATACAGATGGAAGTATTTGGGAGAAGTAGAATATGCGATGCTATTGTGTTCCTCTTCACTAACTCCTCCCCCTCTCTTTCTCGCCTCTCCCCACAGTAGACTAAATATCGTTGGCCCCTTCTTCCTTGGGCCTTCTGCTCCTTTTGATAATTTGAAAGCTAAAAAGTGCTTTTCCAAAGATGTTTACCACAGTGCTTTATGAATCAGCAAAATAGTACAACGTATAGTAATAACGTAGAACCTAAATTTTAAAAGTAAGGGAAGGGTTAAATAAATAACTGTAGTGCAACAGCTCCATGAGATACAATACAGTCAACAGCAGTGAGGGCTGGGGCAATGTCAAGCACTATGTAGGAAGAAGACCCATTGCCTCAGAGCCCCTGCCTTACTTACTTATTTGACATGCCATTTTCTTTTTTCAGCACAGCATCTGTCTTCCCCTCAGTACTGAGCACACAAACAATGTTGCTCTGTACACTCAGATGTGGCCATGGAAGAAGACCTCAGGATGCTTCCCTGCCCTGCCCTGCCCTGCCCAGTGCACAGGACTCCCAATGTCCTAGCAACTTCATCTTGTACAGATCCCATCAAGGAGCCCAGTCAGAGCACAGAATTTTTTTTCTGCTTCTCTGCCTAGCAAATCAGTTCAAATAATCCCTGAGAGCCCCACCACTGGGCACCACACTGATTATAGCAAGCAGAGTTCTAATAACTAGATACAGTCTTAAAGCAGATCATCTCCCCAACAGATGAAGTTAACCTAGAAAGAGCCCACAACAGATGCAACCAGACTCATCCGGAATGACAACTCATTCCAGAAGACTGACAAACATTTAATTCTCCAGCTCTTGGCATAGTGAAACTTTGATACTCATACTACAGATATAATCCTGTGCTAAACATGAGATGACAAAAACATAGAGATAAAAATGTGCAAGAGACAGCAGACTATCAAAATTGGCCAAGCAGATATAAAAGTAAATAACATGATTTTTGGAAACGAAACAGAAGTTTTTAGACATTGAACTTTGGTTAGATGTGTTAAAACAGCAGATCAGACACAACAGAGTGGGAAATCAGTGATTTGGAAGGTAGAGATGAAGGGTTGCTTCAGAGCACAGGTCAGACAGGGAGCTGGAAAATACACAGACTGTGGAGCAACACGAAGGGAGAAAGAGCAGTGAGCAGGAAACAGAAAACCAGCCAATGGACCCAGGGGCGGTAGTGTACACACGGAAGGCTGGGGTAGCCTGGGCTACACAACAAGAGCATGTCAAGGGGAATGAGGAACCAAGAGAGGGTAAAATGGGGAGAAAAGAGAAGGAATAATATTTAAAGAAGTAATATCTGAGGCCCTGAAGGCCAGCAAGATTGGTTGGTAGGTTAAGGTACCTGCTACCAAGCCTGGCAACCTGACTTTAAATACCCAAGATCCACATGAGGGAAGGAGAAAACCAGTTAAAATGCTGTGTTCTGATTACATGCACCAGGCTAGGGACATGGCTCAGAGGTGAGCACTTGTCTAGTATGCCTGAAGCCCTAGGTTCATTGAAAACACAAACAACGGTGGTGACAAGAAAATAAAGACACTTAAGATAAACAAACACTGAGTTTGAGCAATTTCTAAATTACCAACTTCAGAATGAAAGGAAAAAAAAACAAAAAGATGATCTTATAAGAGTCACAGTCAAAAACAGAGAAGCTGGGAAATGTAGAGATAAACAGAAGCTACTCATGACAGCAACACTGACTAGATGATGCATTAAAGCAAAAATTCAATGATGGCATCACACAGAAGACAGGGTGTGACTGAAGCATTTGAATATTCTCGTGTCCCTTCTTGTGTTGTTGAGGAGAAAAAATAGATATTATCTATTCATGTCAAGTGTGCAGGACAAAGATCAAACACAGTAACTACAAGAATAAAAACTAAATTTGTAACTTACAAAATTGTAGAAGTGAAAAAAGAAAAAAAGTTAAACCAAGGACCAAAAACACCCGAGGAAGAAACAGTATAAACAGGGAGAAGCATAGAGAAAGACTAGAGAGTGCAAGGGACACATACAAGTGTGTCACCAGTCTGGACAGACAGAAAAAGAGAAGGACCCAAGGTACTGACTGACACACAGAGCTTATTAGACTTGACTTTTTAATTTTTAAAATTTATTTGTGTGAGTGTGTGTGTGTGTGTGTGTGTGTGTGTGTGTGTGTGTGTGTACAATGTCCTTGGAGGCCAAAAGAGGGCAACAGATCCCCTGAAGCTGGAGTTACAGGCAGCTGTAAGCAAACTGATCAGAATTCTGGGAACCTAACTCAGGTCCTCTGCAAATGCAGTGAGTGCTCTTAACTGCTGAGTCATCCCTCCAGCCTCAGAATTCATTCTGTCCAAAACTGTGTACTGCTTAAAAGAGAAAGGTCTAAAACGTCTAAAAGTAAAATAATGAAACAAACAGAGCCAGCTAAGTTTACCTAAGTAAATCCAGGTTGGCTAAACTGTTTTAAACATACACTTTAAAATCCACGGTGTCAACATTTTACAATGACTATCCCACTCTCTAGGAAATTGTCGCGCCTATTAGCTTATATTGAACTAATTAAATAGCTTTAACAATCATTAGAAACAGAGACAGAATAAAAAAAAAGTAACTTCATAGTAAGAAAGTTCAACATAGCTCTCTAATTAAAAAAATTTAACACCAGAACCAACTTACTTAATACTAGATAATTAATTAACATCAATTAATACATAAATAATTACTTAATACTCCATACTACCATTGCTTGATCCATACATGGAAAATTTATAAAGTTGAGTCACATCTTTAAAAGTAAGAAAAAATACCTATCAACCAGTCAATCAATCAAAAAAGAATGGATCACATTCTGGGCCACCAAATAGTTTACAAACAATTCCAAGGATGTTCCTGACTAGTCAGTGACTAAAATATCATTTGTAAGCCTCTTCTCCCACTAATGCCAAGATCTGGGACAGCCTTGGTCATTTTACAGAACACTTGACTCACAGAATCTAATTCTTGGGAAATCCCAGTGAAGCAGGTGAGGTTATCACTAGTGTATAGAAGAAAAAGCCCAAATTGGCCTCTAGGGTTACTGTGCCCACATTCACACCCACAGAGCAGCCACTGATGGTCCCCTAACCGTGTTGATTGTAACACTGCAGCACACATCTCTTTCAAAGACAGTCCCATTCCTTTCAGAAAGCATCTCCAGAACCCTGGGGCAGCCTGGTTCTGAGAAGCCCCAGGAGGCAAAGCTTCCATGCCAGAGGGCAAAGGGCAGCAGGCTAGGTTTAGCAGGCCGGATTCCTCCAGCTGTCTCTGCAAGGGGCCCCCTGCCAGCTTCTTTGAAGTCTCCACTCGAGGATTGGGATGGGATTAGTGTTCCCCCCACACCCCACATATTTACAGATGGACAGGAAACTCTGCAAGGGAAAGAGGGATGGATTAACATTCATACACTCTGGGTTCTGGCTTTGGCTCTGTCCTGTACCATGGGACCTGCAGAGTCTCATCTATAATGTACATGCTGAGGCTTCTGGGAGCAGGAGAGGGCTAGCTCTGGGTCGGGGGTGGAGGGTGGCAAGAGAGGACACCATGCTTCTGAAAGCATAGTTATTCTTTTCCACAGTCAGGTTAATCTGGCTCAGCCTGTCATGGGTGTTGGTTCTTTAGGGATGCACAGAAGACCCACAAAGCCCGCATGTGTTAAGTGGTCCCAAGTACTGCCATCAAACTCAAAGTTGTAGTGATCCGCGTGCGGTAAAGCTGATTCCCTCTCACGGCATAAGCAGCCCAGGATGAACGCTTGGCTCTGGGGTGGTCATGGCATATGATGCTTCCAGCTGACACTATGCTGTCCCTCTTACCATATGGTCTAACTCCTGCTCAGCCTGTTTCTGTTTCAGGAAGCAGGTGGGAGGAACAAGAGTCCCCCTCCTCCAGCTTCTAGGAGATCCCATTGGATGGAATCCAGTCATAGGGCCATACCTCACTTCAGAGGAAGTAGAATTATACAGCTGTTGAGTAGGCCACAGCCAATTAAGATTTTACTAATAAAAAGAAGGCAAAGACACTACAGGGCGATTTTTGAGCCTTTTCCATGCCACCATCCTTCCATCCACACGAAAGGAGAACAAAGAATTTCTAGGGTTGAAAATGGACTTTTTAACAGTTTGGGGTTTGGCAAACATTTTCCATTAGCTGTGATTTATTGCGTTCTTATTCTTTGATCATTAAGTTAGACACCTCAGCAACCAAGCACCACCACATCATACAGATCAACTCCGGAATACACTAGGAATGCTCCTGTGGCAGTTAACCTTGATTGCCAGCTTGTTTGGATCTAGAATCAGCTAGGATACTCTGGGTCAGTCTGTGGGGCCTAGCCCCTCTCCCAGAATGGGCAGCACCTTCCCGGTGTCCCAGATATAAAGGGGTTCACTTAAAAGGGGTGCTGCCTCCCTGCTTTTGCTTCTTGCTGCTAAATCCATCTCCCCTGCTGCTATTGATCGCACCACTATCCACCTTCGCTGCCATCAGAATCCAGCTTTCAGTCTTCCAACAAAGGCCTGCGTGTAAGAACCCTATAGGAATTTACCAGGGGCATTCTGCCTGGGCTGATGTTTCTTGGTTCTCCTATATATGGCCAGCCATTGTGCTATCCAGGCTGAATGAAGTAAGTCAATCCAACCCTTTTTGTAATATATAGTAATTCCACTGGCTATGTTCCCTTAGAGAACTCTGAAAGAGCCCCTAACCTCCCAACTCTCAAGAAACAATTCTGCCATAGCTGCTAAAAACAAAATATTGGTATGTTCCAGAAGAGGCTTCCTAAGAGCCACAGTAATGTCCGCACAGTAGGCCTCCCCACAGCCCACAGAATGCCTGAAAGTGGATTACCATACATCATACTCCCAGAGCAGAAATAAGGGACAGGAACATCCAGAGAGCCCATGCATCTGTCACCACGAGCTTGTCATATACAGGATGGAGGGATTGGGAGCAGAGACTAAAACATAGAGCCGAAGGTCAGGGAATACCTTGCCTTCAGCTGAAAGGCTGTGCGTGCCCTCGCTGTCATCAGGCTCCAGTTTGAGACTAGTAGGACTGGCAAGGTAGATGCCCAGGCAGATGTAGCTAGAAGCTCAGGTGTCCCTCACCAACCTGTGAAGCCCTGTTGTAGACCCAGAGCCCAATGACAAGGGTTATCAGAACTGTGTGCAGGGCAGGAAAGGTGGTGAGGACATTGCCTTTGAGCATAGCCCTGGAGACTAGAAGAAAATCAGAATACCAATATTAATTTAGCAGTTGATAGAGGTCCGTTTGTGCCAGGAGTCGCGATAGGGACTTCATGTATATTTAATGGCGATAAATGCATTTATTGTTCACAATGATGCTGTGGAGACTGAGGAAGGTGAAAGTTAAAGTGGTCAAATGATTAACTGCGAATCACCCTGCAGGAAAGAGGCGGGGCTCCAGGCTAATGATGTCACTTCTTAGCTAGGGAACTGAAGCAGCACAGCATGCAGAAGCAGAGCCAGGGGACTGCAAGGGTGGGGGCTCTGAGTCAGTGGATGTGGGTGGGAATCCCAGCCTGTCACTCTCATTATCAGCCATGTCCCAACAATTACACATCCTCTTTGGCAGAGTGCTGAAATGTCCATGGGAAATGCCCACAACTAGGAGCCTTCACAAGCACCTGACGAAGACCAGGTTCCAATGTCAACTCCACACATCTGTCCAGGGCCCAGGACACTGTCTTCTCTGACCACCTCTTGCCATCTCTCCAGCTCTCTTCTTTTGCTAGCTATGTCTTGTTCATGTGACAAAAATACCTGACTAAGGTAACTAGAGGAAAGAAGAGTTTGTCTTCGACTCATAGTTTGAGGGGATTGTTAACCATGGAGGGAAAGGCACCGGTGTGAGGCGGCTGCTCACACTACAACCCCAATCAGGAAGAAACTGGCAGACAGAAGGAAGTAGGGCTATAAAACCTCAACCCCTCCCCCGTTTTAGGAACTTACTTCCTACATAAGGCTCCACCCCCTAAGTTTCTACAACCTTCCAAAAGAAATGAAATGGGGGAGGGGTTCAAACAAATGAAATGGGGGAGGGGGTGCTCACACTCAAATCAAATCACAGAGCTATCATCATTGTTTCTTTACCGCCTTAGCAGATATCATGCTCTGATGTACTAATCTTTAAATTATTTGTCTGTGAGTGAAAATGTAGACTTAGTAAGGTTAGAGTTTTTTCTTGTTTCTGGCTAACTTCTGGACCCTTATTGTCCAGGTAATAATCACAAAGTGAGCACACTAGTAACTTTTTTTGTTTTCTTTTTAAAGATGTGTTTTATTGGGGGTGCGGGAAGATCTAGAGAGACAGCTCAGTGCTTAAGATCCCTTTTCTCTTTTCCAGAGGACCACAGATTGATTCCCAGCACCCACACAGGGGCTTACTTTAGTCATAACTTCAGTCCTGGGTGATCCATTGCCTCCTAGGGTACTGCATACACATGTGCATTGACAACATGCAGGCAAGACACCTATACACATAAAGCAAAAATAATAATTTTTTTATTTACATGTATATGTGGGCGGAGGGTTACCTTCAGAGGACAGAAGAGGGTGTTGGATCCCCTGGAGCTGGAGTCACAGGTGGTTGTTAGCTGTCCTCTGTAAAAGCATCCAGTGAGCTTTACTGAGCTGTTAGCACCCTGAGTTGTTAACTGTGGAGCCATCTCTGAAGGCAGGGGCACAAGTAACTTAGTGAATGGGTCTGTCTACCTGTCAGACAGACAGCAGCAGTTTGGTCTTCACCTATCTTGGGACTAGAAACTTCAGAAGAAGCCTTACTGAAGGAGTTTGGTTGCTTGGGTTAGATGGGCAGATGGGTGGGTGGGGAGGGGTGGGATGGAGTGGACAGGTGGGCGGGGTGTAAAGGGGTGAGTGATAGGAGGGGGGAGTGCAGAGGCTACTTATGGGGCTTGGGGTTTTATGGCCTTGTTTCCCTTCCTTTCTGCGCTCTCCAGTGTGAGGGTACAGTGAGAGCACCTCCTCACACTCATGCCTTCCTCTTCCTAGCGGGTGATCTTCCCTGAAAGACAAATGAGCCCAGTGTCTGATAGATTAAACCAGCACTTGTTGATCTAATGCAAACAGATGAATAAATGGACTTCTGACAGATTACACGAATGCCTTCATGGATCTCACTTCTAATGGTGAGCTAAAGAAAGCTTGTTGCGACTAGTTGTGCAGAGTGCACACGATCACACATACACACACACACACACACACACACGGTAAGAAGTGAGAATGTTTAGGTCTTTAGAGGTTTCAGACTAAGCCAAGTATGATGGTACATGTCTGCAGTCCCAGCACTCAGAAAGCTGAGGCAGGAGGATCTGAAATAGGAAGTTAATCTGAACTACATAGTTGGACTCTGCTTAATGTAAAAGCAAAACGAAGATCCACTCCCTACCCCCCAAAATCCCTAGACTGCCATGGGTTGCCATGGGTTGGCTTGTGCCCTCCTTGAGAAGCAGACATGGCATAGCACCAGGGCCATCGGTTTTCTTGCCTGGACTCACTCCCTTCCAGCTGCCCACACAAGGCGATGAACATTCATTCTCTTTGAGCAGATTCTAAACCACCCTTCAGAGTCCCAACCCCCATTGCCTCTCCGAGGCCACAAGCCTCTTTAGAAGACAGTTTCTTCGGGTTCCCCAAAGCAGGACACCCTGACACTTGGCATCCCAAAGAGGCTTCTTATTTGCTTCCACCACACGTAGTGGATTCTGGAACATTCTGAGGAATGGGCTTTTCTGGCCAGCAAAGTCAAACCCCATGAATCAGATAAACAGCAGCGCCCGGGCCTCCACCCCTCTTGGGGCTGATTCATGAGGCCCAGGCGTGCCCTTTAGCTGCCAGCACAGGGCCCTGTGTGCTCAGAAAAATCCTGCCTGGGGTCTGGGGCGGTGGCAGGCTCATAAGAAGAGCACCGCCTACATAAGCAGGCGTCCACCTCTGCCCGGGAGCCCATCCGTTATTCTCTGCCGCACAAACACCTTCCACTTTGTACTAACATTTTGGCAGTTCCCTACAAACAAGCACTTAGCGCTGCTCCATAAGTCTGCGTTGTTGCTGGGCCTTGGCTCCCGGCTGGCACAGGGAGCGGAGTGGACTGTAAAAACAACAAAAACGTTTGAAAGCAAATGAACCATTTGTGCTTTTATTTTTTTCCTTCTGCAGCTCTTACTGCTCCCCTGCGCTGTGGTAGACACACAAGTATGAGTTCAGACTTTGCACCACACTTTTTTTTTTTTTTTTTTGGACAGGCCCTAAGGATGCCAGCTATGTGAGTTTCAACACGATGGCTTGCAAAGGCCCGGGGTGCCACTTTGTGTCCTGGGGCAGTGGCTTCCTATGTTGCCCTGGATCTACAGACTCCGAGTTCACCTATGGCTCACACAGTTTGGGTCTCACTTACCATCTGGGTACTCAGGCTTTTCTGAAAGGGAGGATGAACAGTCTTAGACAAAGTTGTTGGCTGCCCAAAGTCAATCGCCACAGGCCTGGTCCAGACGGACCTCGGGTCTAACAGATAAAAGGCTGAGAACCTTACCTGGCAAAGCCACAGCATCAGCACCACAAGAAACAGGCCGTGAGGCTGCTGATGGCCCCTGCATGGCTCTTCTAGCCCAAAACTAGCAAGATGACTCCAGGGCTGGGAAACAAACTATCTGCCCCGGGCCCCTCTCAGGGTTGCCATAGCTGGCTCATCCACTTACCTATTACCTCTTTGTGTGTTTCCTGGATCCTCCAAGAGCTCACAGTTTGTCTAAGGTATCTGGGAGGTCCTGACAAATGCTATGTACTGGGTAGGTGACCATATATTTCTCCTGGAAAATGGAATTAAATTCTGGAATTCCATCTGACGGCAAAAATGCTTAGGCTCAAAGTGGCCTGCCTGGGGTTACACAGCTAATAAATGAGGATTCTGGGAGTGCAAGGAAGGTCAGGAGTGCAACATCGATTCTCAGGTGCATCATGAATTCAGGGCCAACCTGGGCTACTTGAGAATTTAATTAAGCTGGCATAGTGATGTACAGGTGGATCAATCTCTATGAGTCTGAAGCCAGCCTGGTTTATGTAATGAGTCAACGAAGGCCTGCCAGGGCTGCCCGTGAAAATGTCTAAAAGCAAATAACAAACAAAACCATCCCAAATTAATCAGAGAAAGAAAGGCATTACTTCTGGGTCATACCTTTCCCTACAAACCATCTTCAACATTTTTGCCAACTGTGCAGTACAAGGAACTGTATTCTCTCCTCTCTGGCCTAGGGCATCTATACAGTGAAGGGCCTGGATCTGATCCTTCCTCAATCTTCCTTCTCTTACATGTACTGTGGTAAGCTCTGGTCTTCAAATGCTGCCCATCCTTCTCCTCAGGCATGCTTCTCCTTCCCCTTCTCATTCATTCAACAATGCACTTACCTCCAGCTGCCTCTGGTCATACGCACAGACAGATGCACAGCACACCACTCTGGTCATGCGCACAGACAGATGCACAGCACACCA
>JADRCH010000281.1:1886776-1966549 GCA_019843965.1 Rhynchomys soricoides
CGCACAGACAGATGCACAGCACACCACTCTGGTCATGCGCACAGACAGATGCACAGCACACCAACAGAAAACCCCCACGGGTCTTATAACCACTACAACAAAATGTATACATTCTAGTTCACTGGGCAAGTTCTTAAGCTCTTGCACCTACGCTCAGGGACAAAGCAAGCTGGGACACCAGAGGGTCAGGGGAGAAGCAAGATCCAGGTAGAGCAAGGAGGTATAGCTGATGTAGGTCTGACCCAGTCTGGCTCAGGACATAAGCACTGGAGTGGGTAGTATGAGCTGGCAGGTGACAGGGTAGCAAGCCCAGTCTCAGATATAATTGGAGGTGAGGGCACAGGCTAACCTGAGCTTGGTTCAATCCTAAGTCAGCTGTCTAGGGAGATGGCTCAGAAGTTAAAGAGTATGAGGAGCAAAGCTCAGAATCCCAGCACCCAGGTGACTGTCAGATGGGTGTGGTGGCCTGCCTATAATCCTGATTTTGGGAAAGCGGAGACAAGGAATACTCAAAGCAAGAAGGGTAGCTAGACTAGTCAAATATGGGAGCTCTGGGTTCAAGTGAGAGATTTTTGTCTCAATATATAAGGTGGGAAAGTGACAACCTCACCCAACATCAACATCTGACCTCCACACCCATGCGCATGGACATATGCCTTACCATGTATGTGTGAGCATGCATACACACACTACACAGGCATTATACAAGCAGATAATAGGGAGGTGGGGAAAAGATCCACTGTCCCCGCCTCAGATTCCCTACAGATGAGCTGGTGCTAATTGCTTTGTCCCAGGATGACTGGAAGCCATGGAAAGTGAGCAGAGGCCAGACCTGTTAGAAAAAAAATCTCAAAACTCTGAAGACCTCACAGCCTCGAGGATAAGTCCTGTTATTACTCTTACATGGACAAGTGAACCAGTAAGAGGTCTCTCTCCCTTCCAGTCTCAGTTTTGAGTCACACCAAAAAGGCTTAGACACAGAGTCTCAGGGAAAACAGCTTGCCCAGTCATCTTTCCCAGAGGAAACCCCAGCCTCAGACTGGGCACAAGGTTCTGCATGCATTGCCACTTATGCCTGGGAATTGACAGGCCCAGTCCACCCAAATTACCCTCACCGGGCATCTCTCTTTGGTTAAAGGCACAGCTCTTCTTAGTAGCTTAGAACATCAGCCATAAACAGAGCATCTGCATTACGCATGGAGTCGTTTAAAAATAGCTCAGGCTTGGGAACCGCATTTTCCTGCCCTGGGAGTTCTTGGAATAAGAGAAGAAGCATCTTTGGTAGTATTTAGCCCTCTAGCACATCATCTCTCCAGTAAGCCATCCTTAGTCCCAGGACAGGGCCCTGGACAAGAGCAGGCTGCCATGCTGGCGCAGTTCTCCAAATAGCCACGAGGTGGCACCATGGCTGCCTTATGGGGGTCTATAGGCCCCGGGGGGGCCCCCTCACTACAGTCTTGGCTTGCCCACCCCTGGGCCCGGGAGCTGGCTGCGGGCAGCGGCTTGGCAGCCTAAAGCTGGGGGCGGATGGCGGGTGGTGTGGGGTTTCAGCCTCCCCGGAGGGCCCTCACTGCTGTGTGCTGAGCAAACGTTCGGGCCTGATGTCGGCAACATGCGGAACCAATTTACAGGGGAACTCAGCAACCAAACCAGCCACCTTTGGGCGGGAGGCAGGATCCTTGTCGCCCCCAGAGGCTCAGGGGCTCCTGTTTGGAAAACCAGAGGCTTCCTTGTGTTCAGGCACAAGGCCAGCCCAGTTGAAAGTATGGAGCCAGGGGTGAGCTCACCTGCCCTATGTAGGGCAGTTTAATCAAGGACTCATTGTCGTGTTTCATAAACTACCTAGTATCCAGACCATCCACCAATCTGATGCTAAGACATCACTAGAATAAACCAGAAAAGCAACGTAGGTTCAGGGCACCCACCCTAAGTAATCTGACTCTTCTGCTAGGCCAGGGCACTTAAACACAGAACCCTCAAACACAAGGCCATGGGGCCTAGACCAGAGCTCCTCACGGTACCGGCACAAAAGTGAAATGAGAGAAAAGGTTTGTTTGACTCACAGTTCAGGATCCATTATGGCAAAGTAGTGACTGCAGCAGACCCTAGAGGGATCTGGTCACTTTACATCCACAGTCAAGAAGCAAAAAGCAATGAGTGCCTGCTTGCCTGTCTCATACACAATCCACCATTTTATATAATCTACCTCAAGCACAGATGGCTCTGCTCACAGTGAGTGAGTATTTGCATTTTAAATAACACAAGATAATTTCCCACAGGCCTGCTCAAAGGCCCTTCTTTCAGGTCATTCTAGGTTCTGTCAAGATGAGAACACTGACCATCATACCAGAAGATTGTAGGGCAGCTGTGTTGACAGCCACTGCAGTGCAATACCTTACTCTTCGAGCTTCTAAAGATGCCAATCTTCAAGTTGTAGTTCAATGGTAGAGCACAAAGCCCTAGATTCCATCGTCAGTACCACCCAAAAATAAAGGACCTTAAGTCCTTATTTCCTTCCAAGCCAAGAGACAGCCTACTGCTACTGGCCCCAAAGCCAGCCAAACCTTGCTTTTTTTTCTGCCTGCTGCCTGCTGTGGCCACTCCCCATGCCTACTAGCTCCCCCATTGCTTCCTTGGGCTGACTGATATAGGGAGTGGTCAGGCCTGCTCAGGTCTGCAGAAAGAACTCATCTATCCTAACCAGCAAGAGTGACCAATACTGAGGACTAGACAGGATTCATCTGCCTTTTTCTTAACTAAGGAAGACCATGGAAAGCCCAAAGGAGACATAATTTGTGGCCCCAGAGAGTTTATGCTGAGTAAAGCTGACAGATAGGAATCAATGAATCACAGAAACAAATGTAAATAACAACATGGCCTGGTGCTGCAGGGGAGGGCTCTGTGGAGCTAGGCAAGCTTCTGCAGGTGCCAGGAAGGCTTCCCAGAGACAGTGAGGTCTACAGCTGCCTCCAGGTCAGGTGAGGAGGAGCTGTTAATTGTAAAAGGCTCACATGAACACAGAACCAAAGTGTGTGCAAAGCCACGGGTCTGCTGAGGGGACATGGCTGTCTCCAGCCATCTGACACAAGAGAGAGGAGATTAGAGCAAGCTGCAGGGGCTGGGCTATGGGCTGGAGCCTTGTTCTTTAAATAGGTGCAGGGCTGCTGAAAGGGTTAAAACCTGTAGGCTTTGAGCCTGCATGTTGAAGTTGGTGAGGAGGGAAGACCAAGTAGAATGTGCGTTCTGTTCCTCCAGCCTGCAGAGCGATGGTATGTGAGCCATTTGCTGGGCAGCCCAGTGGGCCAGATGCTAAGGGAAGGAAGGAACAGCTTTCTCGTCCTTGGTGATGAGACTGTTCCTGCCACACCAGACACTCTAGAAAATAATCAATTTCTTGGGTTGACAGCATATAGTTAAAGTATATTTGCATTTGAAATACCCGTAAGCAGGATAGGCTGGCAACCCATCTTTCCCTTAACCTCACAGGACAATAATAGCCAGGGCACACCAAGATCTGGCCATAGCAACAGGGCCAACCAAGCGCGTGCTGCAGTATGTGTACTGAAGCCAGAATGGAGGAACCTGTGAGCCCATGGCCTCAGCCAGCCAGTGCAGTGCCTCCCTTGAAACAGGCCTCCTTGTCTCAGTGGGCAGGGTTTACAATTCATAGGTAGCAGGAAACATGACATTTTATACAGTTCTTCTTTTAAATGTACAAATACAATCCTGGTACTGTGTCAGGTGGACAACCAAGACTGCTATCTCTAGATACAGGCCTACGGAGCCTGGGAGAGCTGTGGACCAATATCCTTGGGATGGAAGCTTCACCCTGCAAGGATGCCAGAGGAGAGGCAGCATGGCTGACTAGCTGTAGCCAGAAATTCATGTTGTCAAACCAGGAAGTGATGAATTGTGAGGCATGTGACCTTGAACAAGACAAGTCCTATCATCTTTTTTTCTCAGCTATAATAGATGGATAATAATTTGTTCTGTCAAGCTAATCACAGAGGTGATGACACTCCATAATGTGTAAAGTGTAGAGAATAAGAGGCCTTAATATCTTCCCACAGGGACTCTGAACTCAAGACCAGGATGATAATGCAAGAGGCTTCCTCAGGGCTCAAGAAGCAAGGGCCACTTGCCATTTCCTCCCTCCCCACCAGACTGTCCTTGTGCCCTGTAACAGATAGGACCCATGATGGATGAGTTCCTGCCTGCCCTCACCACCTGCCACCAGGGTGTAAATGTCTAGTAGAATGGACGGCCTCCCTCAGCAATGTCTGTGTGGCCCTGTCCTGTCATTTGTATGCCCTCCAAATGTTCTTCCTTCATTATGTTTTTGTGGGGAAGGAGGATAGACTAACCTTGAACTAGTTGTGTAACTGAAGGTGACCTTGAACTTCTGACTTCCCACTTCTACCTTAAGCATGCCCATTCTCATGTACTACTTGGACAAGAACTTAGACTTTATGCATGGGAGGCAGGCCTTCAAGGTGGGAAAGCATGAAGCCTTGTGGCTGGAACTTACAGTGCAGTTTTGTTCCCGTGTTAGCAAATCGAGAAGCACAGGGCTGAATCAGAAGCGATCTAGCTGACACTCCTCAAAACCCTCTATGTATGTCAGGTAGACGTTTTGTACCAAAGATTCCATAACCACCAAAAAGTATTCTAGAAAAAAGCTGGTAGAATACCAGCTAGGAACCAAGTGCTCAAACATATGAGTCTAAGGGGGACATTTCTGGTCCAAACTTTATAATAACAATGTATTTTACCACATAAGAGTGTTCACTTCCAGCAGTCATGCAACTTCTGACAATGGTACCTGCCAGTAGGCAAATGATGAAGAGGATAATGCAGGAAGATCATGAGTTAGAGGTCAGACACACACAAACACCACACACACACACACACACACACACACACACGCACACACACGCACACACATACACAGGGCAGAGAGTGACAGAGAATTTGCTTCTATTCCTAATTCACTAAAGGTTACTGATATTTGAAAGAACTTGAGTGTTTTCCTGTATCACTTAGGTAATAACGGTTTTCTCAATTGTTCGTTTACATGTAAATTACACACGTTGCTTTTTAAAAATATTAAACCAAGAGGCTGGAGAGATAGTTCTGTGGTTAAGAACATTGACTGCCCTCACAAAGAACAGAGATTTGATCCCCAGCACCCACATGGTTGCTCACAACCATCTGCAACTCCAGCTCCGGGGGATCCAACACCCTCTTCTGTCTTTCATGGGTGGCTGCATGCACACAGTACACATCAACTCATGCAAGCACACGCATTACATGTGAAAGTAAGTAAAATTACTGAAGAAATAAATAACATATTAAACCAACCTTGACCTCCTAGAATAAACCTCTCCTGGCCATGATTTATTTTTCTTTTGATACATTATGGAATTTCACTTGCTAAATGTCAAAGATACTTGCATACATGCACTGAAGATGTTGATCAAGATTTTCTTCTTTCCTTTGTCTGTCCACCCCATCTATCCACCTCTCCTATCCCTCACTATCGTCTACCCATGCATCCCATCCACCCCTCCATTCTGTTCCTCCCTTTCTTGCTCCCTTCCCTTCTTTTCTTGTGATGTCTCTGTCTGATCTTAATATCAGGTTAATACTAAGATCTTTAAAGAAACTATCGAAGCTTGGCATTATTTATCTCCTTAAATACTTGAGTTTACCAATGACACTTCCAAACCTGGAATTTTCTTTGTGGGGAAAGTTTTAACCATAAAACATCAACTAATTTTTAAAAACTAGGAAATTATTCATATTTTGTACTGTTTTTGAGTCTCCTTGCTAATTTTTAAATTGCCCTCTGTATCTAAGACTTCAGATTCACTGACCAAGACACAAAGAATTTTTGCCGAGTTTTCTCTTATCTGTTGCTGTCTCCTTCCTGTCGTCCATGGGGTTTGCATCCCATCTTTCCCTCCAGTTCAGCCTCCATAGAGGTTTATCAATTGTATTGACCTCATAGAGGAAGCAGCTGATGGTTTCTTTGATTTCCCCAGTTGCTTTCTATCTTCTGGCTCATTGATTGCTACTGTTTATTGTTTCCTCCTTCTACTGACTTTGAGTTAAAAGGAGACTTCAAGCACTTAGGTCCACCTTCCTAGAATGACAACCACATTTGCAAATGGCAATTCTGCCCCCCTCCCTGCCTCTCCCCTTTGTCTATCAACTGTTCCCCGGGGCTGTTTTTTAAAACAGAGTCAGCCTGCCCTGTCATCTATCCAATGGCAAGTCATAAAGGCCGACTGCAAAAGATCTGTTCTTATGGGAACATGACTGTGCTACAACTCCACCCTCTCGAACTGGGCAGGAGGCTACAATTCCTCAGACCCTTGAGAGGGAGGGTGTCTAATAGGTCAGCCCCCTCCCCTGTGCAACCCAGACACACCTGCTCAGAGCGGCCTTCCAAGAAGGTGAAACTCGAGTTGTAATCTACACACCACACTTGCATGCTTCAGAGGCAGCCATGCATTTACAGGTATTCCTTGTGATCATGTTCTATTTTTTTCCCCCAAAGTCACTATTTCATTGTGTGGTCTGTCAGAACTGATGTCTGTTGTTCTTGCTTACTCAGGACTCCCACCACTGCCACCTCTTTCCACAAACAAGTTCATTGTCTGCTCCTGGCACAGGCCCCCAAGTCTGCTAAGCCCTAGCTGGGTCACCCTCCACCTCCTTCCTGTATAGAGCTGTTCTGGTCTTGCTTCCCAGGCTCACCTACCTGCTGTGCTCATTCCTTTGCATTCAGAAAGTGAGCCCCTTCTGGAGACCCCAGGCTACAGAGGATGGCCTGTGGGCCTCTGTGCTGATGGCTAGAGGCTTTGACAGAAATGGTTCTTCCGAAAGTCCCCTCCTTGCTCTCTGCATCCGTATGTTCTATGGCACCCCAGCAAGAGATTCCGACTGGACAGCTTCTTGTCCAACTCGAAGGAGCCTTGTATCACATTCATAACTCACCAAGGACCCTCACACAGGCATTTTCTGAACCATGTGCTTCTGTGGGTCCCCAGGTTCCCACCCAGACAATAAAAAATAAAATTAAATTTTAAAACAAGGAATGCTACCCAGAAAAATGTTTTAGGACATTTGTAGTCCATGGGCCCAACTGGTTTCTCGTGGGACAGAAGAAGATCTTATGGGAGACATTAGAGATATGAATACCTACCTGAAGAATCTACCCATGTTCATGAAGCCCCAGTAGATATGTCTGAGATTAACTATCGGGATCCAGCTTTCCATGAGCTTATGGCCTGTGCTTTTCTCTCTTGGGCTTAATTTAGGCTGTTTTATGGATGTGGGGTAGATTCCAGAGCAGAAATACCCATCTGATTCTACAGACTGTGGAAAGGCTTGTTTGAAGTTTCCCAAGCAAGCTTTTGTATGTAATGCTTCTTCCTAAATGGACCCTACAGTTCAAGTCATCCATGAAGTCCATGATGTCCAAAGTGTTGCTGCTGGCCTTGTGGCAGTATGTCCCAGAATCTCAGCACTTAGGAGCTGGGGGTAGGAGGATCAGGAATTCAGTTACTCTAGTTGCATGGTGAATTTAAGGCCAGTTTGGGCTATATGAGACCCTCTGCTCCTAAACAAATGCAATAAAAAGGCAAAATTAAACAAGCAAACAAAAAAATTCAGTTCTCAGTGCCCCTGGTCACCCTGCACTAGCACCTGTGGCCAGAGGTGTCTCTGAGCCACTGTAGGTTTTTCATTTTTATAGAAAGTCATGTTAGAGTCCAGGATATAGACAGTGTTGCTCTGTGTGGCTCATCATTGAACTCACCATGTGGACACGAAGCTAGCCATCTCCAGGGTGGTATGGGGCTAGCAACCTCTGTCCTGCTCAGTGCTGAAGGGGGCACTGGCTTTCTACAACTACTTAGAGAAGAAGCAAATCTTTTTTTGGGTTTTAAGAACATCTGCACTATGTCAGAGCCTCTGCCAAGTGCCAGAGGTGTTTCAAGGAAAAAAGGAGGGCTGCACCCTGCAAAGTCCAACTCCAGGATAGCAGCAGATCCTGGAAGCCTAGAACAATCCCCTGAGGCCCAACACTCACTGGCAAATAAGCAAGGGAGTTTAAGAAAAAAGTTCATGTTCTAGCATCTGAGTGAAGTTTGAGGGTCCCCTGGCAACCCCAACCAAGAGGAAGTTCCAAAACTGAGGAACAGGATGTTGTGCTTGAGTAAAGAACAAGACAAAGGACTGGTTACTGGAACTAAGTTGATATTTGTTAGGACAGGTTAACCCAACCCTGCCCCAGTTCCCACACAATGCACCATACAGGTTAGCTCCTCAATAAATATGTAAACAACTGAATACTGGTTCTAAAACCTTGTGCAAGAACTCTAAATCTGTTGTTCTAATTCAATTTTCAGTTGAATCTCTCTTTCCAGTCCCCATACTGTCTGGATGTGGGGAACTCAGACTAAAAATATTATGGGTAACTCTCTGAGGTAATGGATCGGATCTCTTCAGATGGTTGATGTACTCTGCATTTTGCTTTATGAATCTTCGAATTCTTATGTTATTAAGCTGTGTAGGGCTCAGGTTTTCTCATTTACACAAAGGAAGTTGAGTGAATGAATCTCATTCTGGAGAAAGTGACAGTCATCTGGAAGACAAGCTAGAACAAGAGCTACCCATCCCATCCTCAGAGACAGTCAAAATCTCCAACAAACCTTGCTTGCTGCTATGAGGTAGGTCTAAAACCCAGAACAAAAGGCTAAAGGGGTGCCTACTTAACATATCAAAGTATTCTTCAGTCCCTTCCTGTTACAAGGCTGTTACAGGGTACTGGGGGAGGGGGGGTACACCTGACCCTCTACCCTAAATTTCTCCAGCTCAGAGGCTGGACTGCCCTTTTCCAAGCTGCCCTTCCAGCTGTTTGGGTCACCCAGACTTTGTCTTCTACCTTTTACTCTCCTGGTCCTTCCCTTCCTCTTCTCTACACATGGCCAGACTCGGGGGTCGTGTTCACTTTGGACTCTCCCAGATGCCCCTGCCTCTGGCTGTGCTCTCCCTTGTATCTACACTAAACCTTCTTCTTCATCACAGTCATGTCACCTAGCAGTCATGTCCTTCCTTCCTGTTGTATTTTTTTTTCATTCATCTGGGGCTGAAACCTTGAATGAGAGAGGGAGAGAGAGAGGGAGAGAAGAACATCTGGTTCAGCTCCTTACTGAGTTGACCCAGGTGACAAAGTAGACTCTGAAATCTGTCCTCTTTGATTCCGAGCTCAGAACTTTATCTACTGCCTACATTGGCCGATGATCTATCAAGGCATTTTAGCAGGAGAATACTGTCATAGTTGGTTTGTCAATGTGACTCAGACCTAGACATATATGAGGAGAGGGACTGTCATAGTTGGTTTGTCAATGTGACTCAGACCTAGACATATATGAGGAGAGGGACTGTCATAGTTGGGTTGTCAATGTGACTCAGACCTAGACATATATGAGGAGAGGGAATCTTAGTTGAGGAACCCCATCAGACTGGTCTATGCACGATCCACAGGGATTGCTGATTGATGTAGTCTAGCCTCCTGTTGGCAGTGCCAGCCCTGTACAGGTGCGCTTGGATTGTGTCGGAAAGCCATCCGAACAAGCCAGGGAAAACAAACCAGGAAGCAGTGTTCCTCCATGGCCTTTGCTCCAGTTCCTGCCTCCAGATTCCTGTCTTTAGTTCCTGCTCTGATTCCCTCAGTGATGGATTGTGACCTGGGAGACTGAATAAAACTTTTCTTGCCCACCTTGGTCTTGGTTAGTATTTTATCATAGCAACAGAAACCAAACTAGAACAGATCCTACATGTCAATAAATTTGTTTTACAGACAACCAGAAAATAGGCATTATGGCTAGAGTAAGTCATTTGTAGCTGCCCTAGTTTAATGACTATGTCTTTAAACTGCCAGTCTTGTGCCTTGTCTGACTATCTTTCACCTACAAAAAGTCCTTTGCCCCTCTGTACACACAGTGCTTCATTATGTGAGCCACTTAATTACATGTATGAGGTGGAATGAAATTTCATATGTCCATGTGGAGTTGCATTAGGCAATATTTTCATGTTGCTTCCAGCCATGGTGTGAAAATCATAACCTCACCGCCACGTAATTTCTTAGAAATTCACACCTAATACTGTACGGGTAATGCTAAAACCAAAGAAACTTTCTCTCCCTTCCTTCCCCTGCACCACCCCATCCCCCTAAAGCCAACTGCTGCTGGAAAGAACACTAAATACATGGAAAGCTCTGGAAGACTGAAAGTTCATAACATAAAATTGAGCTGGTCCTCCAAAGGCATGGCAAGGTGATTGGAGACCTGGCTGTCTTGTTTAGGCCAAGTTGTGGTAGGGAGTGTGATATGCCTTCTCATGCTGGAAAATTTAAAAATCAAGTTTTGCTTTACTCTGGGAAAGAGAGCAGGGGGGATGCTAATGAAGAAAGACCAGGAGGAAGGGGAGGGAACACACCTAGTGAACCCGAAGCCACAAGGAAGGGAAGTCCTTGTCTGGAGGCCTGGAATTACCCACATGTAGCATCTTGGAGGATTTCATATCACTTACATGGTGGAATGCAAGCTCATGAGAGCTTGGGCTGTGTTTATTTAAGTCCAGTAAACATTTACTGTGCTGAAGAGGAGGCTGGCCCTGTGCTAAGTGCAGAGGACCTGGAGATGAAGTGAGTAGTACCCTATGTAGGGATGGCTGGGTTAGGGTTAGGTCAGACACTGGTGTGCAGAGTTGGTTCCAACTCCACAGTGATTTTCAGCAGGGACATGATTATAGCTGCCATTTGAGAAAGGCCATTGTAACCAGAGGGGGTGTGTTACTGCTTTTCTGTTGCTGTGACTAGGAAACTCAGAGGAATGAGTCCACCAGGGCTTGCCATTCCAAAGGGATAAGAGTCTAACATAGTGGGAAGGCGTGGCAGCAAAATAGGTGTGGTGGTTGAAGCGGGAAGCTGGGACTTAGATCAGCAATCACACGCAGGGAGCAGAGACAGTGAACTTGAATAGGGAAGAGCTTTTAATCTCAGAGCCTGTCCTCAGGGACAAACTTCCTCCAGCTGGGCCAACTGGGCACCATGTCTTCAAAAGTCTGAGAGTATGGTGGGCATTTCTCATTCAGAGCACAAGCTCAGGAAGGAACTCCTAAAATCTGGAGACCCTGCAGGACTATCTGGAAAGCAGGGGGGTTGGGAATACCCAGGACACTAAAATGCCCAGTCCTTAAGTTGATGACTGAGTGTTGGCATCAACTTTTTAATAGGACAGTAGCTCAATCAGCTATTTCCACAACAGATTAAAGTCATCCTCAAACTCACTAGTAGCCTTTGGAGATTTCAGGTAGTTACCTCTGCCTGGAAGGACAGGATTAAAGCATCCCATGTGGTTGCCAAACACAGCCATGGTTGAGAACTAACAGTTTCTCTGAGGCTTCTCCAGAGGTGGAGCCAGCTTAGCTCAAGGGAATCATGGGACTTTCTAACATACCTACCTCTAAATCATGCCCCCTCTCCTCCTGTGTATTTTAGAGCAAGGCCTGATTTCCCCAGAACTGGCAAAATATCCTTACCTCCTTACCCATTCAGTTATCATTCTCCGAAGATTAAGATAGAGAGGGATTCTGAATAACCATGGGAAGATATCTGAATCAGGGGCTGGCACTGATCCTCAGTGCTAGAGATGTGCTGTCCTTAAAACAAGGAGACAGAGCTCTTACCAGTTACCTCTTGGTTACTGTGGGGAAAAAAAAAAAAAACAGACAGAGAGACTTTGAAGGAGAACGGAGTTTGACTCACTCTTTGGAGGCACCAGTCCACCATGCAGGAAGGTGTGGCAGAGCAGAACAGTTGGCATCATGTAGCTACCAGCAAGTGGAGAAGGGGGACGGATGGCATTCTCTCAGTTCACTGGATCATCTAGTACTCAGGACAGTGTACTCACATCTCAGGTGGGTCTTTCTCCCTTTAGCTGCTGACCTCAAAATCATAGACAAACCCACAGATGTGCATTGTCAGTTCCCAGGTGATTCTAAATATAATCAAGTTGACAGTGAAGATAAACCATCATGGGCCAAGGTATGTGATAGAGAAGGTGGGGTAAAAGGGAGTCGGCAAACGTTTCCTGTAAAGAGCCTAAACAACCATTTTGGATTGTACATCTTCTATTGCATATACTCATCTCTGTCATGGACATAAGAGAAGTAGCATCAGGGATTCACTTAAAAGAGGATGGAGCTCTGTCCTAATTAGGTTTTCGTTATAGAATTTCATGTTGAAGTGTGTCTTAGGACTGGCTACCGTCTGTAGATGCGCTATGGTGGTTTAAATGAGGAATGTCCTTCATAGTCTGACATATTTGAGCACTTAGTCCCCAGCTGGTGGTACTGTTTGGAGAGGATTAGAAGGTGTGGCCTTACTGTGGGAAGCATGTCATTGAGAGTGGGCTTTCAAAGCTTAAGGCCTGGCCCTATCCCAGTTATATCTCTCTCTGCTTTGTGACTTCATTACAAACTTGATTTTTTTTCCATCCATACCTGTTGATATGCCTGCCACTTGCTGCCATGATGGATTCTTATCCCTCTGGATCTGTTGGTACAAATCAGCCCTTTCTTCTTTAGGTTGCCTTGAACATGGTGCTTTTTCACAACAAAGGTAACTCAGAGGCAAGCTCTGATGCAGATTTTAAGCTTTCCTTCTGATGAGGCCTGTTTTCCTGAAAGAGTAGGCCCAAGCTCTAAAGGACACCATTTTTATGTAATATAGATAAAGGACTATTCTGTGAACTTTGTAGAGGAATTTTAATCCAGCAACATGGCTGTTCTTATTACCTTCTAAGATCTGCCTGGAATGTAGACATGCCCTTAGTACTCATCTTTAATCTCTCTGGCTGGACTTCTTCAGTACACAAGTTTAATCCCAAACAATGATGTCTAATTGAGGGACAGACAAAGTGACAAATCAGAGAAAGATTTGACAGAATGAGTCAGAGAGAGGATATGCCCAACTTTCAGGAGAAAAGCTATTTAAGAGCAGCATAGGGAAAGTGTTGGCTATTCAGTGAGTTCATCAGTGAGTTGGAAGTTGAGTTGGGATTGAGTACAGTGAGCACAGCACAGTCAGTGCAGTGCAGTGTAGTGCAGTGCAGTGAGCTCAGTGAGCACAGTGCAATGAGTGGCAGTGTAGTGAGTGCAGTGAGTGGAATGCAATGAGTACAATGAGCACAATGCAGTGAGTGGAGTGCAGTGGATGCAGTGAGTGCAGTGCAATGAGTGGGATGCAGTGGGTGTAGTGAGCAAGTGCAGTGAGTACAGTGAGCATAATGCAAATGAGTGGGGTGCAGTGGGTGTAGTGAGCACAGTGCAGTGAGTGTAATTTGTTAGTGAGTTCAGGCAGTTCGATGCAGGTCAGCAGAGGCAGTTGATGCCAAAGAACAAGGAGCCAGATTAGAACAAATTGCCAGTGTTAGTTTGAAGTCAAGCCACATAATTCAGTGAGAAGCTAAGAGAAGTCAGATTGAACCAGAACAGCTGAGCTGAACCTGCCATCTAGAGTTCAGAAAGAACTAGAAAGGATGAGCATATTCAGAAGTAAGCCTCTGAGATGACAATTGTATCAGGTGAATAAAAGATGAATTTACTAACTTTAGTCTCAGTCCTAAAAGCAAAGGTTCCAGAACAATCTTTGCATTGCTGTACAGAATCAGAGGCATGAGCTCTAAGCTAGCTCTCTACTGCTAGCCTAGGTAAGACCTTGGTCTCAAAGCTTTGTTCACTCTCTTATGAGAAGACAGGTACACTGGAGACAGATAGCTCTGTGTGGTGACTGCCACAAACCATGTTGAAGACTAGCTGCCATTTGCTGAAGATTATGCAGGTGAAGTCAGCATCAAGCTGCCAACAATGCAGGGGATCCATGCTCACACAGGATCATGGCAATGTTGTCTGGGTCCCTTGAAAAGAATACTGTAGACACCACTTGCTGTTCACAAAGGCTTGCCTATGCAAGGCACAGGGACACCCAACCCAGCACCCTCCTCTGGGCACCTGGTTTTTCTTGGGACATCAACTTTCATCCACTCAGTCTGTATAATGATGGGAGGGGCTGGTTCTGTTCCTGTACTGGGCCACAGTGACAGGCTCTGCCACAGTCATGCCATACAAGCTATTCCAAGAAGACTTGGTTCTATAAATCTGGAACATATATTGGAGAAAGAAAAAGTTTTCTTGCTCAAAGTTGACCTTCTAGAAGTTTGTAACTGTGGAGCATTGCACCATGGGAAGAGACTTCTGAGAGTATTCTCACTTCAGAATCAGCAAAAGACAAAGACAGTCTCCATTCAGCTTTGTTGAACATCTGTATCCAGCCAGGGCTGAAGCCATATGAAATATGTGTGGTATATATATGTGTGTTACATGTTCATGTGTGCATGTATGTGTATATGCATATATGTATGTATGTATATGTTTGTATGTGTAAATATATGTTTGTATACACATGTGTATGTATTTGTGTGTGTATATGTGTTAACATTATGTATGTGTGTATGCACATGTGTGTATATGTGCATATGTATGTACATATGTGCTTGTGTGTGTTTCAGTTACCTAAGTCACTGATTCCTTTTTGCTCTCTAAACAATTTGATAATCTAAATTAACTAATATTTGACTTCACCAATATCTTTTTAAAGATTTATTTATTTATTTATACTGTAGCTGTCTTCAGACACACCAGAAGAGGGCATCAGATCTCATTATAGATGGTTGTGAGCCACCATGTGGTTGCTGGGAATTGAACTCAGTACCTCTGGAAGACCAGTCAGTGCTCTTAACCACTGAGCCATGGCTCCAGCCCAACTGCACCAATATTTTATGATGTTTACTTCTTTTGTTTAGGGGGTCTCAGGTGTCTTTAACTCTCTGAACCAAGCATTCCACAGATGGCCAATCAGAAAATTGACTGCAATTTACATGTCTGACCGGTCAGATCTTAATATTGCAGAAGTCAATCAGTCAATCAATCAGTCAGTCAGTAAGTCAGTCAGTCAGTCATTAATCAATCTTCAGCCTTGTCTAGCAAATCCTCTCTTTAATCTGTCAGCATTAAGAAGCTGAACTGATGCACAGGGTTCCATTTAAACTCCTCCTAGTAGCCTATTAAAATTTGTGAAGTTAATTTCAGCTCCAAGTTTTGATGGTCCAGTTTACCTCTTCTGCTTGTCATTTCCCAGGATTTTCTTGTTTAGATTAACTGGACTTTTGCCACCCCTTACAGCAGCATTGCAAAAATAGAGAGCCCCAGCTATCACACTCAGTTTGGCAGGCATTTGAAATTCAACAGCCCGCAAACCGATCCAGTTTCTGGACTGTATTTATAGCTTCAGGCTTATCCCCCTTGGTGCGTCTTATCTGACACAGTTTAAGGTCCAAAGCCACTTATGTTTTCCACAGCATTGTCCAGGACAGGCATGCTTGGCTCATACACCCCAGCACATCCACAACCTGTCTTCCTGGCACCTGTGGAGGTCCTGGTTACCTCTGCGAATGGAGACTCCAAGGTGCTGAGGCCTGAGCATAGAGAGCTATGGCTGCTTGTGGATTTACTTATTTCTCCAGTGGCCCAAGTCCAAGCATTCAGCAGGTGTTATTCTTTTCAACATTCACAAGCATCTTTCCCTAGTGAATTAACTTCTTTAAGATGGGCAATAATCGCACGTGGTTTTACGAGGGTATTTATCCAAATATAGAATATGATTACTTTTTGCAATTAAATGCATTCTAATTTCCCTGTAAGCCCTGACAGCAGGATAGTGTATCATGACTGAACAGCTGGCTTATCCCTGGCTCAGTATCCTGACTGTTCTTGAGTGATCATATAATTCTTTGGATTTTTTTCTCTGTCTTCATTTTCACACCTGTCTCTGCAACCCATTAATAATAATAACAGTACTTCTTTAGTTTCCAAAGGGCAGAAGGGGTTTGCATTATTGGGCAACTAATAGAAAGAATCACCATTTCCTATGATATTTATAAAGGGAGTGCTGAAGGCTCACAAAAACTTTCGATAGAACTACACATAAGATTCAAAGAGAAGCATTCAGTAGTAACCACCCTTCCTTGAGTGTGTATGGTAATGCTAATTAGCCTATCAGCCTTGACCCAAGATCAGAAGCTCTGAAGATTTTGTTGAGGTTTACACTGTTTTTTCTCAACCTCACATTTTAAGTGTAGTTGATTATACAGGTCTTTTAAGGAGTGTTAGAACATGATACCAATATTTTCTGAGCCAGAAAACTGTAAATTGTTTTTCTGTGACTCTGTGACTTCTCTGCTGATTATTGCTGTTTAAGGCATCTTTTGTTGCAGTGTGGACAGAAACATCAATATAGGATCTGTGTTGCCATCAGTATTGTGCTGATGAGTGGCATTACTTTCTTTGATGGTCTTGTTTAGAAATGAATATTTGTCAAATTCTATTGTAAATACCCACGGGAACTTACCTTAATATGGGTCTAGATTGGTTTGAACATATCTTTAAGTGTCCGGATTGAGAAGGAACCAAACCCCCTTTTCAGAAAGGTAGTAATAGCTTCAATGCCTCCTACTCACAATTTCTTTGAGAATGTTCAGCTCTCCCCTGAGCTACTTGTTCAGAGCTAGCCTCTTCTGTGGTATGTGAGTCCTGGTAACAACATACTAGCTTTGGCAGGGTTGGGCCACAGCTCAGTTTAAGACACTGATGTCAATTTCAGGCACTGGTGTCAACAATGGCCCCATGGGAGGCCCTGTGGAGAGAAGCTGTAGTTGGGGGTGGGGTGCCAGGGAAAGAGTAAACAGGCAGGCCCCTAGCACAACAGATGATACACCCACAGGTCACAGCAGCATCCAGACCCTTCTTCCATAACTCCCCCAATGAGGTAGAGTTGGTGTTCTTTACTTTCAAACTGGGTGAGAATCCTGACTTGCAGTCTGAGTTATAAAAGAAGATACAACATTGGCCTGCTTCTCTTTCTCTCACATGTGGTTCACTCTTAACAGACAGCCCCCACCATGTTGTAAGGCAAACAGGGCCACACAGAGCATAGGAGGGGCAACTGGAGAGAGAATACCTGTCTCAGTTGGTCCTTGTCCACTTGACTGCATTTGGAACCACCTAGAAGACACTCTTCTTGGGTGTGTCTGAGTTGAGTTTCCAAAGTTTACCAGGAGGGAGACCCAACATGAATGTGGGTATCTCCATCCCATGGGCTAGAGGGTCCTACACTTCATAAAAGGGAGAAAGCACACTGAATACCAGCATTCATTCTCCTTTGCTTCCTGACTGTGGATGCAATATGACCAGCTGGTGGCTCCTGCAGCCACGCTTCCTCCACCATGATGGATCACACCCTCAAACTCTGAGCCAAGATAAGAAGCTTTTGTCAACAATTAGTCTGAGAAGTTGAGAAAAGCAATACAATGTCTATACTGGTAGAGATACTTAAAAATATAAAACAAATAAAGAAGAGCCAGAGGGAGCCTTCCAAGGAAAGAGTCATGCTCACACTACCAGAAACCCTGGAAATGGACTTTTGAGTTTTAGTCTCATCCTCAGAAAAACATGGGATAACATGGGAACCGAAGCACACATGTCCTTTCAAAGTGTTAGGTGAGAGCTCAGAAACTGGGGTTTAGGGAAACCCCAGAAAGCAGAGACAAAAACAAGTGGGAATTTCCCAAATAGAAGGGTGAGATTTCCCTCAGAAGGGAAATTGTGTGGCCCCATATGGACAACAAGCAGGGGAGTGTGAGAGAAGCAGCAAAGAATTGTGGGTATGTTAGACTCATGAGCAAGGTGAGATTGTGGATATGCAGAGATTTGGATGTCAATGGAAAAAGTGAGTCTGACTTGGTCATCAGTGGAAAGCCAAAGACTACAGGAAAGCACAGGAAGGCAGGCCTGGGCTTTGTGAAGACCTCTGGTAGTGGATGCCTAGGGATGAAAACACTTGGAAGAGGGAGACAGAGCCTCAGACAGGCCTTGTCCTTTACTTGGCTCAGTAGGTAGCAGTCCACCCTTCTCTCTGGCTCAGACATTTGCTGGGCAGAGGTAGCAGGTAGCCATGTGGTCAGGCTCTCTGTGATGTCCTGTGTCTGTATATCTTATACCTGCTACCTCACTCCATATTACTCCCACCCCCAGCTCTCCTACCCTAAGAGATAGAGGCTAAGGTTCCATTTGACAGGAGGGAATACTGAGTCAGCTGACAAAGCCAGGCTCCTGTGACTGCCAAGTCTATTATTTAATATCAGGTTTACCTAGGATTTTCAAGACCTATGGGCAAATGGGGGTGGTGGCAAGTGAGTGCAACCTCAGTACTTAGGGGTTGAAGGCCAGTCTGGGCTACATAGTAAGTTTCAGGTCATTCTGGGCTACATGAAACCCTAGGTAAAAACAAAGAAACCAACAAAACCCCTTAAAAGTAGAAACAGCAAAAGGCTTTGGGTGCTGGAGGGAGGAGGCCTTGAGGTGCCTGGTTCTAGATTTAATCAGCTTCTATCAACTTGCTTGGGAAAAGGTTTCACAGGTTCCTAGCTTCTCTCTAAAGAGGACTTTTGCATAGGGAATACCAAGAAAAGAAGCCACTGGGTCTCTTGCCCTCACTCTGTTACTCTGGCCTGATCTAGCTCTGTTTTGACAAGTCTACTTTAAGGCCCACCCACTCTGGCCTCTCAGACTCTGAGCCCCATGGAATTGTCTGTAAACACCCTAAAAGCTACTATTACTGGGAGCAGAAGTTCCCTCTAGGGGACACTCAACTGTACAAGGAGCTAGAAGCTTCCTGCAGGAGGCAGAAGCAACCAGGTATCAGCTCAGCACTTCCACGCATAGTAAGCTGCTCTGCTTAGAGCGGCTGGTGCCCAGGGTCTTCAAAGTTGTCCCAGGTCATTCACTCTCAAAAAGTCAGGAGACAGAGAGTAACCTTCCCTCTCATCTTCTCTTGAAGAATCCACACCTGCTCCTTCCTCCTATCAAAAGTCACAAGCGTTTCTTGTTGCAGCTGTGTGTGGGTCATGAGAAGAAGCAGGTGAAGGGCTGAGAAGCTGTCCAGCCAGCCCCCCTCCACCCTACAGTGGGTTCAGGCAGACACCAGGTAGAAGCTTGGGGCCTCCAGGCTCTGGCAGAAGGTGTCTATAAGTTTGGATCTTGCTGTACTCTGTGGAGGGAGGGTTTGGGGGCACAGACTAAGCCAAACACAGAGATCATAAAACAAAATTTATCTTTAATTGGTAAGTGTCAACAGCAGTACAAAAGATGGAGTGATGACAACTAGTTTAGGGTAGAGGACAGTCTTGAGGTAAATGAGCATAAATAGGCAGTTCCTATAGACACTCCCCCGCGGGCCTGAGCCGTCTCATGGCATATACATTATCACCCAAGGATGGCGTGTCTAACACATATCAGGAAAGCACCTTGTGCAAAAAGGGGGAAAGTAGCTAAGGTGCCAACATATTCCAGGATAGACAAAGACGGCACGCCTTTCTATCTCATCCTGTCCCTTAATTGTGAGGCAGAGCTGGAAAGCCCTGGACAAGTCCCACTGGAGGGTGTTCCATGCTGAGTTTGTCTCATGTCAATACTGTCCAACAAGATCCAAGAGGTCTGTGTATGTGACAAAGCTAGGGGCAGTGTTCCACTCCTTTCTGTTTGAAGAGATTCTGTTGTTTTTTCCCAGTTCTTTAAGTCCTTAGCAAACTTCTTTTTATCACTGTCCAGAGGAGAGTGTTCAAAAGCTGTGATGGTAACCCTTCAGGTCATTTAAAAACTTTACACTGGACTGTACAAGATTTTTTTTTGATAAACTATTTACATTTTCAGACTTTCAAACATATTCAAAGCAGCAATAGACACTAGTTTTAATGCTTGTTTGTTTTTCTAATTGCCCAAAATAGTTACCAGCCAAGGGCCACGTAGGTACCTGTGGTATTCATAGAGTTTCAGCAAAGAAAATCTGCACTTAAAATTTGCTGGAGGGTGTGCCAAATGTCCCTACAGTTTCAAGGGTCACACCCACAGTGTTGCTATGGGAACCAATGCACAGTACCTTGACAACAGAGTTGTAGTTGTCCAGACAGCCCTACACAAGCTTTACACTTCAAAACAGCAGCCAGCATGTCAGTCCAGCATGTCAGTGAGTTGTGCTGATTAAATTAACATAGAATACAATCTCACAATATACATCACAAACAAATTACAATGTAGGCAAAGAAAAGAGTTACAGTAAGATAAGTTATGTAGTAACAGCTTAGAGGCTCGTATAGGGTAATTCAGAATTGTACATGGCAAACACAAGGATGAGCAAAAACAAGTGCTAAACATCCTAGTGTGCTACAAGCTGGAGAAGAGCACAATGGAGGCTGAATTTTAAAAGGGGAGAGAGTAAATGCTCTCCAACAAAGACAGACAATGGAGGATGCACACCAGCACGCCTGTGATGTGCAGCAATGGCAATGAAATGTTTGCACATTTCCCAGACTCCAAGAGTGCCACACATTGAAACCCTGCTCTATGCCTGTAGTTCTGTGGAAAAAAGACCAACAAGAAACACCACCTACTCTCTCCTTGCACCAGCTTGTCAATGAAGGGCAATCTGCAGGAAGCCTTGACTTTTCACCCCTCCCTCCTGTACTCCACCTCTGCCCTTGAGTGCCAGTTTATAGGTGTTTGCAAAGGACAGGACGGGAACAAAAAAGAACTATGCTTTCAATGTCATGATTTTCAATCTACTTTTGCTGTGCAGACCCACGATCATGTGTGGCATCAGAAACAACGTGATTGGCAGAAGGAATACCTGCTCACGAAGAAGCCACGTCAGTGGTACAGGACCTAAAAGAAGCAGAGCAAGTGAGGCAAGTAGGGTCACTGCTGTCCTTATACTTTGAGAATGAGCTCAAGTGTCAGTCCGATCCTTAGAGGAAATGTGCACACCAGGCAAGGGCAGAGCCAATGTGGTTGCCACTTTCTCAGTAAAGAGGAAGACCCAGCCATCATCTCAATTGATTCTTCTAGACACAGAACTTTGCTGTGGTTGGCACTTGGTATAGGACTTTTTGGCTCAAAACTATGATGTAATGTGTGTTGCCTTTCTTGAAGGAACTGGTAAAGTCAGTTTATTGGAACTGAGTGACTGGAGAGCAACACCCTCCTCGGTGGCATCAGCGTGACCAGGCCATGTTTCTACTGAAGGAGGTGGTCATCCTTGATTGCTGAGTTCCTGGCTTGGGAGGCTATATACTAGAGATGCAGCCTGGCTCAATGGGAACCTGGTGTCAGCCCTAGAGGGATCACATCCTTTTTTAGCACTCCCGGCTCACATAGGGCAAATGTCCAGAGGAGGCCAGCATTTGACAAGTGGAATAGCACTGTGAGCCCACACCTGAATTTAGAAGCTGGCCTGGGAATCAGTATCGGGCCTTGGAGAAGGGAGCTGGTATCAGCCTTGGAAAA
This sequence comes from Rhynchomys soricoides, assembly GCA_019843965.1. Classification (NCBI taxonomy): domain Eukaryota; kingdom Metazoa; phylum Chordata; class Mammalia; order Rodentia; family Muridae; genus Rhynchomys; species Rhynchomys soricoides. The sequence continues at coordinate 1,908,305 of JADRCH010000281.1, forward strand.
GGAATGTAGGCTGAGGACAGGCTAGAAGGTATCAAATAGATCATGATGCAAACCTGAAAGGTTGAGTGAGTGTTTGCGAAAACAACATGGCCTGGAATCTGCCAGCAAGGAAGAGAAATTGCCAACGAGGCTTCTCATGTCCATGGATGAATCTTTTCTCTGTGTCCCTGTATTCCTTCCTCTCTGCCCTTCCTTCCTATTCCAAAGAGCCTGTTCATTAGTAAGAAGACTGTCTTATCAATACTGCTATTCAGTTGACCAAGATCCTGTGAGTTTTTTGATGGAGACAAACTCCGACTTTGATATAAAGCTAGTGTAAAATGGGGAACTGAACATTGCAAGATGGTGACTTCAGATTGCCCTTGGCTGGTGCTCTGGGGTTTATACTAACCTTGCAGGCAGATCTTTACCTCTGAAATGCAACTCCTGCTTCTTGCCATTGTAGGGTCACAGAACCATATGGACAGGTGGTTCTGGATTCGCAAAGCAAACTGGCTTTCTTTTAGCTCTGCTGGAAACTCAGTGTGTGCAACTCCTCAGCTTTCTTTATAGAAATAGGGGGAGTCTGAGCTGGGAGACCAGTGGGTCCCAGACTGTATGAGAACCAGGTAGGGGTCCTGCTGTCTTGGCCTCACTGGAGCTGATACCTCTCTGTCCACACTAAATGTGATGGGCCAGCTTTTAGTGCGGAGCAACACATATGAATAGAGAACAGAAAGAAGATACATAACTTATATGTCACTAGGAATTCATGAACCAAAAATAAATTCTATTTCTATGTTATATTTACACAATTAGAAAACTCTAAAAATGAGATGGTGAAGTCATAAAACTTTGCTTAAGCCCCACTGATGTCAGTGATCTCTGTGATTGTCATTCTCCATTCCCATGGATATTTAGAGCCAAGTGTGGCTAATAAATAGAATAAACTGTGTATGCACAAAATTTAGATTTGAATACAGCATCACTGTCTGAGCCAATGAAAGAGGCATTCATACCCAGTCATTCCCGGACAGCTTTTGTACTTGAGAATATGGCTAGAAGTTACTGGACCCCAGTGCTGAGGCCGAGCTGGAGCTGACACAGAGTGTTCCTACACATATGTATTTTGCATAAATAAATGAAATAACAAGACATAAAAATGACTCAGATCCGGCAACTGTGAGGCAAGCCCACACGAGTCGAAACAGGTGACTTTTGTTCATGTAGTTTCCATGCCAGTTTCACATTAGTCAGTGATAAAAATACCATTTATATCCAGTGCTTGTAACACTTATGAAACAACATCTGTGAGTGTGTGGGATTTTTTTTTCATTTTCTTTTTCTTACTACAAGCAAAATCAAGTTTCAATCCTAAAGAACAGTTCTTTGTTCTCTACTAGCCCAGAATATTATTTTGGCATGGTCATAAAAACAAACAAAATTAACCACTGTGCTAAATGTTTGCCTTTGTGCAAAATTAATTACATACAATACAATGCTAGCCATACAACATTCTTCTACCTATGCAGCACAGTTTTTTAAAACAGAACGAACAAACAAAAACAAAAACAAACATATCAATGAGAGCAGAAGCTGAAGAGATGAGGGGAAGCATGAGGAGAAACTGAGGAGGAGAGAGTCCAAGGAATCAGTAAGACATAATAAATACTCATCTTGTTTTGAAAAGTGACCTCCTCCTCATAGGAAATCAATGCACAAGACCAAAGTTCCAATCCCCAGTTAATATTAAGAACAAAAAATTCTAGCAGTACCTTAAACAGCTTATGGAGAGCACTCACCGCTAATGACTCAGCTGGTCATCTCTTGGCTAGACCTATTTATTGCTATTAGGTATGGCCTGGAGAACTCTTTAAATAAATAAGAAGTTTTACTACTTTTTCCCAAGTGACAAAATGGCTCAATTTCTGATGGAGCTGTTCTTTGTCCTGATGCTTAGATGCTAGGCTGGACTGTTCACTGATCCCTCCCACTGAAGGGCTCTGAGTAAGGCTCCCTGTAAGCAACAGGCCTGGGTTCAAGATGGTCAAACTCACAACTTAGTAGAACTACCTGTAGTTAGGAGATGGGAGGGGGGCCCTGACACTTCTCAGCCCTGCAGCATGTTTCTGTCTCCAGAGCTCACCTAGAGTGGCAAGAGCTGATCAGCAGCGTTCAGAAGCAGCCACCGAGAAACGAGGGCTTCAGAGGAGCTGGTAGGTACCTCCATCATCTGTCCCTTGGAGCTGGCAGCACACCCACACTTCCCTTCCCTGTGGTTTCCTTTCACCCTGTCTTTCCTTTGAGTTGTCTAACAACCTGTAGATTTTGCAAAGATCTCCATGGATGTGCTAGCTGGTACCAGGTAGCTCAGTAAAGGTGACAGCGTGTAGACCCCTGGGTGGCTCATGGTCCTTGGGCTTCAGAGTGGCTGTGAGAAGCTCCTTGACTGGCAGTAACCACTGCTGGCCCTCAATGCTGAATGGAACTCAGGTTCTACTATTTACTGAAAAATCGAATGAGGGAGAAACTCTAGTCAGAGACCTGAGGCCCCAGTGACTCCTAGGGGCATACATGTTTAAATGTAGGACACCTTGATGCAGATGCACAACCCTGCAGCCAGATAGACACTTGTCTTTAAAAACAACAATATATGCATGTACTAGCATCACTTCAGAAATGTTTCCAGGGGCTCTGGGGACATGAGATTGCTATGTACATCTTCTGTATCCAGCAGGAAAAAAAGAGGTTAAAGGGCAAGGAGGGAAAAAAAAAATTAAATTAATGCCACCAATAATTTTTAAAATAAATAGTAAGTGGACCCTTGACATTCTGGAATGAATAAATTATTTAAGAGAACAATGTGTTAAGATTGAATGTCAGGGCAAAAGGCAAGGTAAGAATGGATGTAGTGAGAGGTGGTCTCAGACAGGGGAGCCCACCGTGTGGTGTCTGGTGCTCTGATCTATGTCACCCCAAGCCACACACTGACGGCACATCAAGAGACAAACATAATTGGGTTCACGCACTGCGGCAGCCTTGCTCACTCCTTACAATATCTTGTCTCCAGATTCCTGAGTACTTCACCATTTTCTGGAAAGAAAAAATGTGGTTTGCTATTTTATTTCAAGATGCCAAAGATTGTCTAAGACTTTGCAGTGTCTCCTGTAAGACTTTCAAAATAGTTAAGATTCAAAAGTTATGAAAAAAGTTTGGCACATTCAAAGTTGAATTCTACACATGGAAAAAAAATGGAATTCCGAGGCCTTTTGAACATGTTCTATATGCAGCCGCTCACGCCGTGGACTTGTCCGGTTTCACAATACGAAATCCTCAGTTGTTTTCTAAAGTAATTCAGAATAAAAACACATTCACAACCTGTAGCCGGCACAGCATACCTGAGTGAGAATGTTTAACCCCATCTAAAACAGTAACTTAAACCCTTTGTCAACATCCAAAAGAAAAATAGTAAGACAGAAATGTAAGACTCGTAAGACGGCGATGGGCAGAGATAGGTTTCCAAGTCCCGGTGTCTCATATTTAATACGTCTTCACCTAAATAAACAGCAACAGTAACGGTAACGACAAAAACTCAAGTTTATGAAAAATCAGGAAAACGTAATCTGTCTCACACGTTACGAAGCAATTAAGACCATTCTGCTGATGTATTGTAGAGCCACAAATGCATGCGGGCTCTTTAAGAACTTTGTTGTTGTTGGGGAAAGGGAGCGAAATGTCAGAGTGTTTTAATTCAGCAAACAAAAGCTCCTCAGTTGGCACTGACAGGCTCTGGGGCCTCATCTTCGCTGCTATAGTCTGATTTGGGATCATCTTCGTAGTCGTCATAGGCTTCCATTTCACCCTCTCCATTAATCATGTCATTCCCAGGCAGGCTTGCGCCGTCCATCTTCATACCATACGTGCTCTGGATGACAGGAAGGCTGGGCTCTGGGCTGGCAGAGGTGCTAGAGCAGTCAGATGTCATCTGAGGTGATGGTGTGGTCGTTGCCATAGTAATAGCACCAGGATACACAACACCTGTTCCTGTGGTGATGGGAATCTGAGGCTGTTGCCTGTATAGATTCAGAAACAAAATGAGAGAGAGGGAATCGTTATAGGTTCTCACATGAGACCCGGGACTTCCTAACCCACATTTGCCAAACCAGGCTCTCTGTAACATGTTAAGTCTCCAGAAGTGACAGAAAATGTTCTTGGAAGAATCTCCGGACTTCTCCTAAAGCTGCGGCTGGCGGTTGGATAATACAACGCAGCAATTTGCTGACAGTTTCACAACATAAAGGCAGAACTTCAACTTGGCAAATATCATAGAGCTCAGATCACACTTGGCATTGGGTTGGGCACAAATGCTGAAGTGAAGACCACAGAGGTCCATCTGAGACCATTTTTAAAAAGAGACCAGAGAGCAGCTTTAAAAAAAAAAAAAAATACTTGAGAGGCATGGGCACGTTGTAATGATCCTCTTAAGTGGGTTGGTGTCATCTTCAACTTGGTTTGAGAACTATGGATGAAAGAGAAAATAGGCAAAGGGCCTGGCAAGTCCCAAATTGTCACATTTGGCAAAGGATTCACTCTGCCTCTTTCCTAACTTGTCCTTGCTTCTTTAGCTGGACTCTCCAGGCTAGTGTCCTTCCAGAATAATCATCTTGGATATCACTATTCCTGAGGTTGAAGATGGAGCTATGGCCGAAGGACTCAGTAATAAAGAGCAGTGAGCTTTACACCCTAATAATAAGAGACACCAGGCATGCTGCTTCTGCCTCATCCCAGCAGACGCCAAGTTGAGTCACACCAGATCACCTCTTTATACTGTGTCCCCAGTTCAAACCAACCAGCAGATCTTGTGACAGTAAAGCTCTCCTGTGCAGCAAGAGCTGCCACTGTGTCTCTCCTTTCACTCAGCACACAAGAATTAAAGCTCTACTCAACCCAGATACTGTGTCTGAGGTGTCATTTATCAAGTGATCCTCAATGGTTATGGGCAGCAAATTATAGTCAAGATTCACCTCAAGCATTGCTGTAGTAACTCTTCCTGAGCCTTGTAAAAATGGGTCAGGGGTGTTCTGGAAGATCCTCCTGCCTTGTTGTAACCGAGCTTCTAGTCAGTTATCATTTGAACACTCTCATTAGGCTTCTACGTCGATAAGACCTTCTATCCACCTTACTCTCACAGAAAGACAGGCATGTGGATGAAGCAGCCTTGTCGCCAGCCTGTCAGATCGGGGACACTCCAGGATAGGTGTCATTTCCTCACAGAGGTATCCAGCCTTATTTATAGAAGGAGAAAAGCCAGGAAGCCTGGAGATACTCACACTGCCTTTAACAACCTCAGTCACCAGAGGGATACCCCCTGATTCTTAACCCTTTACTAACATTACATGAATATCTGTGTGATTATAACATGTACACACACATACACAGGCACACACACACACACACACACACACACACACACACAGGCACACATCTTTGTTCAACAAGCATGACCACAGCCCTTGAGGTCTTATCACCCTTGAGATGATATAAGCCAAGGACTCAACAGCACCTGGCTTGCTGGGACTGACATAGGAAGCAAGTGATAGAAGTTATATCTATTTGTAGATATATCATATGAAATCCTGCTCCCTCTCAAATTCTAAAAATATATGCTTCAAATTTTTTGAAAGTAAATTAGCACAAATTTAATTTTATGCTAACCTGCCCAGAGCAGGAGGTACTATATTGCATTTATAACTAACTATAGATAATTACAGCATATATACTTTATATTTACATATTTATATTTATATATAATATAGTATTATTGCCTTAATTACAAGTGTAAAGAGAACATTCTTCTGCAATATTGTCCCATTTTACAGATTTCCCAAGGTGACAGCTATTCTAAACTTTGCAGACCAACACAAACTATCAAACATTTTCTTTAAATACAGAAAACACCTGCTTTTCACAGGAAAAGACGGTTGCTTTTGAAATATTTTAAGCAAAATATCTGGATGTCATTTATTTTTGTGTCTTAAATAAGCGTAAATTGTGTCCAAAGCCTAGCCCTCTCGTGACTTAACTTTTCGCCATTACTGGGATTCTTCTGTGGCTCATTGCTGGCGCTCCTCTTTAGGCCTCTGCCCCACCTACCCCCTTTCCAAGTGTTGCTTTACTACTGGGGTGGTTGCTCCTGCTCTGCTTGGCCCAGGCACCATGATGAACTTAGGTGGAGAAATGGCACTACCTTACTTCTGCTCTCTACCTCTAAAACATGAGCTGTGCACCAGCCTCTGGTGCTGTCCAGACAGTGCATGGCACATTCTCCCTGTGCACTCCTTTCTCTCTCCTGCTTCTGATGCTCATCAAATATCTGACTTCTCACTTTAACCTAACGACGTGGTTTTTCGTATGATGGGGGAACAAGACACAGTAGATGAGATTTTCTGGAAGTTCCCACCATCGAACTGACTTGCTCATGGCTCTGAGTCCAACCCTCTACCTGCACTGTGTAACTTTTAATCAGTTCAGAATCTGACAGCGAGGCCTCTTGCTGGCACTCTGGACCTATTTTTTCATGGCTTACTAAGGATTCCCTCCAGCCATGGTCTCTTGCTGTCCACACCACTATGTCTACTCCCCCCTCCTCTCCAGCTGCTGCTCCACTTCTCTTCATTTCTCCCACTCAGTTCTTTCTTAGACCCATTTTGATTACTCACAAGTCTGTGCTGAAACAACTCAGGAGAAGATTACTAACAATCTCCAAACTATTAAATCCAAAGTCAGCTTGATACTCATCCAGTTCTGTGGCTTTAAAGAGTGTCTGTGTGCTGACCACTCCAATGTTTGTATCTCTAGCAAGTACCTTTGTAAAACCAAACTCCTGCTCATTCTCTGGATTTCCAGCCTTCATGTGGCCATTCTGATCTTGACAAGCACTTCCAACCTTTGCAGTTGCTTAAGCCAATCCTTAGTAAGAGTTCTTTCAGTTACAGTTAATCCATTAGCAAATCATGCTGGTTCTACATTGGGAAAATATCTAGCATCTATCTACTTCTTGGCACCTCCACTCCTACACACCTGGTCCAACCACCTTCAGTTCAAATATGACTTATCCTGGGAGCCTAGCCTCTTTTCAACAGGCTGTTCCTCTTGAGACAAGTCCCAACACAGTGATTAGAGAGATCCTCTCAAAATCCAGGCCAAAGCTCAGCATCTTTTGTTTTGCTTTGTTTTTGACTCTTCAAAGCCTTTTCTCTTTGCCTAGAGTAAAACTCGACTTCACAATGGCCTATACGGTCTTTCACAGTTTGGCTCTCTATCATCTCTCTGATGGCTGTTCATTCTACCTATCCCGTCTTTGCTCCTGCCATTCTGGCCTCTGTCTTTCTCAATAAGCTAGGCATAGTTATGTTTGGGGACCTTAGGGCTTGCTGTGTTCTCTGTCTAGTATAGGCAGAGCCTGCTTCCTTACCAACTTGGGTCTTTGTTCTCACTCTCTTAGGAAAGTGTCCTGGGGCTCCCATAACCACTGGAACCACCTCTGCAACACTGCCACTTTCCCTCCTTATTTTACTGTTCTCTGAAGGCACTTGAAGCTATTTTATACACTTATTTATCCATTGATTGATTCTCTGACTTCTTCTGCCACTAGAATGTAAGCTTTATAAGAATAGGATTCTCCACTAACATAGCTCCAGAGTCCAGACAAAGCCTGAGCACAGCGCACACTCAGTAAATCCCAGCTGGGATACGGGAACAAATTGGTCAATGGGAGAGAAAAACAATGAAAAAATATAAGGGACATTTCAGTGAAGAAAAGATATGAGACTAGAAGTCTGGGAGGGACAATGACAAAGAAAAGATAAGGATGTGACAATCTTTAAAGGCTCAATGATTGTCCTCATAAACAGGTGACCAGACCAGCTGAGCAGGACTAACCTGCAAGTCAGCAGGCAAGTTTCAGAGCAGTGAAAGAGGAAGAACCTTCTGGTACTTCTTCTGAGATTTCCCAAAGGAAGCGGCTCCATGGGAGGCAGCATGCCAGCCCTCCGGGAGCACAAGTAGATGTGCTAAGGATTACAAGGTTGTTTGGTGACATTAAATACAGAAGACCTAAGACCCTTCTGTGGCTACATCGGATTCTGTGGGGTAAAGTCTAAAGCTATGTCCTACACTCGTTCTGTCATCTTATTATTTATTCTTAGAGACTTAAAACAAACAATTACTCAAACACAAACAGTCTGAGCTGAAGAACGTTGGCTTTTGCTGTTCCTCCATGCAGCCTACCTTACACTTCCTCCATGGCCGCCTCTGTATTTCCTCTCTCACACATACCCCTCCTTTATTCTTAGTCAGGGATCTACTCTCAACTAGCCAGACCTTCTCAAACCTCAAGCCCTCCCTTCAGGGTGCCTGTGGCTGGGCTGGCCTTCTATGTAGGAAACTCCCTTCCTGGGCTTCTGTTATTCATGTCTATGTTTCTAGATGAGCACTGTATCATGCTTTGTGTGTGAACACCACCTATACTGTGACTGATGTGACAAACTATTATCAGCTAACACAGTCATACATTGTCTGGCTTGTCTAACTATTGAATGTGCCAACAAACTCTTGGCTATACAAACAATGCCTCGTGCTTTGGTGATTTAGTACAGAGCTGGGAATCTTGCTGATATCTAATAGGCCCTTAACAAGTAATTGCTTAGTCAATAAACAAACAGGAAAAAAAAAATCAGCCAACAGCACCAAGCATTGTCTATCAGGAATCATTTTCCTAGAAAGCAATTTCCCTTCCTTTACAGATCAATTACAAAGTCAAAATTCAAACACTGCAGATTTCACAGACAGGGATAGCTGGCAGCCCTTGGGCTCTGCAAATAATAAACATGTACATCAAAACAGAAGCTGAAGATATCTTGGAAGTGTTTGCACACAGCTGACAGAACAGAGTATTACTGGGGCTGGAGAGAGCTCAGCACTGAGGCAAGGTTCTTAAATCCCAAGAGTAGTTCTGGAATAGTCTGGTTCTGCCAAATATCAAAGGACAATGTGTTTATACTCTAGAAGCCCTATGGCTTTCAGAAGCAACAGGGCTTGGCCTGTGAGAACCTGAGGTGGGTTGCCTGGCTCTATGGCTGATGCTGTAGGAAGGCGTGGAAATGAGAGTTCTAAGCGGTTCCTTACCAGCCAGTGCAGAAAACAGCATGGCCAGGATTTATCGGTATCTTACAGGCTTCATTTGACTCCTTTAGATTTAAGATCAAGATGGTAGATTTCTAGATCACTTAGGGCACAATTATCTGAGAAAATAATGCTTCTAAGGTAGTATGAAATAAATACCTGACACATTTATTTTTTAAGAATAACATGTTTGCATGTTAGACACTGTTCTTAGAATTTTCCATATGCTAAGTCATTCTATCTTCAGAGGGCCTCATGTTATTGGTGCTGTGGTCATCTTTATTCTACATATAGAAAACTGACAAGCAGAGAGATTAAGGAAGTATCCTAAGGGCAAGTGGGGACTTCTGAGGAATAGCAACCAGCACATGCTGGTCCAGCATTCTAGCATGGGAGCTGAAACTGGCTGTACCAGGGTCAGTGCCTTCAGTACTGTTCTGCTTGGGCTCTAATTGTGAGGTGCACACAACATTAAGGCAGATGAACTTTCTACCCACATCAACCTAACTTAAATATCAACAACGCCCCTGACTAACTGTTCCCTTGGACAAGTGGTTTCACGTCCGCCAACACTATGCCCATCGATCCTCAAATAGTGATGGTGTCTATCTAGCATAGTTGATATATTTTAAATAACCAATATTCTTCACTCAGCAGAGCCTATGTGAGAATTCAATATCTTTCCACTGTGCTTGCTCAAAAAGTCATCCCCACTGGATACTCTGCTGTATCTATGTAATTCCCTACAAGTTCAAAGGTAAATTACTACATGTGTTTCCAAATAAAAAGCAGCTTTAGTAATGATTCACAAGAAAAATATATCATTCTAGCTTCGTGGACCTCAGTGAATATCAATTATGTATTCACAGAATAATCACAAAATCCTGATACTTAATCTACCATTTGAAGGAGTTAATCCCAAGCAAGGGGGAACTCTATTACATATTATTGACAGAATTCTTTTTGTGATAGCTAAGTTTTAAAAAATCTAGCTCATCAGTTACAGTTGTACAGTCATTTAAATGCACAAAAATATAGAGTAATGTATGTGGTGTTACTGGCTCAAAAGGGATGCATGTCTTTTCAAAATCAGCTATAAAAATTGATTTTGCCCCATCAAGACATCAATAGTGATCTTTGAGTTTTTGTTTGTTTTGCTTTCTGCTCCTCTGGTTGTAACCTTACAGCTAATGAAGATCAATTCCCAAAGTTGAACCTTGGGGACTTCCCAATCTATCAGACTTAACTATTTCAAAGAAAATAGGAATCTGTGAGTAGAGATAATACCTAGCTTTATGTAGCAGATGTGCCAGGAACTGGGCGGAGAGACTCATTCAGCACTGCAGATTGAGGACAGGACATTCTGGCCATTGCCTGCCATTTGGCAATTCTGCTCATCCCATATGCTAAAATACCCTTCCTTAACAGGTCTTCCTGCAATGTCAGGAGCAGCCTAACCCCTGAACTCACAGTTTCTTTTATCAGCACATCCCACAGTCATGTGCTGCACTGGTTTCAAGGTCCATGAACCCTTAGCAAACCACACAGCTATGCTCATGTCTGTTCCAGAAGAGCTTACTAGGTATCTTTTGAGGGAAAATGGTGAGCAGAATTTCTTTGCTGTTTGGGATGGCAGAGGCAAAGACCTAGATTGAGCTTTGATGTCTTTTCAACTTAAGGAGCCACAGGAGCTCTTTGAACCTCAGTTCCTCTAGCTTATTTAGAGGGTTATGGACTGTGTGACTTGGATATACAAAACACCTAGTGCAGTCTAGGCATCCAATAAACAGAAGATATCACCAAGTCATCCACATTTCAGAGAATTACCAATCTATTAAGTTTGACTACATAAAATAAACTCTACGTCTACCCCAGAAGGTATTGTGGTATTTGGATATAGGCCCATTTTAATGTACTCTGCACCTGCATGTAAGATGACTAAGGTAAATAACAAGGTTACAAGTCATCCATTCAAGTAAGTATCAGGAAAGAAGAGAGTACTTCAGATAACCTTTTAGGTTGTGGTCAAAGAGACCCACCAAGTATCATTCAATACACAGGGCCATGAGAAGGCCAGGAATCACAAAAGCTCTCAAATTTAAATTTTTCAAAAGATAAACACAATCTCAGGGATGCAGTATCAGGTTAAAACAAAATGTCTATCATGCAGTCCTAAATCCATATTCTGTTTAAATGACTAGCCTACTGAAAGGGCACTATGAACCTGTATTTTTCATAAATCCTCTCATTACCATTTGAATGGTCAAATTATATTGCATTGTACTTCTTGTGTTAAAAGCATTATTTTAAAAGATGCAAACACTCATAGAACAGAGGTATTTGATAAGCCCATTTTGTTACATCTTCATTTATTAACATGTTGGAATCTTCAGTTAATAAGGCGGGACAATTCTCTTTATCCCTGAAAGGGTCTCTGAATGAAGAATCTAGGCAAACTCATAGGGGACCCAGGATGATACTTTTGCTGGCATAGTAGATACTTAGTAAGTCAAAAATGATGATGCTGGGTTTAGAGGTACTGTACAATGTACTGACTTCTGGAAGTTCTGCCATCTTGAATTGTCTCAGCAGCTATACAGGATGCCTGCTACCATTCCTCCAATTTCATATGTGAGGAAATGGAAGCTGGACAACGGGAAGGCCCTTGCCCAGGTAGGTGACAGAGATAGCATTTCTTCAGACCCCAGAGCCCCAGTTCTCCCTGGGACCCTGGTGCAGTACACCCTTGGGGCTCCTTCACTGACCTCCAGGTTGTGCTCTGCTCACTGTTGGAATTAAGTTTACCCTTTAGACACATGCTTAGCTCCCCTTTGCTCTTCCCAGGTCCAGCTAATGCGGATTCCTTTCTGTCTGCTCCATTCCTCTCTCTCATCTTTCTCTCAGGATTCTCTCTTTGGCTGCAGCTGTTTCAGCCTCTGTCTCCAGAGTGGTCCTGGGGTTTCCACCCCCACAGGCTGTTAAGGCCTGTGTGCTGGACTCTCTAGGCATCTATCTGTCCCACTTATCCTGACTACTGTGGTTAGGAGGGGCCTCTTTTGAATGCAGACAGCCCGTCAGCCAAGTTGAAATTTATACCAGAAATCTATTACCTAATTTTTAAACAAAATGACATGAAATCAGACTTGGAGATATCAAAAACATGCCCAGTTTCTGATTTAAGCAAGAAAATCCACATTGTTACTGCTTCCACCACAGAATAATTTACTGCAACAGGAGTTCTGGATACGATGCCAAAAATGAGGTCTTCTAACCAATGTCAAGGCCAATTATCTTGTGGCAGATCCCACAACAAAAGCAGATCGTTGTGAATACAGTCAGAAGCGCCACCAGAGAAGCCGGGAAACTGTGGGGATTTCTAAGAGTCAGTTTTTACTTTTTCTCCCTGTGTGTCTGTCTAAATAAACTACCAGAAACTCTGTGTGTGGGCACAGGCTATCTTGGTGAGCATGGAAGACATGCCATCACTATGTTCATGTAGAGTAGGGACAGGAGCCCTGCTATAGGCTGATGACACAGCAGAGTCCCATAGCCATACCCTCCATGTGTCACAACCCCTTCCTTCACTATTCTCTTCCCCAAATACACATGCCAGGAGCACCCTGTGGTCCTCTCCTGGGAATGGGAGGGTGGGGCTCCACTCAGGAGTACCTACCCCACAGTGAAGAACTGTCGCATCTCCTGCCTTCGAGAGCGCATCAGTTGCTTGTACTCCCCAATCCGGAGCTTCTTGCCATCCACGATGCACGTGCGCTTCGGCCGGGGTTTGTACTTGTAGTTTGGGTACTTCTCTAGGTGGATTTTGCTTAGCCGGGCCTGCTCTTCATAGTAAGGTTGCTTCTCCTGGTTGGACATAGATTTCCAGCGAGATCCTAAACATGAGAATAGCCTTAAGTATGTAAGTGGTCACAGGGATGATGACATCTTCCAGACCTAGGTCATATCTCCCATTACTTCACAGATTTTGCTCAGGAGCTCCTGTTACTACACACCACTGAGCCTTTCAGTTGTCCTTTGAACCACAGAGCAAAAGAAAGAATGAATGAAAGAATAAAAGAAAAAAAGAAAGAAAGAAAGACAAGAAAAGAAAAAAGACAATGTATTTGTTGTACTTTTTCTCAATACTCCGTGGCTGGTGATACTATGTTATTTAAACAAAATATTGTCATGATTGTGTAGGTGTGCAAGTGGGTCAGAGGACATCTTTGTGAAATTGGCTCTCTTCTTCCACTTTTATATCGATTCTGAGGATTGAACTAAGGTCTCCAGGCTTGTGAGACAAACACCTTTACCTTCTGAGCCATCTCACCAGCCTCACTGTGCAATTTTAAATTGGCTTTGCTGCTGTAACCAAGAGCTTCCCTGCTTCCCTGTCTCTCCTACCTTCCTTTCTCTCTCTCTCTCTTTCTTTCTCTCTCTCTCTCTCTCTCCTCTCTATCTCTCTCTGTCTCAGGGTTAACAGCACAAATTTTCAAGGCATACTTGACTGACCACATTCTCGGAGAGCTTCTCTTGGTCTCAGAAATCCAAATCCCACCCCACCCCACCCCTACTCCAAGCATCTTTAGGCAAATGTTAGCATTCTTACACATCTAGTAACCCATCCTGTGCACGTCACCTTGTCACCTCGAGGATGACACACCTCTGCTTAAAAGGCTGTAGCTATGGAGGTGCAGCTGGAGTCATATGCCCCATTCTTACATTCTATAAATGATCTCTCAAAAGATGAACCATTAAAAGCACAGATTTTTTTTTAGAAGTCTGGTTTATACAGGAAGAAGGAAAAGTATTCCTTTCTCTAATGTTGTTTACAAAGAATTATCTAAACACTTGATGGAGAAGGGATGTGTGTTTTTTCACATGTATTGAATTGCATTTTTGTGTCTGGTGGATAAAGTGGTCACAGCTGTGCAGCCTGGATGCTGGTAGCTCCTCAGTGGTGATTTTTCACACATAAACAAACGGCAAGGTTGTACAAACAGTCTCAGTAGCCAGCAATACCCTGGTTTGCTCTCACTGTATCTCTGTCCTTTCCTGGTGGTTGCATGAAGCTGTGCAGATCCATCGGCTATGCCAATCAGCTTGTTATGCCGGCTGCCAGCAGCATAGGGCCCCAGGTTAGAATGCCTGGCACCCTGGAGATGTGAAATGCTTGTGCATAATGGTTTACATTTTAATGAATATACTTTTTATGTTCCTCATAATGTTTTCACAGGATGCATATCAATAATAGAGATTCTTCAAGGCTGCCAACATGGAAACAGAGGGTGTCTGTGCCCATCTGAAAGCTTGTAAATGCCACTACCAAAATGGCAAGAAACAAACATGAAGTTATCAGCAGCTGTGAAGCTGGAGTAACACTGATTTCTTTTATATGTCTTTGAATATAGAAAAAATATATGTATGTATATTTTCTGTTCATTAGAAACACTTTAGCTTGAGAGGTATTTAAATTAAAAAAGATATCATCCCTCTGACTACCTCTGAAACTCTAAAATTGAAATTTCTGTAAATGGAAATGACATTTAATATTTGCTTTAAAATTTAAAAGTAACAACAACAAAAAAGCCTGTGTTTCTATGTTCCACCTCCATTTGGTCCAAAGTATGTTTTAAATTTTCTTAGAGGCTCCTTCCTCAAAATGTCTCAGAATCAAGTTAAATCATTTATTTTATGACAAAACACATGTATTTGTGTGCGCCCAGATCACTGGTATTTACTCAGGTTAAATATTTATTGCTCTTGAACAAAACATTTAAAGAATTAAAGCCCCAGTTTAAGCCTGGTGCTTTCCAGCGGCTCCTTGGGGCTCTGTTCTACAGTGGCAGCTTAAACCGAACAGGGCCGTCTGTGTTTCTTCTCTCAAAAGAGGAAACATGTTGACTGTAATGCTGCGTGTTGAATAAAATATGTTCAATATGTTGAGCACAACAGTTCCAAACTGTGAAGTCTGTGCTAGGAGAGCTTATCCTGATGGAATAGAGTTTAGGCCTGGGAACCTGGAGGCTGATGCTGGCAAAGCAGGGCTGTAGCCTGAGGTTCCTGGCTATGAAATGTAAACTAGGCAACAGTGTCAGATTAAAGGTAGCTTTATTTTACAAGTCTTCAAGTTAGTATTAGAGGCATTGTTCCACACCCCATGAATTTCACGCCATTTGGAGGGCACCCATAGTGGGCCATAGGAACCTGGGCTGTAAGGTCTGTGTTTGCAGGGCTGCCTTGGAAAATGTGGATTTTAAAAGCCAGGGTAAGAGCCTTTAAGTAGCCTGTCCCTGTGAGTCCTGTGACCTCATTCAATAGTCGCTAAATTTACAATGTAAGCCCATTACTCCAAGAAGCTCAGCTCTAAATTAAAGTTTTTAGCCAGGCTTACCCTGATGATAATTCTGGAAAAAAGTTTACAGGCCTTGTCTTAGTAGATAAGGCCTTATCTACTTAGTAGTTCAGGCCTTTACCTGAACTGTGGTGTGGTAGCGTTCTGAGAGAAAATAACCAAGGCTGCTGTGGGCAGTTGGTTTAGTTTCATTTGCTCCCTGCCAATTGCTTTCCCTTGGGGGGCTAACTTCTGCCCCTGCTGCACACCCTTACACCCACCCTACCCTCCTCATGAAGTAAGAGATCAATGCCAGCCGGGCTGCAGCACTTGCCTAAGATTTTGCTAATGTTGGAATTATGCATGTCAGGGAAGGCCTGAAGAATTTTCCTTCTTTCGTCCTTTGCCCAAACCATGAACGCATTCATTGGTCGCTTGATGTGGGGCTCGCTGCTGGCACGGCCACGGGCATCCCTGTAGACGCGTGCTTCAGCCACAGTGGCGCCTCCTGTTGGCCAACAATAATACTGCTGTAGTTTAGCTGCAGAGCCATTCATTGCTTTGCTTCCTATAATGTCAGGGCAGGAAAAACAAGATAGAAAAAGTATTATAATGAGAGCATTTCACACTTTTCTGCCTAGCTTATCTGCTGTTCTCTGGCCCATCTTCTGTTCTAAGGGACCTTACAGAAACAGCTTTAGACGATGTTTCCTCAGCCCTTTCTGACATAGCGTCAGAGTAGGCTGAACTGATTTTGTATGTTGCTCTGTCTCTACTCCATACACTACAGTCAGCTAAGACTAGGGCTGTGAACTGGTGGACTCTCCTGATGTAATGCCTTCCTTCAAAAGTAAAGTCACATCAATCATTTAGAAAAATCTGCTACTTCAAACTATGTGTGCCCCCAAATGGTGTTCCACCCAAGAGGCCTTCTACTCCCCCACCCTGGTTCCACTGTCCTTCAACTCTTGTTCAATTGTTGCTGTTTCAGGAATGAATTAGTTCAATGAAATGTATTCATTGAGCAATCACTTATGAGGGGACCTTATGCACTGGGGATAGAAAGGCAAATAAAGCCTTCAAGAAGCTCACAATCTGGGACAATTATTACTGACTGGGTCTGTGCAAGTTCTGTAGGACTGAAATTATCAGGACACCAAGAGAATACAAGGCAGGTTGGCTGGTCAGCCAGTGTATGGGAGACGTGACATTTCAGCTGATTCTGGAAGGATGAACTGGAAGGAAGGGGTGAGGGCAATCAGGAAGGACTTTCAGGCTCCAGGAGTAGCCATGATGATGAGGATCTCCATACAGGATGCCCTGGCTCTGGGCTCCAAGCTCTCGGCCTGAACTAACTACTATTTATGTGACTGTCTCCTTCTGGCCTTCCCACTCCAGCTCAGGAATGTGAATTTCCTAAAGTCAGAGACTCTTTTATTCTCATGCTTGAATATTAGTAATTCCCAAACAACATAGTAAATATTCATTACGTAAAAGGTAATTGGTCTTCAATTCATATGCAAAAATAGTAGACTAAGAAATACTTGTTTCAAGAGTCCTGATATGTTTCTGTTGATTAAAAGGATTTCTTTATCATTTATGAAACTATATCTAAATTCCTCATCTTTGACACTTGCTGGAGACAAGTTAGTCGCACACAGGGTGTACAGCTCCTTGGGGACAGAGTGAGGGCTGAGGCTTACTTGCAGCTGGACTTCTCAGATCTGGTGCTGCATCTGGCACACAGAGTTCTGGTTAATAATGTGTGTTAAATGAAGGCGTGAATAAGGCTCTTGTGTTTTTATCTGTCGCACGAGCGTGGCACACTGGCACGAGCGTGGCACACTGGCACGAGCTTTGCTTTGCGCCAACTACTGAATAACTCTACCCAGATGGACACCTATGGTAAAAGGTGAAGTGAGCACAGTTGATGGTATCAGCCAGTATTCCTACTACACAAACTAGAAATCCTGACCCCAAAGTTCAGTACGCATTAAAACCAACAACCCCTCTTCTAGAACAATCTATTCAGTGCAGACAGTGAGGTTCTGCAGGAGCAACACGCCCCATCCATCTCTTCCTATTTTCAGATACCTTGCTTAAGGAGCAATTTGTTTGTGTCAAAGCCAGTAATAAATTAGGACATTAAGAGGTGCTATTATTTGGAAAATATGGTCATCATTTACTATAAAACAAAAGACAGGCAAAAGGATAGAATTTCACTAATATTGTGAATTTTTCCCTCAACATGAAGGGGAGGGGGCAGTGAGGCCACTTTCTGAAGATTATGAAAAAAAAAAAAAAAGACACATTTACAAACAGTCTTTCCTCAAGCCCGCTAGACAGAATGATGCCTTACTCAGAAAGACTCAGATTCCAAGATGCATAACTAATATGCTACCTTTTTGCCACCATACACACAGTACATTAATTTCATTTAAAATGCACTGACCATACAGGATAAATTGATTTCACTTTATGTGGTTTTGACAGCCATGTTTATTGTGCAGTGAAATGCAGTGTAGCTTCCAGCTGACAATATCCATCAACACGGGGCAATATGCTGACTGCTGGGCCAGATGAAGGCATGCATTACTCTGGAAGCGAAACACTCATTCAGATACGACAGTGTCTTCTCCTGAGGATCACTGCGGTAATTTATGATGCCCTTGGTGCCATTACTTTACAACTGACATGGATGCGGCAATTTATATACTGGCATGTGTACACATAAAAGGAGACAGGCTTGTGGAAAATGTCAGATGCGAAAACATTGCAGTATTATTCTAAGTTAACTATTATGCCACAGGTGATTAACATCCGGGACCTGCTTTTGCTGCTGTTGCTTCCTCTCTCCTGGCAACAGCCAGCATCTCATTTCTCCCTTTGCGCTGTCAATTTGTGGGGCCAAGAGACACTTCACCTTCCCACAGCCTGACAAAAGTCATGGTGAGATTTTAGAATTTAGTCCAGAGAGACATCCCAAATATTCTACACCACACTACTGATACTGATTCTTTCAGATGTGTGCCCAGTTCTCTCTCCCCTCTGTCTCTCTTCTTTGTCCCCACCCCTCTGGGCTGTTACACAGCCTCAGCTTCTTCTTCTCTTCAGGAGACCTGTGATAGTCTGCATCTTGCAAGAGACATAACATCGGTCAGCTTCTCCCTTCACCAGAGTCTCCCCTTGTCCTTCCCAACATGCACCATGTCTTAGTCAGGGTTTCTATTCCTGCACAAACATCATGACCAAGATGCAAGTTGCAAGAGGAAAGGGTTCATTCAGCTTACACTTCTTTATTACTGTTCACCACTAAAGGAAGTCAGGTCTGGAACTCAAGCAAGTCAGGAAGTAGGAGCTGATGCAGAGGCCATGGAGGGATGTTCCTTACTTGGCTTGCTTGCTTCTCCTGGCTTGCTCAGCTGGCTTTCTTATAGAGCCCAAGACTACCAGCCCACAGATGGTACCACTCACAAGGGGCCCTCCCCCTTGTTCACTAATTGAGAAAATGCCTCACAGCTGGATCTCATGGAGGCATTTTCTCAACTGAAACTCCTTTCTCTGTGGTAACTCCAGCTTGTGTCGAGTTGACACACAAAACTAGCCAGTACGCACCACCTCCACCCAGTCCCAGAGAGGTTTAGGGCTCCAGGGATGAATCCAGATTAGAAACTGAAGCACAGTGCATACTGCAAAATGCAAACTGAGAAAGAGACAAGCAACACTTGAGGATATATGTCCATGTCCCCTTCCCTCTCCCTTTTCCCCTCTGTTCTTGTCCCCTCTTTTCTCTCCCAGAAGGAGAGCTGAAAATGGAGAGGACATCTTAAACTGTTAGGAAGAGCCAAGATTTCAGAAGAAGAGACTTATTCAAGGAGTCCAGAGCCTAAGATCATGAGTTGGACCTGATATCTGACCAGATATTAACTGCAGCTGTGACTTTTAATATGGAACAAATCTGCTGTGCCCAAGTCCCATTACAAATCACCGGACCCATGTGTTCGCCAGGCTTCCCCCTCCTCTTCCTTCTGTCCATATCCTTTCTCTCCTGTCTTCCATGTCTGAGAAGATAACCCATTACTATAGAGATGACATCTTGAATGACTCTCTTTCTTAACTAGACACTCAACAGCAGGCTGACAACAAGCTTTCACTGCACATGAAAACTGGCTCCTCCCTCTGCACTCACTACTGCTAATATCCTAGAAGGGGGAAGTCCTCTTCCAGACCTTACAGTATCCAGGTTCATGTTTGCATTGAGAGAGGGAACACGGTGCTGGACTGTGCACTCCACACGCTCCACCAGGGAATACGGAGGCTGTTTTGTATTTTCACATTTTGCAGTGTCCATGCTGCACACAGCTTCTACGAAGCAATCTCCAGTTCACCATACAGAACGACACTCTCCAATAAAGACTTCTTAAGCTGAATCTTTTGATAGAAAACATCTCTCGGTATCACTCTCTCTTTTATTCTAAGATGGTGGCTCATCTATCACTTGTGCTCTGGCTCTAGGTTTGAACAAAGTGGGGAAAGAATCCCACAGACATCTGAGAGGCAGAGAAGTTTTAGAGAATGTTACTAAACCTCCCTAAGACTTCCTCATCCGTGAAACAAGAAGATCAGGCAACTGCTGTAGCACTAGAAATACATATGCTGTGCATGCATGTATAAATTCAGAAAATTCCATTACAAGTGGAAATTACATGTTTTTAAAACCTCTTTTAAAAGATACAAAATGTTTTACAAAACACTATACATTATTTTCAAAAGATATTCTATTAATCTATATTTCAGAAACCCAAAATGGACTTTCTGCTTTAAGTAACTTTTAAAATCTTTATATCAAGTATACCATGGCCTATTTATTTTTTAAAATATCATTAAATGCACAAAGACAAGTATATTCATAAACAACCAATTCTTATATCAGAATCTAGCACCAAATTCTGGTATGCAATCGCTCAGAGTTGCAGGAGTGACTGGTTTGGGAAGTCAAGGGAGTCCCACAGAGAGTGGCTAGAATATGTGTCGGCTCACAGTCATGTGTCCGGGGACCACACCTTTCCTGTTGACCTAAGAGTCTTTACCCACCAGCATAGGCAGTCCCAAGAACGGCTGCTGAAGGCCAGGAGGACAGCAGGACAGTACCAGGAATCTGAAGACCCCATCGGCTGGGACCTCCTGCTCTTTACAGTGTCCCTGCACCAAGGGGGATTAGGTTAGTTAATTCATTCTTTCTCCAGAGAAGGCTGTGTAAATACAAACTTTCAGGTAAACAAAAAAATCTGTAGGGAGAGGATTGAAGCTGCCAAGATAAAGATTTCCTTAGGAAGCCGTGAAGTGAGTGATTTAGAGAAGACAGAAAACCAAGTTTTTCCAGGTGGGGTGTAAAGAGGCTCATTTCACCATCACAGCCTATGGCAATGGTCCTGAACTAATCCTACAGAGGCGCCCTTCCTGGGTAAGTCCCAGGGGCTGTCTGGGTGAGTGAGTGTGCAAGGTGGCTTCGTGCTTATACAAAGCTTTCTCTAGGAAGAAATTCTGGAAAATTCTATACTGTGCTTGCTGATCACTCCTTTGCATTAATTTAGCAAACTCTCATGACAAATTTTCAGTGTATAGCAAGCACTGAGATAGGACTCCACAATGTTAAGTAACACTGGTACTAGAGGTTTTTAAGGGGTTTGGTTAACACACAGTTAAAATTATATGCCAGTGCTAATGAAGGTGATTTCAGAACACTGCAAAAGGGAAAAGATGCTATCAGAGTCCTTGGGATGCACAGGGATGCATCATAGGGAGGCTTCAGGCAATGTGCTGCTTGCATCTTTAAGGAAGAGTAAGATTCGGTGAGTGTGGTGTGAAAGTGTTCCAGGGAGTGGGTGTGAACAAAGACTTGGACTCACAACTGGAGCACAGTGAGATGCTCTCAATGGGTTTATGGAGAAGGAAGGGAAGTCCTAACAGAGCAGGATTGCTAAATACCTTGAATGCCAACCTCAGAAGCCTTTAAGGTATTTAAGCTGAAGAGAACAAATGTATCCTAGAGGAGATCGAAGTAGAAACTAAATGAGCAAATACCACCAGTCTCAGTGATTAACTGTGAACTCATATAAGGAATGAAGAAAGAAGGTGCCTGCATACTTTCTGGAAGGCCTTCAAAACTTTCATTCTGTCAGAATGAATGAGAAAGACTGGAGTAAAAAACAAATCTCTACTGGCATCTAGTAGTAGCAAACTGCTTTTATCAGACCAAACCCAAAAAGACAAACACTTGAAACTCTGGGCAGCAGTCTGAAGACAGTAGAGATCTATGAAAGTCAAGCAGAAACTGTAGAAGGCTTAGTCCTAGAAGGAAGGGAAGTTTGTGTAATGAAATCCTGTTGTTGCAGACTTTCCACAAGGCGATACTTCTCAGTGTGTACTGATGGAGTGGCTGGGATGCGATCAGAAAGCCTTCCTCTGCTGCTTACGGTACAGAAGACAGACTATGCCTTCCAGCCCTGAAGCCTGAGTTAGTTCCACAGGCAAAAGGGAAGATCTGCCAGGCTTTCAATATATGGATGGTAAGAGACAGATATGGGACTAGCACCTTAGCTAGGACAGTGAATAGAGTGAGGTTGCTAAGGCAGCAACATTTTTACTGTCAGAACAACCAAGGTTTCTGACACACCCCCAGAAACACCAACTAGAAACACAGCCAACAAGTCAGCAGCACAGCAGAGGGTGACTGCCAACACAGTCAGGGGAGACAGGGATGAGGAACAAAGTGGAAATTCAGACAATGTTTTTAGATTATATGACCTAAGCCCATCACATTCAGAGTCATGCTAGATAAAAATGAATTAAATAACTCAATTTTAATTCAGAGATTTTTCAGAATGAAAACTTGTAAAATAGAAAAGTACTACAATAAAGATACTTTTTACAAAGCAAAGACTTAGTAATTTGAAAAAAAAATCAATAAAATTGGCATACCTATTTCAGACTAATCAACAAACAGAAAAAACAAGAACATCAATATTTACATTAAAAGGGGGATTTCACTATGAGTCCTATTCACATTAAAAAGACAATAAAGAGATATTCTCAATGACTGAATTTTAATCAATCTGACAACTTAGATGAAATGAACAAACTCCTTTAAAGACAGTTACTAAAATGTACTTAATAAGTAGAAAGCATGAATTCTCTGATAACTGAGGAAGGAATTTAATTCATAAGCCAGACACCTCCCCCACAAATCTACTCCTATTTTTTCTAGTGAAATGGATTCATAAAGAATTTTCCAATAGTAAGAGAATGATGCTGCTGCTGCTGCTGCTGCTAATGACAATGACAACAGTGATGATGATGACAGCAATGACAACCATAGACACAAAATAGAGGAAGAAGGACACTTGCCAATAAACTAGTCAATTGTCTTTCAGTTGCGTTTTAAACCTCAGGAACGTAAGATTAGTTTAAAACTTCAAAGTCAAACAATATTCTTCTCTTGTTATAATAGAACACAGAGGGAAATATGATCAATACAGACTCAGAAACTGGCACTGACAAAACCCAATATTCTTTCATGATAAAGGGACTCAAGAAGGCAGAGCATCAGAGAGTGTTCTTGTTCTTTTCAATGCATTTAGGAAATTTACAGCTAGGGTCCCACTGAACAGCCAATCTTCACTATCATTAGTCAACACGGAACAGAAGCACCCAGATACAGCGCATGCTACTATCTGTTCATAGGTAGTACCATTTTTGCAAAGAAAAATATAAGGCATCTGCAAAGTCAATGACTAGAATAAGTGAAATTTTCAGTATTGTGATATTAAATAACACAGAAATCAAACATATATTTATGCATTGGCTGTAAACAATCAAAATCATTTGAAAAAGTTTTGAACCAGGTCCAGTGACACATGCCTTTAATCCACAATTTAGGAGATAAAGGAAGGTGGATGGATCTCTGTGAGTTTGGGAATAACCTGCTCTATATAGTAAGTTCCAGGCTAAATACTAAATTTAACCAAATCGTGTTTGAGACGTCTACACGGAAAGCAATACACTTAGAGTATTAGAAACCCTAAGTAAATCAGAATGCACCGTGTTTGTGAAGCAAAAGTCAACACTGTTAACTCATCAGTACTTTCCCAGTTTACCGATTCCTCAAAGAGTTTCTTGTAGATATTGACATGAGATTTCTAAACTCATATAAAAAGTAAAGCAGGGGCAATGCAGGCTTGAGCAGAACTGAAAGACCTGACAGTCTCTCAACAACTAGGACTAAGCCCGGGAATAAATACACTGAAAAGAGTGACCTTTGACCTCTCATCCCACACTCAACAATTAATTTGAGATGAGTTATGACTTGCAGTCAAAAGTAAGATCATAAAACTCTATACAAACTAAAGAGCGATATTTTAGAGTGACTTTGGAGCTTTGAAAGTCTGGAGATGGCATATACAGCTCTCAGCTCATAAGAAAAACAGCAAACTCAACTGCATCAAAATAGAAGGGCTGTTCATCAGGCGGCATTGTTGAAAACGGGCCAGCTATGGGTGAATGCCTGTAACCCTAGCACTCACAGGAGGCCGTGGAAGGAGGGTCATCATGAATGCTCGGCCTGCAAAAGCTACATAATGTGTTCCATGTTAGCCTAGGCCACAGAGTGAGACACTGTCTCAGAAAACACAAAATAAACAAATAAATACCCAAATGAAAGAGCAAGCTGGGGCAATGATTCAGTGCATGTATTTGGTAAAATTTTTGATCCAGAGTAGATAAATAACAGCTACAGAAACAACGAAGCTAGAAGGCTCATCTAGCTCTCTCCCTCACAGCAGACACACTGACCAGCCCCTCACCCTCTCCTGCCATGCCTTCCCCATCACCGGCACCCTCTGACTCTGAGGCAAAACTAACCTTTCATGCCTTAAAAACAAATGGATAAAAATAAACATGTAATTTTTAAAAGGGGGAAAAGACAAACAGTTTATTTAAAAGATATAGCCAATGCAGGCGGGAAAAGCTATTCTGCATAATTAATTACAAGGAAAGTGCAAATTAAAACCACAGTGAGATCTCATTTCACATTTGTTACAATGGCTTAGAAATGAAGTGTTGGCAAGCATGGGGCCAACTAGCAGAAATGGGAAACAGTAAATAATTTCCTGGCAGTTTATCCTATAATACAGCAGCTTCACTCCAAGTGCCTCTCTAAAAGAAATGAAAAATTCTGTCTAAAAATAGATGGATATAAGAATATCATAGAAGTTCTAGTAATAATAGACAAAACTTGAAATAATTGGAAAGTGGATAAAGTATGCATACTATAGGATACTCCCTAAAGAAAAATGTTTTAAAATCTGCTTAATTAAAAATAAAAGCAATAACATTTTAAAACGAAAAGCCAACCAACTTACAAAATTACTTTTTCTGTAAATTTTCCTCAGGAGCACTGAGAAATGTGCGGTATTCTCAGGTCATGATTAACTCAAAGATGTTGTTGGTCAAACAAAACAAAACACAAAAACAAAACAAAAAATAAAAATAAATCATTAGGAAGGGAGAAAAAGCTTTCATAGGTTGCTTTTGAGTGGGGGGGGGGGGCACCTGCAGTAGGTGGCTCCAGAGGACGGTGCACAATCATAGCATTTCAGACTGCTTTGTCATCACTAAAATGATTGTTCCTCTCTGTGGGACTTTACAGTTACCTGATGCAAGTGATAGTCTCTAATGTAGCTATAGGGATAATGAGAACAAGCACACTAGAAGTAAAAATGTAAATGAGCAAGGAATTCTGGGAGGGACATGGAATATCAGGAAAGAGGAGTTAAAAAATCACATCAGTTTGTTCACTGTGCTCATCTCATCAAATCCAAATGTCTGTAGTAGAGATTCAGCTCGCTATTGTTGACAGCCAGCTATGTCCAATCAGAAGAGCCCTTTGCTAGCTTCTGTTTCTGCTTATGGTCAGAATGTTGGCTTACTTTCATCACAAGAATGCTGGTTAAAATTAAATTTTGATTTCTTCTTGTTTAAAACAAAGGAAAGGAAGGAAAGGGTGAAAAGGAGCTGGCTGTCCTTGTGGTTAACTTAGTAGAAAACCCATTCTGTGCCTGAGAAAGCCTCCATCATGAGGGAAGTGACATGCTCCTCATGTCTGAGACATAGATGGCCAGGCCTGCAGGGCATGGCTTATTCCTGCCTCTTTTATAAACCATCAGCTAGATGTGTTTGTCTGTTTACTTTGGCAGTGCTGGAAACCAATCCAGCGCCTTGCATAGGCTAGGCAAGTGCTTCACCACTGAGCTAAAGGGCAGACCCTAGATGGGCAGACTAGCAACACTGGGGAACTAACTTGAGGAAAGCACATACAGTGGAAGCATGATTAGCTCTTCTGAGCTAAAGACTGGCAACAAACTAAGAACCAACAGTGCAGAAGAGAA
Source organism: Rhynchomys soricoides (assembly GCA_019843965.1). Taxonomy (NCBI): domain Eukaryota; kingdom Metazoa; phylum Chordata; class Mammalia; order Rodentia; family Muridae; genus Rhynchomys; species Rhynchomys soricoides. The sequence continues at coordinate 1,934,243 of JADRCH010000281.1, forward strand.
GGATGGGGCGCCTGTGGTCACTCACCTAAGGCATTAATTCTTCACTTGCCAATGTAGAAAAGGCCATAGATAAGTTTTCATGTCCCTGTTTTCATCCCAGGATTCTACAAGTCCACTATAACAAATACCCTGCATTCCCTTCGTCTATAGACTTTGTCTAAACTAAGAACCTTAGCAGATAAACTATAAAGGTAGATGGGTAGTCATATGTAGTATACATACAAATAAATGTTTCACTGAATACTCTGGAAACAGTGAGTTGTCATTCCAAAATGACCCTTTGGAAAGCTTTTTGATAGATTAAGCCAGAGGTCGTGTTTCAGGAAGCACACCAGGTGTGCTATGTAATTGTGCACAAAACAATATTTACAAAGTGCTTTTACTAATTACATGATCTTGGTCCTCCTCACAATACTCTGAAATGGGTATGAAGGTAGACAGCCTTTGACCAAGGCTTACAGAGTCTGTGAACACTCTCTGTGTTAACCAGTCTCCACCATACTACCAGGGAGCAGAACCACACCTAGAACTCATGTCCGCCAACTCTCAGCCTAGCACAATTCCTCTAGGCCGAAGTTCTTAAGTCACCCTGGGGAGATTTGAGAAAACTGAATTTCAGAGCCACCCTTCTCCAGCTGGAATGACAGTTTCTTGCTATAGGGATGCTCTTCCTTGCACAGTTTAGCACATCCAAGGAGCCTGTTACAGGCTATGAAGTTCATGCCCTTCACTGTGGTCTGAAATGCTATCCACCTGTCGTTCTGTCTCCCCTCTCCCCCCTCCCCCACCAAAGATGCAAGCACACTTGCAGATAGCATTGAGAACTGACTGAAATTACAGCAGGGGTTAGGTGTCCCACTAAGGCATCCCCTGATTTCAGGGTTATGAGAGCATTACTGTAGACAGCACTCTTCTGTTTTTCTATTAAAAACTGTCTTCTTTTTAAAAGATTAACAAGAAGAACCAGAAGGGAATTCCCTTAGGTCAGCTCTGAGGAAACATAGACTCTAACTCAATAACTCGGCTACTGCCCTCAAAAAGGCTTTAGTATTGCAACATCCAGATGGAGCCAATTGGACATTAATGGCTAATCAATCCCTCTGCTTTCTATTCTACTTAAAGTGTCACAAACCATGTTTAGATTAGCCCATTTCCTGCTAAGGATTGCTCAAGATGTCTTTTGTTCTTTTAGGCCCCGCCTGACTGAGGCGGCTTTAAACAAACACAGAACAGAGTGTCGTAGGAGTTATAATGTGCCATATGTGAGGACAAAGGGGCTATACTAAAGCTCTTTGTGGTATTTGGTAATGTTTTTCATCTGAGCTTAAAAAGGCTTAATGACTTTGTGGTGAGCTGGTGCATGTGGCCCGTGGCTTCACAAAATGAAGGGAATTCTCACCAGTGGCCCGGCCATCTCCTGCTCTCAGTTTTGGTTTAATTTTTTAAAATTCTCATTATATTTACTTTGTACAGATAGCTGAACAGAGTCCTTCAGCTTGTTTCAGCTACAGACTCCTGTGGCAGCTGGGATGGCTTCTGAGCTTCTGTATTTTAATGATCTGAAAGTGACGCAGAGCACGGAATATTCCACTTAATCTGTACGTCATATGTAGCTCGGGAGGGCTCATGTGCTGGTGCGCCCAGGTGAAAGCAACGTTTAAGTTTGAACTGGAGACCACTGGGGATGAAATAAAACAATAACAGGTTTTGTCTTCTGAGGACAGCAGGGGAACCAGCCTCTGGTAAAAGCAGAGGCCTGTGGAGGACACAGAAGCTGCTGAAAGCTGGCAGACTAAATAATTCACGCAGCTCAGCAGCTCTGGCTTCACCTAGCTCTTGTTCCTACCACAGACTCTATATGAAATGAAGCGTAAACCAAGGCAAAGAAACGCTTATACACAAGCCATTACTTGATCCACCTTCTCAGCTCTCCCCTTGCTGATTATCTCAGCCCCTCCAGGTCCCTGCCAGATTACTTTAAAAACTAGCCTTCTGATCCAGATTCTTACTTTCCAGGTTTGAATGCTTTAACCTCAACAGAAACATCACTCTCTGATTTCAGGCAGAGTGGAACATCACACATTCAATTCTGACCAGGCCACATCTCTATATAACCCCCTCCAATGCCCTGCCCCGTCCCTGTGCCCATGGATGACTCTCAACCTCCAGAGCAGCAAGCTAGCTTCTCTACACAGCTCCAGTGCTGTCTGGAAGGGAAGCCTTGGTTTTTGAACACTGTGCCACCCCTGGTTCCTACACTGTTTTCATGCAACGAATCCCAGTTCTCTACTTTTCTACAAGGGCATGTCCATCTTGCAGTCACTTCTTAGAGACATAGCTAAAAGGACTGTTGATCCTTTGGGGGACTGGCAGAACTCTGGGTTCCAACAGGAGGTGCCTGTGCCTGTGCCTTATGCCTACCTCATTTATTCACACCATCAGTTCCACATACCCACCGACCCCAAACGCAGTGAGCACATGACGCCCTAGCCATAGTTCACGCCAGGGTCCAGAACGACCAGCTATAATAGAAATGCTGAAACACATACGGTGACAGCGGAGAACAGAGCTCTTGTCCACAGTTGGGGTTTTAGAAACGTGCTTGTGTGATTCCCTGGCATCTGTTAGTTTCTGCAGTTAGACTGTAACTAGGTTCTCCTTTGGTTTCTTATATGTTGTTACATGTCTCGTAAGAAGAGCTGCGACGGGAAAATAAACCATACGCCTCCAGTCGTTTGGGATCTGCATGCTCTCGTTTTACCTTTTGCTATGTCTATTGACTTGCCACACTGAGCAGCTCTCATCTGCTATCTCACCACTTCCAGGACAACCTTGGAAGGAGGGTAAGAAGGCCTGAGCTTCTTGATACTATTAATTCTGTATACGGTTGCCACTGTTGTATGATGTGTGTGAATATGCAAACTGATGCATGCATAAACTCATAAAACCACACAATGGGACCTTCCTTGAATAGCATAAAATCAGGGTAAAACATGCTCAGAAGATCAGAGACCTTGCACTTAAAAGAGATAATAAGACCACTTGATACACATTGTTTGTTCTTCAGGAGAAAATGAGTGGTCAGCTGGCTCCTGAGTCTGACAGTAAATGAAGGAAGTGCACTGGTAGCTCCTGTGTTACTGGCCCCACGATCACATGCTTGCCATCAACATGGTTGTCTGAAATGGCACTGTGAGCTGTCTTGCCCATCTCTCTACTTAGCTCCACAAACCTCTAGCAACAAACATAATGCCCTTCTCAATTCCATGCTTCATTTTGTTTGCTTTAAGGAGTCTTTCTCTTAGATATCAGGATGGGAGAATGATGTCTATGGGTCCAGGAAAAGCTAGTTAACGTTGCTTTCAAAGCTAGGGCATGTAAAGTATATGAGAAAGTGTTAGCTCAGGGGCAGAGTGTGACGGGTAATTACAAGAGCACCAAGTGTCTCCATCCTGCAACTTTGACAGTTATTAAATAGAGTTTGATATCTAGGTGGTTCAAAGTGTTAAAAATAAAGCTTTCACAAGTTTTTTTTTCCTTGATTTTAAATGAAAATCCTAGGAAAAGTTGTTCCAACCAAGGCCATCAGTTCATTCAGCTTTTTATGAAGAAAAATGGGAAACAGTACAGTATGGCTAAGATGCAATGTGTGCATTTCCATAGATCTGAGTTTGAATTATATATTTAATGTTCTTAGATAAGTGAGTTGTTTCTCTTGCCTATAGTTTCATCTCTCTGTATAAGAGGGCTAATAGCTTCTACTTTGCAGTATTTTAGTTGAGGAAGGAATATAAACTCCCAGCTCAGAGACTAGAGCTCTTCTAACCCACAGCAGCGGTGCAGGAGTGGCAGAGGTGTTCATTATAGTTCTGCATAGGTGGAGCAGGTGATCTAACTACATCCGTCTTCTTTCTGAGCTCTCCTCATATCTGATGGATGCCTCCTAAGATTTTATGCTCTGTTCTTAAGATGGTTAAAAATGAACTCACAAGTTGGTTGGGGTTGGGGGGAGGACACAATTTATTCTTTAACAGAATAAAGCTAAGCTAAGCATGTTTCCAAAGTAAACTGCAGTGAATGTTCACAAAGTCTGACCAAGGCCAACCCACATCTCCTGGCTCTGCCACACACAGCAGGTTCCCACATGTGAGCGCTGAGCCAGAAGGAAAGCTTTCTTCCTCTTCCTCTTCCTCTTCCTCTTTCTCCTTTTTCTTATCTTTTGTCCTTTCCTTTTTTCTCTTTCTTCTTTCTTCCTCCTCTTCCTCATCCTCCTCCTTCTTCCTTAAACTCACTAAGTAGCTGGGGATGACCTTAAACAGCCAATCCTCATGCTTCTGTCTCTTAAGTCCTAGGATCACAGACACGGACCACCACCACTCACAGTGGATGAAGTCTGAAGGACTGGGCAACTGTGTTGTAGGTGGGCGTGTGTTCAAATCTGAGCTCCACCCCAGTGCTGGAAGAGAATGCTATCATACGAACTTAGACCAGGTTTTTCATGAAGGATCCATGGAGTGACAAAGGATTGGGTTATTGACTATAATACTAAGCAACAGAGAAGTTGCTTTTCTCCTTTCTACTCTATGTAGCTGCAACCATCAAGCACAGAGCCTCTGTTACCCTGTTTTATCTTGTCTTCAAGCAGGACCTACCTTCCCTCAGAAGAAGGAGTGGATACTGTGACTTCTCTGTCATGAAAGTAAGCCTATATTATATTTACTTGATATACTAACTGTAGTTCAGAGTTACTGTTTATAAGTAAATTCTAAGTGTAGCTGTTGACAACATAGGCACATGCTGATGTTACTGTGTAATCTCTCTGGCACCATGGCCTAACTCGGGACAAACATGTATAGGATGCTTTAAGTGTCCACTGGACAAAAGCAATTGGGAAATTCACTTTTGTAAGTGTGGGTCCAACAGTAGTTGTTTTCAGTAGATCCCCATAAAACCCCACCCAATACTTGCTTGGCCTTCTTATGACTTAGTACAGAAAGACACTCAGCTGGACAAGCCCGCTGCACAGAGGGTAAAGAGGGAGGAGGAATACAGTGGCTACCTGAGCTATAAGGCCTCTTGCTGCTTCCTTACTCTCAGCTCTTGGATCTACGGAACTCTTTAACACAGGCTAATGCCTGTCTAATTGATGGCAACATCCAAATTCTTCCCCCTGGCACTCAAGGGCCTGTGCAACAGGGGTCCAGCTACTTCCAGAAAGTATTCAAGTCGGCAAATATGAATGGACAATAACCATGAGTGAGTCTTTACATTGGGACAGAGAGAGACACAGGTGAGAGGGTGACTGTCCTCCTGGAGATTCTCACCTGCTTTATTGTCCATTCTTTTTATTCTGTCTGCTGAGTGTCCCCTGGCTTTCTGTTTGTCTACTCTAGGCTTATTTCCAGCCACACTTCTCTCAGGACTTCCAGAATTTGTGTTGTTCACAAGCACTGGGGCTTCCTCCTCTAACTGGACCTTCTTCTCTTCCCACAAAGACATGCTTGAATATGGAATACAGTCGCTGCTTCCCTCCTGTGTATGCTAGCCATGGATCCTAGCTACATGCGTAGCTCTTTGAGAAACAATGTGCATACTTTTTAATCTTCTCTTACATGTGAGGGAATGGAGAAAGCCCTGAATTAGTAAAATCCTGAATGAATGTGTATTATTTGACATGGCATGACCATGTCAAGGATCACAGCACACACACCCCAGACTCTTGAAAAAGTACAAAGAAAATACTCCCTGAGTTGTGGCTCAGAGGAATAGCAAGACCTTTCTTTGGTTTGTGTGTGGATGTTGATAGTGTGTACAGAAAATATCCACCATAGCTTTCTCCCACTGATGTTTACTGCCTGAAGACTGCTTGTTCCCCCTCACCCCCAGAGCCTGCTCCTACCAAGATTAGCTAAACCTGTCTCCTTGATCAAGCTGTATGCTATAAACACCACCCCTTGTTTATCTATATGCAATAATTCTACCTCCTTTTTTTTTTTTTTTTTTTTTTTTGAGACAGGGTTTCTCTGTGTAGCCCTGGCTGTCCTGAAACTCACTCTGTAGACCAGGCTGGCCTTGAACTTATCTGTATACATTAACCCTGCCATCTTGCTCACCTGTATGGAATAACCCTTATCTCTGTTCAACTGCATGCGATAAACACATTGGGCTTATGTAGTGCTAAGGCTTTGCCATCAGAGAGCTCAGTTCTGTTCCAAGCTTCATTCATTCATATTCATACCCATATTCCTCCTTTTCTCCCTCCCTTCCTCCCTCTCAGGTCAAAACACTGAGCTGCTCAAGGACTCTGCACGTGCATGTCTCTGGTAGTGCTATGTATATGAGGCATTACGACCCATTTGACCACTGAGTTAAACTGTGGGTCGCGAGGCTCTAGTTAGGGACAGATTCTGGTTGGAAAGAGCTAGTTTCTGGCATGGGTGATCCAGTCTATTGAGAACCATCTCTACAGAGTGAACGATGGGGGTGGGGCAGGTAGTAGGTACGAACAACCACAGAACATAGAATAGGAGCAGACATGGTATCTGGAGGAGGACAGTAAATATAGGGTGAAGGAAAAGAGGTGAGGAAGTCAATAACAGGAAAGTAAGGAGGCCCTTATAGTGTTGGCCCTGCAAAATGAGGTAAAAACTGTTCCAAAATTTAGGGGAAGATAAAGGGCCAATGCTAAACTGTCAGTTTCAAGTTCAATCCTGATCTTAAGCAGAGAAAATTTCAAGAGCAGTCAGAATTGACTTCATGCCTTTTGATTTCTACCAACCTAAGCTTAGGCTGAATGTTACAGTATGCATATGGAAAGCCAAGTGGCTCTTGCAGCAAGGAGAGGGAAGTTTTAGGACAGCAAGACAAAGATAGCAGGTCAAGAGCTAAATAGTCTGTGCATGTGTTACATAGACCTCTGTGAGTATGCTCACTCCAGTAGATTGGTTTACATGAATCTGACAGGACCATGGCTAGAGAAGCGGACTGATTTGGGGTGGAGGTATTAATCCTGGTTGTTTGGTTGCTGTAGAGTTGGGGACTACTCTGTTATGTAGTAATAGCACAGACAGACATCTCTCCCTCGGGATAAGGAAATTCTTTCTGAAGTTTGAGTGTGTGTAAGTGTGTGAGTGTGTGTGTGTGAGCGTGTGTGTTGCTCATACACACTATCATTGGATCTTTACAGTGCAGTCTCTAGAGAAACTAGCCACTGGGCAGGGCTCAGCTCCCCACAGATGGATGGGCCCTTGGCTAGACTTTCAAGCCCTGAAACTATATAAAGCAGGCTGAGTTCTTCTTATGAAGTATTTGGGACGCAGCTACACAAAACCCTTGACATTTCACTCTCTTGCCCCATCAGGCCCATCTATCACTTGAAGAGTTCAATGGAAATTGTTTTCTCCCAACATTAAAAGTTATTTGGGAGCTTTTAAGACACGGCAAATATATTTCTGTAAGAGAAGTTTATTTGCTTGTTTAAGAGCCCTGCACTTTATATACAGAGCTGATATAGGCTGCTGCACAGGAGCCTCTAAAACGGTTTATATCCACAGTAAAATACATTTTTGTGATGCTCATACAACAGCCCAGAGCCAAGGGCTCTGTGAACTCTGTTGCTATCCCAGCCTGCAGCTATTTCTCATCTCTACCATGTCTCAGGCTTCCCTACTTCCTAGTCTGGCTGCAGACACCTGCCTATTGGTTCCTCCAGGTTCTTCTGTCTAGGGTGTCTGAGGAGAGTCTCTGGGGTGTCTGGATATGTTGCTTCAGGCAGCGATAGAGGGCCAGATGCCTAACCCTGATGCACAGCCTTGGCTAATAGTCCTTCTGATTCACTCTAGTCTTTTCTGCTTATAAACATAACTCTTCACCCTTTATTCCTGGTACATATTCTATCAGATGGAAGAGATATGCCAGTTCTGGAATATTTCTACAACAAAACAAAACAAAACAAAACAAAACAAAACAAAACAAAACCATGTATCTAAAAGATTACACTGGGCCAGAGCTATAGCTCAGTGGTAGATCCCTTGCCTAGAATGCAAAAACAGACCAACAGACAAATGACAAAACCACATGGTCCCGAATTGATACTTGCTACATTCTGGCTGCATTAAGGGCAAATGAGTCCAATTACAAGGCAGTATAATTAGAGAGTTAAAGAAACCAACAGCCCTGTCACTAGAAACCATCTAAATAAGACCACACTTCTTAAACTCTGGGTCACCACCTGCACAAGGCCATCTAGCCAAACATAGAACTTGGGACTAGGGTGGCAACAGTAAAAGGTCCCTGGACACACAGTGACCAAAAATTAATTCAAAATCAAGCACACAACAGATTAGCAGTATCTCTGGAAGTACCCACCTGTGCTCCATTGCATGGCCTCACTGCAGCCTGGGCTCTAAACAGAGGCTGTCAGACTGACACTATAATGGACATCACGGTGCTGGCAGCTGAGCGTGCTGCCTTCATGCTTCTGCTCAGGTCTGAGATTAGCGCATGCTGTGAATCATGCTGTTGTCAGTAAACTTACAGTTTTATGTTCATACAGAAACATAATGGCTTTCTTATAGAAAACAAAGATTTTTATTATCTCTCTACCGTCATCTGTCACTTTGTTAGCACTAGACAGTATGTCTCTGGGATGTATTGCATTAGAATGTTTGGTTTTAAAATTTGCCATTTGGGATACTGACTTGAGTGTCATACAAATCACTAAATTTTAGCTTGATTTAGGACAGTTTCCAATCATTTCTGAAATGGACCTAAACACACCTGTGCCATTTTGTACACTCTATATAGGTAAAGGGGATTTCTCAGCATTGATAATTATAAAATCAAAGTATCAATCAACTCTGAAAAATGCCGAAGGTGCTGTACCTCCTGCAGCTGCAAATTTGCTTTTGTCTTTAATAAACGATAAAACTATATTTATGCCAAAGAATTGTTTAAGGTATATTTCTCTATGATTTATTATGAATAAATGTTTGATTCATATAGCTCTTTTATGTACCTATTTGAGTATACAAAACACCCAAAGTCTTTTGAACTTTCTCAGGTGACAGAGGGGCTTGAGGAAAGTTTAGAGCCTCTCTGTATCAACCTCCTGACTCAGAGGTTAGGAAAAGTAGGGAGAGGACATCACTTCCTAGAAGGAAGCAATAGGAATGAAAGTCTTCTAGTTCTTGAGCAGATGTGGGGACATGGGGGTGAAGGGGGTGTGGCATCTAGCAGGATCCTCAGTTTTACTCTTTCAGAGTCTGAAGGCAGACTGTACCCTTTGTGTAGAAGTTAAAAGGAAACAAATATACATTATTCTATAATTTTTTTTTAACAGAGAACTGAGAAAATGACAGAGAGCCATTCAAGAACAAGTCAGTTTCTCATTACTCCAGAACCTCTAAACAAAGTGAAGCCTCCATTTCCTGGGGACCAGAGAAGGGACAGCTCAGCTGAAACTGCAGGGGTCAGGTCCTCTCTTTGTTCCAGATCTGAGGATCTGATGTTGAAAGATAAAGCACCAGCACTCTGGTAGGCTTGAATCAGTGACCCTAACACTCCAAGGCACAAGTGGCCCCAGCATTTGAATGCCACCTCAGATTAGGCTACAGTTTCTTCTGCTGCCTCCTGTCTCAAACTACCTTCCCTGCAGGAGTAAGGAGCCAGAGAAGGTAAGAGGAAGGACAATGTGTCAGGTACTTCAGAGGTTGGCCCAAGGGGAGGTGGAGCTACCAAGAAAGAACATGCGCACTAACTGGTATGTTTTGAAAGAAAAGAAGAAAAGCCTGCAGTCTTCTAATTCCATAAACAGTGAGCTTAAGCTGATGATAAGTAAAACTGACCCAACATAAAAGACCTTAACCAGAGGTTCCAAAAGAAAGGGGAGGGAAGAGAAGATGATGATGGCGAGGAGTTGTTTTAAGAAAAGTAACTTCGTTGTGATCCAGTTCCCCAAGTAGTATAGAACACTTCTGGGAGCCGTAGACCTACCCAGGGAGTCCCTGGAACGGAAGTGTCCATTCCCATCAAGTCTATGTGAGTGTCTAACACACACCGGCATACTGGTATAATGCCAATGCAAGTTTCAACCCTAAAAAATATCCCACCAATCCTCACATGAGAGTGAGGGACAGATTCCTCCAAGGCTATGTCCTAGTAACTGAGGGTGAAAATTTGAGAAAAGTAACATTTTCTTATACAAAACATTCTGCAAAGCAGTGTAAAACTACAGGCCTAAGAGGGAAACTGGGAGGGAGGAAGAGAGGTAGGGAAGAAAAGGAGGAAAAGGGGAGGAGGGAGGGGCTAGACAGAGGGGAGGGGCGGAAGGGAGGGGAAGTGTGGGAAGGAGGGAGGGGGAGGAGGGAGAGAGCATGCAAGGAGAGAAGAGCGCTCATCTGTGACAGGTAACAAATACTGCAGATGTGCTGTTTCATTAAGAAACAGTAAAGCACAAAGAACATGCAAACTCATTTGAGCAAGTGGCAGAAATAAATCCTTGAAGGCACTGTTCTCTTATTTCTCTGAAAACAGAAACCTGAGTGGAACTGAGTTTCATGTGGCTATATCATTTTTCTCACCAGAAACAGACTCTGTATTTTCCAAAGATCCTTACAACAAGCACGGGATTGGAAGGAACTTCGGAGACAATCAAATCCAACATGCCTCCTTTAAAAGATAAAGATACTTATGCTGGGGCATCAATCACTTGTTGCTGGTTCTTGAGCAAAGGAGCTTTAATCCAAACCTCCCAATAACCAAGCCAGGCACCTTTCTGTTACACAATGTACCTTGGCCTCCAAAGAGCCGAGAAAGGGGAAACACCTCACAGAAAGTCTAAGAGCAGTTTGACAGCTGTTTGTCAGATTGTCATTTTTAATACAAGGTCACAAACCCAACCAACCAAATCCTCCCATTCTTACATGTACTAAAGGACTGTTAAAATGTTCTGTGAACTCACTACAAGTTAAATCTTCACCAGCTTCTAAACATAACAGGGCCTTAACCAGGCTTCCCAAGTCCCCAGCGCCAGTAAAGCCGTAGCTTTATAAATACCATGGTGAACAAGAAATGCTGTCTTGTCACATCCAAGCCAGATAACAGCTGGACTTTAAAAATAAAATTTTGAAGGCATTTGCCTTTTATATTTCTAATTTCTGTTTGCCTTGCTTATGGTTTTGTCATTTGATTTTGATGAGCGGTTAATACACGTGCACAGCTGCCTTTTGGGGCGACCTTTCCCCATGCCTCCATGCCCAGAGTGGCAAGCAGTCCCTCAAGCTGCTTCTAAGAAATACCATCATTTTCATGGCTGGCAGGCACAGTCCTGGGAAGCATGTTCAGGCAGGGCCCGTCTTCTGATTGACTTACTTACAGGAAGGATGAGACATGCGAGAAGGGCACAGCCCTTTGAGATGGCTGTTCCACAGCTAGAGGGAACTCGGAGATGACTGCTGTGCATGATGGAAGGAGGTGATCTCCCAAGCTGGAGGCATAGCTCACCTTTCAGCTCAGCCTATTTAAAGAGTTTGTCCTCTGAGTACTTGGTAGAGGACCAAGAAGTCTTACTCTTAAATTCCTGTTCTCAGTGATGTTAAGGTACCACTTTCATATGCACAGATTTACCTTGAATCTTGTATTTCCTCACTAGACCATAAGCTCTAGCTGCTGAAGGGCATCACTATTTTAACTTCCCATGATTTACCCGGGGTCTAGTTCAGGGGACTGGCACACCACAGGCGCTCAAGAAATGTTGGCTGATTGTATTTTTGAACCATGGGCTTAGTGGTTGCATAAATGCACTTGGTTGTTGTTACCTTGACACTCCAGCTCTTTTCTAATCTTCATGCTGAGGGGAGTGTGAAGCAGAGTAGAGAGAATAATATGTGTACCTGCTAACTATCCTGACTTTAATATGAACTGTAACTCCAGCAGGATTTGCAATCAGTGCAGGCCTGAACAGATGCCAGGAACCAGCCTGGCGTCAGCAGAAGGCTGCTCCCCATCCCAGAAGTCCTCACAAAGGCACTGCACCGCTGTCCGTATTAGTTCAGGTAACTCGACTCCATTCATGAACTCACAGTCCCCCAGAGGCACATGAGGTCTCAATGGCAACTCTGGGCAAGCTTCTAAAGGGAGGTTTTCACACGCTCTGTAAGCTCCTGGGCCACTACAGCCTGTCTACTGTTACACTCACAGCATGCTGCTCCGTGTGATGGGGTAACATGAGAACTGATGTATGGCATGACCAGCTATATTTAGGGGAGAGGAAATGGGCCATACTGAGGAAGGTCACAAGAAGTTTGTTCAGAAAACTGAAGACATAACAATTCTCTGACTACACAGAGGCCTAGTCTGAAAGCCAGAACCTGAACCTTCCACCCAGTTTTAGTTTTATCATTATTAGCATTGTACCTATAGCAAATTATTTAAATTTTTAAGCCTCAGTCTTTTAATCTGTAAAATGGAAAAAAAATAATACCAGCTAGGTGTTATGGAATATAGATAGTTTTGAGGAGACTGAGATAGGAAAATCATATACTTAAGGTCAGCCTAAGGTATAACAACAACAATAACTTCCTTAGAGAGTATCTAACAATTTTATGAGAAGAGACTGTATAAACGACAGATCCTTCGGCATATAAAAAGAAAAAAGTAATTAAGAAAATGTATTTGAATCTAGACAATGTGCATAATGAGTGAGATTTCCACAACCCTCCTGCAGATTTTCCTCTGTTGTTAAGTTTTTTATCTTTTCATAATGGCCCACAGTTCCATTCACACAATCACATCAAATTGATTAGCAGCATTACTGAGAGGCAACTCACTATATTTATGGCTAATATATAGTTAAGAAATCAAATGAAAGTGCCAGCAATGCAAGGGTCAGATGACAGAGCTCTGCAACTCCTGGTCCATAGCCAAATGAACAGTTGGAACCTCAAAGTGATGGAGATTGCTTAGCTCACTTTATAAAGCCAAAGACTTAGGCACTCTACAATAGTACTTTCCAGGGAGACAGAGATAGACCTGATCTAAAACGCATCTTTGCAGACCACCAGGCCGACTTCCATGTCTGTGTTGCCATCAGCCTGTTAACCATGCCAACCATTTGGCTGGCTAGACAGAAGCATCTCAACCTTAGCCCTTGCCAGTGAAAGCCTGCTCATCTATGTGCCTATGACAAGGTCGGTATGACCTTGATACACATTCTTCCTGGAGGAGAGCAAGTCGAGTCCTTGTTTTTAAGTCCCTTAATCTCTCACTTCCTGCCTATCTTCCTTTTCCTCGTCCCCTTTCCTTCTCCTGTCCCTCTCCTTCCTCTCTGTTGCGGTCTCCCTACCCCCTCTATCACACAAGCACACAATTCATGTATGTACCATTCAGAATTTGTGTTGACCCTCAAGAATTAGTATCTCCAACTGACACAGAAACCACGCCTTCTGGAAGCTCTGAAGCCTTGCTCCTGTCTGACACCACCCATCTCTCAGTGTTCATACCTATGGTTTCCAAACTGCCTGGGAAGCTCCAGTTCAGCTGTTACTAAGAAATATCTTTGTGTGTTTTTAAGGGATCAGGGTCCTGGAAGAAACCCTGCCAGTACACAGGGAACTAGCGAGACTTTTCCCCTCAAGCTAAAAAAAGGATGTTCACTAGGATCCGAGATGGGTAAAGGATCCTGTTACTCTTAGGAGAGCAAATTAATCTTCCCTGACTGGTGGGATAGATTCTGCCAAAAACCAGCTAACAGGAAAGCCAGTCCCCACTCTGTGATGACACAGTAAATAACCAGGCCACACTGCTGGCAAAGTGCTGACCTAACCTATAAATTGTACCCAGCCTCTGGGGAATGATTTCTGCTGACCGATGCTAGGTGCATTTAAGACAAACAAACAGGAAGCAATGAGGATGGGCATCAAGAGAGGTGCAGGTAGACATCCTGAGAGGGAGGCTGCTCTCTCCAACAAACACCGAACAGGCTTCAACCGTGGTTAGTGCACTGGTCCAGAGCTGAATCTTTCCTAAGCAGTCAGTCGGTGTCTGCTGAATCTGTCTGTCAGTTAGTCCCAAGTGGTTTGTGCCTAGGAATTACTTGGTCTAGATTTTTTTTTTTTTAAAAAAAAAAGAATTCTTCTTTACAAAGAAGATTTTTTAAAAATTATGTTTCTTATTTTTCTTAATGAGAAACCAGTGAAGTAGGTGATACGTAGAGATCTGTTAAAGGGAATGTAGAAGGAATTTTCACTAAAACTAAAAAAACATCTTGAGGTACTTGGATTGCTTGTGTTCAGTAATAGAGAATCCAGCAGTGTCTCAAAGCCCTCAACTATAATACACACTGAAGACCAACATTTCATTTTTGCCTAGAAAATCCAAATAATGACTCCCAAGAATGGTCATAAGGCTCCCATGCCTAACTCACTCACCTTCCTAAGTGTACAGATCAGCAGAAACATAACCTAGGGAAAAGCCACTCACCTTCTGCATCTTCTGGCCGAGTGAGATCAATGACACCTGGGCCCAGCTTTCCATCTTCACTTGATTTTCCTGTTAATTGGGGACCCAGGTTCTCAAAGCGTGTTCTTTCCTAGGAGAAAGAGTAGTCAGAGGCCTGTTTTAGTTTTGAGTCGCAGTAACTGCTTGCTTCTTTCAAGTTTCTCTCTTGCTTAATAGGCACAGAGTGGCCTTAGAAACATCACAGCCAGCCCACATGGGCTCTGCAATGGCTGCAGGCTGAGCCATCACTGACAACATGGGTGATCGAAGAACCTAGAAGGCTGAACCTGGAAGGAAGGGGAGCCATGGCAGGGAATGTGCCAGAGCTGTTCGCCTGTCCTGTCTGTTCTGTTGGATTTGCTTCTGGAAGCTACAAGAAAGGCAATGGAGAGAGGGGCCAGATGTGCAAAAAGTTAAGAGTGTTCTTCTTATACCCTACTGCTAAGCTGAATGGGAGAACAACATTTCCATCTAGAGATAATGATTTTGATCAGTAAATCCTGATAAAGTACAAATTAGAACTCTGTGTACAGGATGTGAATGTGTCAAAGTAGTTGAGTGGACATTGGCACTGTCCCTTTGCTTGGAGCAAGGCTCTCAACTGTAAGTTCCTAGGAACTGAAGAGTGTGACTCACACCCAGTAAAAAAACAACAAAAAACAAAAACCCAGGAGGATTCAGCACTCCTGCTTCTTTAGGAGAGAACCCCAGAGGTCATTGCTTGCTTACCAGTTCCTGTAAGAGCAGGAGTCTAGGGTAACCCAATGCAAGAAGCCCCGCCCCTCTCAGATCAGTGGCTGGGGCTCACTGGTCATCCTGAATGTAGTGGGATGATCTGTACAAACTGAGCACAACAGCTCCATTCTCACCTCCTTCTCCATGCTTAGTCTCTAGACTCACACTTGGCTTTGTGTTACCTTTATGAATGAATGAAGCCTTGTTGTTCATTACTATGAAACGATATTAAGTGTCATGTCAGCTTGAATGTACAGACATGAAATAGCAGCTTGCAGCTCCGGGAATGGTTTCTGCATGTTATACTAATGCATTATGCAGCAGTGGAGTGCTGATTGCTGCTCAGTCTATTGTTCAATGACCTAGTTCTGCATTGAGCATGTTCGGCATCTGATGGAAACATGCCGAGCATTCTGTTCTGTAAGATGTTTAGAAACTTGGAAATATTCTGAAGGAGCAAACAAACAATTACTTGACAGAGGATGTGCTTCATTTGTACAGCCTCACTGCGTCTGTGCTCTCTAATACGATTATTTTTGAATATCATTATATTTCTATAATTAATTCCCATCAGTCAAATTGTTGCAGTAAATCTTCCAGTTCTCCTTCATCAGAGACCACGTTGAAATCTTCATTGGAAGAAAACACAGCATAAGCACTGCTTTAATCTAGCACTGTTTCTAGGAAAGCTTTAACAAACACAATCATCTAGCCATCATTTCTCCAACTGAATAACACGAACTCACTATTATCAACAGCAGCATGTGGGGAAACCTCTGAACTATGACACGTATAAAAGACAGACTGAAAATCAAAACCAAAGCGAACGTGGCTCCCCAATACCCTCTCTCGTGAAAGCAGAGCTGCAGGGGAACAAACTAACCCAGATGCAGTGCACAACATAGCCATGAGTGCGCCACACGTGCTCAGGAAAGGACGGCTGCTTTCCCTCTGCTGCTTCCTCTATTTTTGAGTCATACTTTGGGTTGTGGTGACGTAAAGAGAAAAAGTCAAAGAGAAAAGCACTGGAAAGCCACCTTAGACCTTTGCTTCTGGCGCTGCTGGCAGATTTGCATATGAATGTCCCTGTGGGAGGCCCAGAGTCTTCCCTTCTTGGAAGAATGACTTTCTACTGCATTTTCCTGGCAGGTGGAGGCGGAACAACTTTCTCTAAAACCCACCTATCAATATGCATATTCCAGGGATCTTTCTAGTCATTCATTCTCTTTGATTTTCCTAGAAAATATTCTCAGTTTAAAAAAAAGTTCCAGAAAGAGTATCAGTATTTTGACAGAGAAGAAGAGGGGAGATTACATGCCATGCTTTGTAAAAGCCCCAAGACAACAAAGCTTACATGATGATAATATCTTTTCTTTGCTAAAAGTGAAGTGTGCTTGCAATGCACTAGTATCAGCTTGTTTTTAATCATAACAAAAAAAAAACAAAAAAAACATCTAGGATGTTCCACAACACATTCACAGTGTCTTTGAAGTCAGACAATTTTTCTGACTTCATTGAAAAAAAATCTTCTGCAAGGACACTTTCCCTGTAAAATATCAATATTTTGACAGAGTGGAAGACAAGGAAGAGCGTCCCATGAAATACTGGTTAAATAGGGAGAAAATAAATCAATGATAAAAAGTGTTAGGGGCAGTGGGTTGCATTTTCAATTTGATAATATTAAGCACTGTGTTTGAGATTAAAGCAGGGCCCTGCAAAGCCAAGCCCTTTCATATAAATTTCTACTCAGTCTCCCAGAAGATTTCCTTCTTTTCTTCAAAGAATAGCTCAGAATATTTATTTGCCAGCATAGAACCCTAAGACAGGAGGGCCCGACGTCTACCAGTTAGGTCTGTGCAGCTGAGCTAAGCATAGATTTCCCAGTGCATTGAACATGAGCCTCTTAAACACAGGACATGGATATAGGCATGGGTAGAGTATGGAGATGCTTCAGTGTAAGAATCTGTGTCTCTGGCTGTTAAACACCAATGGGCTTGTGCTTATATGGAACATAGACAGTGGCGTGCATGTCCCCTTACATGCTTACGTGGCAGATAACCCATACCGACCTCTTGAACTAGCTCTCTCTTGAACACAGCTTCAAAGTAGGATAATGTAGGATAAGAGCAAAATTTCTCAGAGTAAACTCAACTCCACGCCCCACTCTTGAAATCCCCCTGATCTTTATATTGATAATAGAATGTATATTCTCCATGCTGCTCCATGAGCAGACACTCAGTTATGCATTGCTTGTCTCAAACACACAGGCAATGTGAAAGTTACTGGAAAAAAAAAAATTAAAAGTCAGCTCTGCTGTGTTGTAGGGACTGTTGGCTCTGTGAGTACTTTGAAATTATGATGTATGAGGTGATGTTGCATATTAAATAAAAATATTTAAGTGATAAAGCCCCCGTTAGTGAGAGCTGATGAATGTAAAATATTGTAAGCCACAAGATGGTAGCATCCATCATCCCCATGTGTTATCAGAGTCAGTGATGAGGTGGCCTCCGTGCTGACAGACAGACTCTGATTATTATCCCTTATTTCCAGCGTCACTGAACAAACCACTCAGCTCCTCTGGCATTATTTTTAACTTTGCATTAAATTAGCAACTTTTCCCTGCCTACTGTGACAAGATTGATCAGTTACATCTTTGCACCAGTGGAGAGAGAATGAGTTTGGGGGTAAATAAAAGACCATGGGTTTGTTCTAGTTTTGGCAAGGAAGTCAGCTGCTTCTTCCTGGCAACAAACGTGAGACTGTGATCTGGGGAAGGCACAGAGATGAAACAGTAAGCACACAATAATGGCTTTTCTTTGCACTTAGATAAAAGCTGAATTTTTGATGGGCACAGTATATTTTAATAAAATTTTATATACTGTGTTTTATACACTTATTGGCTATTCCATAATAATGTGTGTGCTCACAGTAAAATTGCTCTTAAATTTATGTGTGTTATTTATACGTTCCCACGTAACAATGCTTTTTGTTGTAAAAAATATTCTGTTTATTAATGTAACTTTACAACCACTGCATCCAAGACCCGTGGTAAATTAATGACATTTTTATTATTTTATAGTGTCATTAAATTTTTACTGATCACTCCATCAAACAGAGGCAGTAAAGGCCATAATGTAAACTGGGACACTTAGATCAGGCAGCAGGAAGACATTCCATGGAGTCTGAAGAAAACTGCTGGCAATAAATGATATTTATACCATCTTTAAGCATGTGAGACTACTTGGATAAGTTTGGCAAAACCGTTTCAGTAGTAGAGTGGATGGTGTACTTAAATAACAGTTTGCTTGCCAAAGAGACAAGCCGCTTTCAAACCATATGCAGGGTGATGGATTGTAGCTGCCCCAGAAAACTAACATATGAAATGTAACTCTGTGCCTCACCTTCCCTCTGGGTCACCAGGGTGACCAGCCTGTACTGTGCCTCAAGTCCTTTCAAGGCAGTCCCTTCCCTACAATCGGGAGGGAAAATGGCAAATGTACAGAGAGTCTTTGTTAGTCACTTTACAAATGGATATATTTTATTCTAGGCCTGTCTAGACAATGGTACCATGTACTTTACTCTGGTGGTCTAAAAGAGAGGCACTTTACCTACCTTTCTTCAAAAACCCATTTGTACAGATTTCTGAGTGTGTGTCATAAAGCAAACAGCTATGGGTTAGGGTGTTATTACCTATACTGTAGTTTTAAAAGGTGAAAAATAATTATCTTGGGTTATTTTTAAATGTAAAATACGTAATAATTAGGATGCGCTCAACACCAACTTTCTTAAATAAACTTAAATGTGTGTTATTAACTAATTGCCAAATATTCTACTTATGTGTATATGAGGTAGTAAATAGAAAATTCTGCAACCGTATAACTGTGGAGTAAGTAGCACCAATCTCTTGCATGGGGAACCTGACATGATTCTTTTTTATGTAAATAAGAATTTTGTTCTCACTGAGCCAAATGAGCATTTAAATATTTAAAACGTTTTAAAACCTTTCAGATTGCAATAAAGGTTAACACCACAGCCCTCCCAAAGCACAGGTATTGCAGTGTTCTGAGATACTGTTGACCCTTGAAGTTCCAGCTACATGTAGCTATTGAGCGCTTAATGACATCTTTCCCGTCTTCATCCCAGTTCCAAGCTTCAATCTTTTCTAGACATTTGATTTCACTTTTATATTGGACTAGCTCTTTAATGCGGGAACACACTGTCCAAAACTAAATATAACAACTGCCTTACCTAGCATCCCTCCTGACCTTCATTTACACCAGCACAAATTAGCTAATAGTTTTAGTCTCACTTCCTTCCTCACTCTTGTTTACTTAACCTGCTGGCTGCTTTTCCTTTCACAAAACCTTTTGTCCTTCCCTCAAGGACATTCTGTCATCTTTAGCATAGTGTAAGCCTTCTGCCCTCCAGCATTCACTGTCTGCTACAGGGTCTTCTCTGGTCCCCTGTTCCCACTGCCTCCTTAACTTATGTAATTCCAAGTGTCTAGGTCAGAATCTTCTATCACTCCTATTTTCCACTGCATTTTGGTCAAACCCTGGCTTGCAAGGTACTTCATTCACTGCTGCCCACATGCCTTTTCAAATCCAAAAATTGAAAAAACAATCTCCTATCAGGCATCTTCTGCTAGGGATGAATACCTTGGGACAGCACCATAATCCTGCCTTCCTCAAAGCCTCTGGGACATGCTTCTTCTCTGCCTTCTTGCCTATTCATATTAAAAACCCATATTTTCTCTGAATTCTATATCCTGTCTAATCGACTCATTTTCCAATATGCCCACATTCTAAGTCTTGACTACATTATTAGCCCCTGGTTTGCATCGTACTATGTTCAACAATAAGGGTTTGGTTCATGTGCATTGCTGAATCTCTATCATCAAGATCAAAGGATTTTACAAATCTGGGATTCTATCTTAGGCCTTGCTATAGACCTTACACAGCAGTTCCTATCTGTGTCCACAAGGACCGGTGGTCTCATAAGGCCACACACAAGGGAGTGGCTAGAAGGAGCAAGGACCACTAGCTTTGCAGCATTCAAGCTTGTCACTGAGATACTTAGACTCAGCACACTGCCCACTGAACTGATGAGAGTTCCTTGAAGAAAAGAATCTAAACAAACAGAGCTTGATGGGAACCTTACATAGCCCTAAAGGAGGAAGCTTGATGGGAGCCTTCCATAGCCCTAAAGGAGGAAGCTTGATGGGAGCCTTCCATAGCCCTAAAGGAGGAAACTAAAGAATCTTAAAAAAAAAAATGCATTTGATTACATAGCTTAATACAAATCTAACTTGGACTTTCTACAGGTAAATACAGGTATCTCTGCAAACTCTTCGTCAAATACTGGCCACAGAAGATGTTCCCTACCAAAGACATTTGGCTTAAAGCAATACATATTTCAGAATAAAGTTTTATTTATTTATTTTTTTTAAGCAAGACAAATACAACATAAAGTGATTCTCTGGACCATTAGGGCCTGCCCTGGACATGTCTTCCTGATTTGATTCTCAACCACATGCACACAGTCCTATGATGGACTTACCATACATATCCTATCATTTTATCTTATATCCTATAGTTTACATTTAGTAATTTAATAATCAAAATATGTTTGGGGCTGTAGAAAATGGCTCGGTGAGTATGAACACTTCCTGCTTTTGTAGAGGATTTGAGTTTGGTTTCTAGCACTCACATCAGCAGCTCAACACCTCTAGTTGCAGGGACCTGACAGCCTCTGGCTTCTGTGGGCATCTGCACTCATGTGATACAACTCACACAGGCACACATACATACATACATACATACATACATACATACACACACACACACACACACACAAATGAAATGTAGTTTTGCCAAGTTAAAGGTGATTCTCTAGAGGAAGAAGCCTCACAAGCACTGGACCTTACATTCCCTTTGATGATAATTAAGCCACTGACAGGGAGAAATGAGGTTCATCATTGAACTCTATAGTCCAGTAATATTTTGTTAGCTAACATTTTTAGTTTATCTAGCTCCTAATGCATCCTTAATGGCAATACTGTGCTAGTACTCATGATGAATTAAGCCCTGAGTTTTTTGATTGTGTTTTCCCCAGAGCACAGAGACACCTATTGGAGGAGAAGAAGGAAGAGGGCATGTGCTGACCAATTTGTTAGAACAGAAGTCTCTCCAAGAGAATTTCCACCAAGCTGATCAGTACATAGCCCTCTGTCCTCTCGTTTCTAAAGAGGAATTAAACTGAAATTAACCTGACTTTGCTTAAGGGCTCATTCTTCCATCTTGCATTAGAAATAGACATGTTTTTAACAAAGGAGAATCACTAACAGTAGACTGTTAAGCAGTGTAAGAGGAATGTTTGCAAAGAGTTGAGATTGCAGGGAAAACTGTTCATGCAAAGTCCTGACATAGAATTAGAGTAAGGTGGATTTCCCATTTCCCAGCAGGAGCCCAGCCCTGGCTAGAAGGTTATTCTATTGTTCAACTGATTTAATTTGCATTTATCTACCTTTTAATATTAAATATATCTACATATAAATAATTAAAATATATTTAATTGCTTCTGTAAAAATTCTGAAAAATAATTTTATTTTGTTTAAAAAGTAAAACTAAAATAAAAGAAGAAAGGGAGGTTATTTTAGCAGGATTTAGCACTGGAGTGCCTAATCTGATGGAAAGCCAATAAGGCAGACATTATATCTTTAGAGCTAGCTGAGGAGCTACAGGAACAGACCCATAAGACAGTTGTAATATATATTCTCTATGGTCTTGGTGACAGAAGAAAAAGGAGTGTAAAAAGAAATCAACAGTAGATTTTATCAAGAAAAAAATGCTTTAGTTGACCTGATTATAATGCCATCCAGGACGAGAATGGCATTTTAGCAAACAGTACAATATTTGAGATTCTACATTCAGAAAACTCAAAGAAGCTGTACAGCATCCAAACAGAAAATCCAAATTGAGTAGGAGATGAAGCTGATCAGGGAGAGAGAGTTACACCACAGACAGTCAGGCAAGCCATGCAGATGCTTGCTCCTCACCGCGCAGGTGTCAAGAACCTTTGAGTGCTTAAAAATGGAAGTAAGATCTGGTTACCACATGATTTCCGGGACTGAAGCCAAAATTTAGTTCTGAGATGCTTAGTCAAGGCAACAGAAATGCATCTCTACTTGTGTGGGTCAACTATTGATGCAGGGGAATCGATAGTTTTAGATAAGGGTACTGTCAATGTTTAGCTTAGAATATTTAGTGATAATGTCTTTAACTGTTATAATATTTTATTAATTTATTTTCCCTTCTTTCCTTCTTTTTTTCCCTGCAAAGCATTCACACATATCATCTCTCATGTAATCATTTATCTGACGGTTTATTTTGTTAGTCTACCTCCATCTCTGTCTCTGTCTTTCTGGAAAGTACTTACACATACAACCTTTTATTTAATCACTACAATTCCATGGCACCAGCATTTCCTTACAGCATGATCCTAAATTTATCTCACCACAGACACCTACCTAAAGTGCATCTTAATGGTTAAAAATATAAAGATATTCTTATACCTGACCACTGTTTTCTAAGGCCAGCCATAGTTGTAACTGTGTCCGATGAGGTTCCTACAGTCGGCGTTACTACATTCTCACAAGGTCTATTAATAAGAAATTTGGACACAAGTGTGTGTAGACTGAAGAAAGACCATGTGAGAACAAGACAGACAGATATAGAAGCCAAGGACAGAGGCCTCAGAAAAAAAAGACAGCTCCACTGGCATCTTGACCTAGGATTTTCTAAGACGGAAAAAATAAATCTAAGTTGTTTGAAGCACCCAGTCTGACACAATTGTGATACATAACAAGCTGATAGAATGGCAGCTTTTGCTTCTTACCTCACAAAAGCTTTCTTGTCCCTGGGAAGTTTATCACATAATCAAAATGTAAGATGTAGAGAAGTCATTAGCCTCAGCAACGATTCTTCCAAAGCATTTGCAATCAGAACTGAGCAGCAGTTCTAGGTTGATAATTCTATTATCTCTCCCTCTGCCTATCCTCTGTCACCCAATTACCACCTGTCTCCCTGCCTTTCTATAGTCTAGCTATCTACCATACATCTACCAATCATCTACCTATCACTTATCAGCCATCTGCCTATCTACCTACCTACAATCTATCACTTAACTACCAACTATCTATGAATAATTCTTCAAAGATGAACATTTCCCCTTAGAGAGAAGAAAGGCTTACAATGACTCATCAAAGGTTGCCAAAACCCACTTGATTCAAACTTGAAAAAAAGAATCATAGCCAATAAGGGTGACATGAACTGTTCAGATTTCTTCTTGGAGTGCTCAGTTGTTTTTTTTTTTTTTTCTTTTAACCCCTGCTTGGGAAGGGAAAGTGTATCATGCCTCCCTCTGCCTCAATAGTACTGGGCCCTGCAAGCAGAGAAGGACCATGTAGCACATGCCTACTGAAATGAACTACTGTCAGCAGAGCTTCTTGTGAGTATGTTTTTATGGGGCTCTCAAAGACATTCTCAAATGATGTACTACAAGCTTTTCCTGAGGATGTGAAGGGTCACCAAGACAGAAAAGTTCTATCTCTACCGTCCTGGCATTAATGGCATCCCATGCATCTCCTACAACATGCTTAGATTCATGCCATCAACCATCACATGACAAGTGACATGGCACCATTAGTCCTAAAGACAGGAGACCATGTAAGCCTTGGGAGCCGCTGAATTCAATTATGTTTCTCTGGGTGATAGTGCTGGCTGATGTCGTAGAGCCAAACGCTTTCTGTTTCATTCATATGGTTTTAATATGGTTTTAACCAATTGCAAGGTTATTTATAAGTTTGAAATTCCCAAGCAGACTTATAAAGCACCCAGATTTAAGCAGATCCAGTTGTGTGGTAGCCAGAGTCCTGCTTATATGTGGTTTCAACTTTTTATTCCTGCACACAGGCATGTGGCAGATTTGTTCCTGAATATTCTCTGATTATTCTGTAACAAGTTCACAAAGGGTTCCATTGTAAAATTACAGAAACTCCTTTGAAAACTAACACATGATTTAAAAACAGGGAATTCTATCTCACTTAAGCCACCAGTAAGACTCTGTTAGTCTGACATTCCCCATATGAGCAAAACAAAACTAATGGCCAGCTAGCAAATGTCTTTGTTCAAAAACGGTATCTTGTGGATTGTACAAATTTGATTTCAGATATCTATGTAATTTGCAGTGTATATTGCTCAACATTATTTTTGGTAACACAGGTACAATTTATTCAAGCTAAAGACATCAAAACTATACAAACCAAGAATGAGTATTTTCTTCAAAATTATGAATTGTACTTCAGTTTTAGCAGGCCAACTGATAATTTTGAAGATCTTTCTCCCACAGAACTATAAACACACACAAAAATGCAAAAGTATAAGGCATTACCACATTGTATCTGTTTTAATTTATGAGATGTATAAATATATCATATCCCCTAAGAGGTTTTCCTGTAATTTAAAGAAAATGTGTGTGAGGCAAAAATAGCATATGTTTTTAAGAGAAAAAGAGAGGCATGGGGAAGCTGTCATTCCAGAAAGAAACATGAAGGCCTCTTTACTCAGAGAGCTCTGAGGCCAGAGAGGCCAGGAGGCTTGCTTGAAGCCCTGCAGACCCTACTCACATAGCCAGTGTCCACCCGAGGCCCTCCAGGCTCTCAGCCTGCTGCTCCTTCCAACCTGGCTGCTCTGTGCCAGCCATGCTAGGTTGTTTACTTCAGAATCAAGGAGGTAGCTTATTTCTGTGAATTCTTCCAGCTCTGAAACTTTCTGACCCAAGAATAACCACCTGTCTACCTCTCCTAGATCTCCAGCATACACTGCAAAATCATGTCACTGTGTCACAAAAGTTCTCAGCAAATATTCATATTTCCAAGGGATGCACTCAAAATTAATCCTTTTGTCAAACAAGCCTACCATGCTGATTATTTTTGGTTCCAACACATCTGTTTGCTGCTTCAGAAACTTTGGCGACCACAGGCAATGGAAGGTGACAGGGAAAGGCAAGGGAAGGAAGCAATGAAAGTCAGAGGGAAGTGATCTTCATCTAACTGGCTTTAAATCTGTCTCAGTCTCCAGGCTGGTGTCCACTCTGGGGCAGCGTGCACTGGATACTGAGCACTGGATACTGAGCACTGGATACTGAGCACTGGATACTGAGCACTGGATGCTGTGCATCCATCCCACCTGCAAGCAGAGTTTAACAGAACGGCTGCTGCTCTCTTTCAAAGAAAGATCTTGTGTATTTTACTACAGCCTCTTCCTAATAGAAAAGAAGTACCACAGAGCCAAAGGATACCACAAATGAGTGTGTAATAAAAATCACAGATAACTTTGAATTACATCTGATTAGAAAAGGAGCTTTCTTTGAGTAAAAATAAAACTTAGGAACTCTTCTCACTTGGTGGTGGAGACATTTAAAAGAAAAAGAAAATATTTAGGAACCTTGTTGAAAATAGTACTCCAAGATGGCGGTCACAAAGGACAAAAGAAGGCATCCGGCTGTGGCGATATGTGTTAATTGTATGGCTTTCCAAAGCTGTGGGAGAACTGGTATCAATTACAGTATAATTACCATTACTTCCAACAGAGTTAACATGTAGTTACTACAAAGCAGCACACAATTAACTGGTGTCACACTGCAGACTAAATAAGATACAAATTAAAAATTCCCAAATGGGGTCAAAATACACTTCTAAAAAATAAAAATAAGCTTAAAATATAAAATTAAATTAAACAAGTTGTCCCTGATACTGTCACCCACAGTCTTTTCACATAATTACTTCAAGGGGGGGGGGGCATTCAAGAAATTCAAGTAAGGACACTCTATTGCTAGGTATTACATTAAAAAAAAAAACTTCATAAAAACAGAAATGAATATATTAACAAAGACTTTAAATGTCTTAATGTAAATCTATTGCAAATAAAATTAGAGTTTTCTCATTTCTTTCAACTCTTGGGCATTGAATAACCCTTCTTTGAAACCAAATTCAAGAGGATTCTCAGTTTTTTACTGATGGCCAATATATTTTGCTTTATTTAATCAACACTTGACAAAAGGTTGCCTTATGAGGGCCACAGAGGCACACAGAGATGAGTAAGGCTGAGGCTGGGAGACATGGGGGAGCTTACACAGACTGACAGGTTATTTGCTGTGTGTGGCAGTAAATCCTGTCAATTCCTTATCAGGAGGTGACTGGCAGGCAGGAAGAATGGCTCAGCTCAGTCCACAGGAGTGAAGTTCCTTGTCGGGATGTCTCAAGTCAGCAATAACAACACAGGGTACAAGGATGTGCGTGGGGACACGTACAAGCTCAACAGCACAGCTAGGTTTAACTGGGAGGGAGCTGTGAAGACAGCAAGAGGACGGAGGCAAAGGAGCTGTCTTTAAAACAGCTACAGTGTGTCTGCTGTCTCCTCTTCAAACATCTGGGTTTCTGACTGAATTCCTGTGTAAGCGTTCTTCAGAAATACTGCACAGGACTGTAGAAAGCTGATGGCTTTGTAACAGACTTCCAGGATGGAACTGTTGCTACAGTCCTAAATAATCAGAGTGGAAACTGCTATGGGATTGTCATCTTCTCATTAGCATGCTAAGAATAAACTTCGTAAATAACATGTTAATTAGTGTAGCAGACAATATTTTATTAGCAACTTGTGTTTTGCATATTTTTGAACTTCTTTTCTTTTAATTTCCCATGCCTGACTTTTCTTCCTTTTTTCCCACTTTGTGGTATCCAATGTGTGCTTGAGATTAAATGCGGCTCGGCACATTTGTAAAAGGCTGCACATCTCCTTTGAAAAATTACATAAGCATATGTACAGATCCACAAAGCTTGGGGCACTTTGTTCTCCCTGAAGTCAAAATTGCCCTCTTCTTACTGACTCCGAAGCCTAGGAGTAGACATTTATCCTTGCTCCTGCTTCTATAATTTACTCTACTAGATTTCTGACCATTTGTTAGGCACCGAGGAAACCCAGCCTGGTCCTGGGGTGATGTGGAACAGTGATGGGCATGTGAGGATGCCAGACCACTTCCTCTTGTCCCTCCAGTGCTGCTGCATTCCTCTGACTATCGCTGTCTCAAAAAAATGTGCTGATCATCGTATGTGTCAGGCAACCCCACCAAGCCTGAGAAGCTAATACCCCAGCTAGTGTACATTAAACATGTGGTGTAAATGAGCTAGCTCTCTACATATCCTCAGTTTGTCACCGGAGACCCCACAGACAGAGGTACGCTAGTAATTACTGTCCCATCCCCTGTGTGAATAAGAGACAAAGTGGATAAAAATAAAGACCAACTGATTCTGATTGACACAAACTTGAAGTGGTTTCAATTCAAAGTAGAGCCTGCGTGAAGTATTTTATTTATTGTCATTATATTGGGGGCCATTGTCATCTCCACATTCAAATATGAAAGAGTGAAATGCTTTATACTGTTGCTGAGACAACGAACTCTGTGACTGCACCAACTTTGTTTCTCAGTAAGTCAGAAGTCAGTCTTCAGAATTATGTTTCAACAATTTACACCAAGATGATAGCAGCATTGGAGTTGAATTTAATTTGGTTCATAAATTTGAGTTCCAGCTGATCATTCAGGGTCAGACTCTAAATAGTAAGGTGCTTTAAAATGTGGGATTTTAATTCATTCAAAATCCAAGTGTTTCTATGTATTGGGACAGCTTTTTCTGCAAAGTTAGACAAGGTGCTTCACACTTAAAGAAATGTTCAATGTCCATAGTCATCAGGGAAATGCAAATCAAATGACTTTAAGACTCCATCCTATATCCATCATTCTGTGATTCTGAGATGGCTAAGATAAAAACTCAAGTGACAGTTCATGCTAGCAAGGGTGTGGAGCAAGAGGAACAATCCATTGCTGGTGAGAGTGCAAACTTGTACAACCATTTTAGAAATCAATTTGGCAGTTTCTCAGAAAATTCTACCTCAAGATCCAGCTATAGCACTCCTGGGCATATACCAAAAAGATGCTCCACCATCCCACAAGATGTGTTGAACACTTGTTCAACTGTATAGCAGCTTTATTTGTAATAGCCAGAAACAGAAAACAATCTAGAGATTCTTTACCTGAAGAATGGATAAAGAAAATGTGGTTCATTTACACAATAGAATATTACTCAAGTATTAAAAATAATGTCATCATAAAATTTGCAGGCAAATTATGGAACTAGCAAAGATTATCCTGAATGAGGTAATCCAGATCCAGAAAGACAAACATAGTATGTAGTCATTTATAAGTGGATATTAGCCATAAAGTACAGGATTACAATGCATGGACCCAAAGACGCTAATTAATAAGGAGGGCTCCAAGGAGGATGCTTGAATCTCAGTGAGAAGGGGAAATAAAATAGGCATCAGGGGTGGATCGAGGGAGAGAACTGAGTGGGAAAAAAGGTGGGGAGGAGAACAGGAAGGATCAAGTGTGGGGATGATAGAGAAGAGATATCTAGGAGAGAACTGGAATTGGTGGGAGGATCTCTGGGATGATCTAGAAAGCCGAAACTCCCAGGAATCTATGAGGTTGACCCAGGAGCTAAGACTCTTAGCAACAGGGGATATGGAATCTGAAACAGCCACCTCCTATAGCCAGGCAAGACTTCCAATGGAGGGTTGAGGACACCAATCCAGCCACAAAACCTTAGACTCACGATTTGTCCTTCCTACAAGGTGTGCAAGGATAAAGTTGAAGCAGAAATTGAAGGAATGACCAATCAATGACTGGTCCAGCCTGAGACCCATGCCAGGAGAGGGAGCCTACCCCTGACATTATTAATGATATTCTGCTATACTTGCAGTCAGTAGCCTAGCATAACTGTCATCTGAGAGGCTTCATCCAGCAGATGATAGAAACAGATACAGAGACCCACAGTCAAACATTAGGCAGAACTCAGAGAATCTTGTGCAAGAGTGGGAAGAAGAATGGAAGGAGCCAGAGAGGTCAAGGATACCACAAGAAAAATCTACAGAATCAATAAACCAGGGCCCATAGGGGCTCACAGGGAATGAACCACTAACCAGAGAGCATGCATGAGATAGACCTAAGCCTTCTACACGTATGTAACAGAGGTGCAGCTTGGTCTTCATGTGGGATCCTTGATAGTAGGAGCAGGGGTTGTCTTTGACTCTGTTGCCTGCCTTTGGGTCTCTTTTTCCTAACTGGGCTGTCAAGTCTAGGCTCAGTAGGAAAAGGTGTGCCTAGTCCTATTGCAACTTGGTAGGCTGAAGAAGGTTAAAAATCATGGGGAGCCCCCCCCCCTCAGGAGAAAGGGAGGGCAGAGGAGAGGGAGAGGGAGGGACTGAGAGAAGAGGAGGGAGGGGAAATTTTAAAGTACATAAAGTAATTAATGGAAAAATGTTAAAATGTATTACTTCCAACTTTAAAACAAAGAGCGAGGGTGGAGGGAAAAGGATGCTTTAAACTGTTTTCTAAATGAAACAAGAGCACCTCTCCCAAGAGCTTGAGAACCAAGGACACAGGTGTCCTGTCCACTCTGCCTAGTCTATAAGAGACCTGGAAAACCAGCAGGGGTGAAGAAATTGTTCACTCAGTCCCAAGACCGGCTAAGGAGAGGCTCTTAAAATGGATCTACACAATCTCAGGGAGACAACAACAACAACACATCCGAGTTTCAATGTGAATAGTATAATTAGCAGAAGTCCTAAATGTTCGCACAATTTTTAGCTATGTAGCTCTGCTGGCCTAAAACTTGCTGTGTGGATCAGACTGGCCTTGAACTTGCAGTGATTCTCCTGCCTCTGCCTCCTAGGTGCTAGGATTAAAGGTGTGCAACATGACTACCAACATTTAATTCTTATAAAACTCCCTGTCATATGTAATCCAAAGAAAAGCAAAAAAAGGACTAAATCTGTTTTTAACCAATTAAATAAACTCATATTTAAATTTGTATTGATTAGAACAGTCAGTTTTAATAAATGAGGTGATAGTCGAAAGAGTAGCAAGTTGATTGATTAATTAATTAAAATAAATTCAACCAAGCGGGTTAAGACCTGCCATTCGAACAAGACTTGTGAGCTTGCTCCCCTGTAGGTGCTAGGATCTGAGGACAGACTATTAGAACGCTGAGACCCCAAGAAACAAGCCCTGAAGATAAATATATCTATTTAGGAGCTATCTGGTTTAAAATCTTAGCCTTCCCCTGAAGACCAGTCAAGATGGCTGTGTGTTGCTTAGCTAACTTTTAGGTCTCACTTACTGCTCCAAGGGAGGGGCGGGGTCATCTAAACACCAGAGATCTTGGGCACAACAGACCTGATTTACTTGAAATGGACTGCATTTCCTCTCCACAGCCTTTCCTTGCCACCACCACCCACAAGGATCATAAACAAAAATTGCTTTATTTATGGAAAACCAGAGAGGACACACTACTTATTTATGCATCGGCTTAAGGCTGCCAAGCTCTTTCCATTCCAAGGAGGCTGCAGGCAGGAAGCCCAGAGTATGTCCACAGTTCCCTTCTAAGTAGAAGCCACTGCCTTACTTCCCAGGCTCCCTTCATAGACACCAAAACCCTCTACTCAAGCCATGGTAACATCAAACACACCATCAAGCCCTGTGCCTAAATTCTTATTAGAGGTTATAATCTACTGATGCTTCAGAACTCTCTGAAGGAGTCTCAGTATCTGGAGCCTTGCCTGAGTCCCCAAGAGAACAGACCTCATGCCTTAGCACCTGGCCTCAACCCCTTTTGCTCTTCTGCATGGCTTCATTTCCAAGAGTTCACTTAGTTGTAGACATGGATCAGGCCATCAGGAAGATAGCCATCCATGTCAGTTTCTGAAGCTCTGAAACTCACTTCATCAATTTAAATTCCTGAAGCTTCCCAAGGCCAAGACTTCATGTTCTTAGCATTTAAATAAAGGAAACAACCCTTAGATTCTGTATATACCCCACAACCATACAGTGCGACCTCCTCCTCATGAAGTAATTCTTTTGTGGTTTGGGGTATCTTTCACAGGCT
The DNA here is from genome assembly GCA_019843965.1 of Rhynchomys soricoides. Taxonomy (NCBI): domain Eukaryota; kingdom Metazoa; phylum Chordata; class Mammalia; order Rodentia; family Muridae; genus Rhynchomys; species Rhynchomys soricoides. The sequence goes on from JADRCH010000281.1 coordinate 1,965,534, forward strand.
GCACATGCTAGAGCTCCCATGTCTGTGTTGCTACAAAGGCACAGACTGTACAAGCAGACATGTTCATTTCATACAGTAACTCTTCACCAGAACTTGGGCAATTGCCTCTTACCACTATAAGAGTTTGGAGAAAAATCACCAGTAGTCAGACATTGCACCCTAACTGCAGCAAGCTTAAGTATGTGGTGGGAGCGAGGAAGAAGGGAGAGGTGGGGAGATGGGGAGAAGACAGGATGAGGAGAAGGGCAGCAGAGGGCATAGGGAGCAGATCAGAGAAAGAGGAATACACCCTCATAAACATGAGGAGGCAGAGACAGAGCAGGGCACAGGCAACATCTCACCCAACAGCCAGCAAGGCAGTGAGACAGAGCAAGTAGGGATTCTGACTGCAAAGCCCCCTGAAGCCCAGCAAGAGATATGCTTCTATAAGGTCAGTATTCCCTGGCGAGAATCACAGGCACACACACATGTGGAGACCCCTGAAAGGAAACTACAGCTTCAGTGGGGCAGAGGAACAGTACATTTGGAGTCCCATTTCTGCTCATGAACACATACCTAATGAACAAGGATTCTAGATTCAGTGTCAGGGAAGGGCATGGAGACCATTAGAAGGATTCTTCCTTTGACTTACCAAAACAGCAAGCCGGGTGGGGCCAAGAAGAATCCCCCCCCCCCCCCCGCAGGGGATTGGTGGGTTTTCAGTTTTTCTCTTGAGAGAGGACAGCAGAAAATAAGAGCTTTGCCAGGGTTTTCCTGACAGGAGAATGAGACTCCTGCTCCAGACAACTTATTAGTCATAAATGCCCACAAACCACGCTAATTATTTCAGCTTTTTGTTTCTGTTTACAGCCACATATGCCAACCTTTGTCTTGCCGGGAAAGAATAACTTATTAGTTGCTATGTAACAAGTTCATTGTCTGAAAGTTTATTTACCTCAGCCACTATTACCCTCCCTTCTCCTCATTTGTTCTCTCTCTCTCTCTCTCTCTCTCTCTCTCTCTCTCTCTCTCTCTCT